>CM077113.1:9719892-9731298 GCA_039619505.1 Cimex hemipterus
GATGTGTATAAGAGACAGAGAGAGAGAGAGAGAGAGAGAGAGAGAGAGAGAGAGAGAGAGAATTGGGTTAGGTTAATAAGAGTGGAGAAATTGAATATAGCAAAGAAATAAAGCAAGCAAAGAAGAGAGAAAAAGAGTGAGAAAGAATGAGAATGAGTGAGCGAGGGAGGGAGAGATAGAGTCAGACAGACAGGTAGACAGAGAGAAAATAAAATTGAGAATTAAGATAATGCAAGAAGAGAAGTAACAAAATAGAAAAATAAAGCAAACAAAGCGTAATGAGTGAGTGAGGACAGAGAGAGACAGACATAGATTGAGAGAGAGAGAGAGAGAGAGAGAGAGAGAGAGAGAGAGACAGACAGACAGACAGACAGACAGACAGACAGATAGACAGATAAAAAATAAGGTACCTAGTCCAATAATATAAAAGTTCTGAGTAAGAGAGACGAAAAAATAATTAATCAGATAAACAACCGAAAAAATGAAAATAAGGGGAATAGAGAGAAATATAGTAGTGTGAAAAAAGCAAGTAGTTTTTAATTATTTTGTAGGTGTCCATTATCCAAAAAACAGAAGAAAACACACCCAATTTTACAGTTAACAGTTATGTAACGTGTGTAGAGATTAGTGACCGTTAATATATAATTATTCAGAGATCGTGTGATGTAGCTTTCAGAAAAACACGTTCTTTATCCTGCCAACGTTTCGGAATTTATTCAGATCCTCTTCAGTTTTCTTGTTTAGAAATGTGTGGTGTTTAATGTCCGTTACTTGATGATTATTTGGAGGTCGTGAGATTGGGTCTGGTGTGAAGTAGGTTATAGAAAAACATCTTCTTTATTGTGCCGACGTTTCGATCTTTATTGAGATCCTCTTCAGATTTCTTGTTTGGAAATGTGTGGTGTTTAATGACCGTTACTATATGATTATTTGGAAGTCGTGAGATTGGGTCTGGTGTCAAGTAGGTTTTAGAAAAACATTTTCTTTATCCTGCCCCCGTTTCGGACTTTATTGATATCCTCTTCAGTTTCTTGTTTAGAAATGTGTTGTATTTAATGATCGTTACTAGATGATTATTTGGAGGTCGTGATATTGGGTCTGGTGTGAAGTAGGTTTTAGAAAAACATTTTTTGTCGCGCCACGTTTCGAGCTTTATTGAGATCATCTTCAGATCCTGGGATTTACAAACATTGTTTTCATTTAAAAAATACATTTTGGATGTGAAAAAGTGAATTTATAAAATGCAAAATATATTTTCTATTCAATCAAAACATTTGTACTCAATCAAAGTGTTTGTCTTTTGTGTAAATGTGCCTTTTTTGCGGGTCGTGTTGAGAGTGCCAGTGAGATTTTGTTGTTTTAATTTAACATAAATACAACTTTACGAAATTAAGTTCTTTGCAAATAAAGATCAATTTTTATCAAATTGGCAACAATTTCAGATTATATTTTATAAGAAACAGCTTTTCAATTATATTTAGCTTTAAGCAAACTTAAAATAAAACGTATGATTTAAATGAAATGTTAATGAGAAAATTGCTCAATTTATTTACTTCGTTTAAATTTTCAAGTTTCATAAATTGTTTCTCTTTAATACGTATATAAATATAAGTTCAATCTGAAATTTTGGTAGTAGGAAAAGCATGTACTATTATAAAAAAAAAGTACAATGGCTTCAATCGTCAACTTTTAAGTTTAAACTTTACCCGTTCTCTTACCGGCGCGTATGATAAGTTTTAGCCAAAGGTACTCCCAGCTGACAACCTCAAAGGCGTAGAAGTCGGAATTAGACAATTAAAAAATTTAATCAACCGCGTAAAATTAATTAAACAAAGTCTAATACCGAATTTTAATTAAGCTGTTCTAAGCATCAGGAAAAACTCCACTGTGGCTTAATTGTTTTGTTCAGATTAATGAACTTTTAGATTAATGAATTAACTTTGTAATTTTTTTCGCAATTGTATTTTTTCCCTCTCTCTCTCTGTTTACTTAATTTTTATTCCGTCAGAAAGAATTTTTTAACAAGTTGGATATCTAAAACTCCGATTCTGGTGGGGGGGGGCGTCAGGGAAGTCAGTTGATCGATCATAACTTTGGAGTTGCACACATGCACGCATTGAAAGTTTACTTAATTATAAATGGAAAAAATTAAAACCTTGAAAAATTGAAAAAACTTACTTTACCTAAAATTTAAAAAAGAAGAAATTATATTACAGATAAACTGATAGAATATTATCTTTTTTTTTTATAAAAACTTCTAATTTAATTTAAGAATTATATAAATCCTTAACTTTTTTTCAACCAAGACTTTAGAGAAAAACTATAACTAATTGACTAAATTTAAGAAATAATTTTCGTACTTCCTTCACGTTCTGATGATTTTTTTATTAAGCTTTGATGATTCATAATTCATAGAAATAAAAAAATAAGTATATTTTGTTCATATGCTTGAAGATCAAATTACCTTAATTATTATAATAAATAATCATTTTTCATAAGTGTTTTGTTGGCCAAAATATTAGATGTTAAAAGTTGAAGAAAATGTTATCAAATTACTTAAAATTCCAAACTTAAAAAAAATTCAAAACAGGAGAATCCAAAAGTTTCCTTTACATATAAGAATTAATCAAGTTGTTTAGTTTACATAAAAAAATTGAATGGCTCGAGCGGGATTCGAACCCACGATCTTCGGCTTGAAACGCCTCTGCTCTTCCACTTAAGCTATCGTGACCTTGATCCACTCGGACAATAACTTCACACCTCAATCCCACCTTTTGGCCATTTTTCAAGTGATAGAGCAGCGGCGTATCTAGCCGAAGGTCCTGGGTTCGAATCCCGCCCGTTCCATTGACTTTTTTCTCAACTAAAAACCTTAATTAACTGTAATGTATTTATTGGTCAAATGGACCGTGAAATTAGTGAATTTATATACAAGCATCACCCCTGCATTAAATAAAAATAATTGGCAATCAAAATTCGTTAAGTAATCTAATTTTTTTCTTTCTTTTTCGTTAGTTTAACAAAAAAAATACTGATTGTTAATATCTAAATATTATTTTATAGTAAGTAATTTTTAAAAAAATCAGATGATTAATATTTGTAAAAAATTATCAATTTTTTATTCAAATTAATAAATCATTATTTGGGGCAGTTAGACCGTGAGAGACAATTTTGATAAATTTTTGTTTTCCTGTTTGTGTACTTTACGCTACTTTCTACTCGATGGATTTTAACTTCGTTACTCACCTCTTCTGCAGGAGAGTCTCGGTTTTTATGGTCAAGCTTCAAACCTTAAAATATTGCGGCATTATAGTCATTTTATTACGGTCTTTAAGCCGTGATAAAAAAAGTTTCGATGTTTCTTTTTTTTCTGAGTAAATTAAAAATCACTAGGAGTTTTTTTTTAAATAATGGTAATTATTTCATTAAACAAAAGCCACCAGAGCACTTGATTCTTATCGTTAAAAATATATTTAAAATATGTCTAAAACTCAAATGAAATAAAAACAAAAATTTAAAAAAAATTAAATTTCATTTGCTAGGAAATAATGATCGTTGTATAAACTAATAAGTAAAAAATTTGAAAATATTTTTTAAACAGCCCTTTTTTTCAAATGGTATGCTACGAAAGTACTTTTATTTACAATAAATTTACAATTGTTCATGATTTAATGATTGTTACGTTGTGCCATTTCGGCGAAATTATATAATTGTTTGAAACACAAATCCGACATCTGATCCGGTTTATCTAGTTTGACAACTGACCCGGATTGCTATCGATTTCTCGCTTACGTCCAAGAACATCGCAAAATTTAATTTCCCACAAGTTACTATCGAATGAGCTATTACAGAGAAAGATATATATATATATAGTTTCAAATTTTGGTTCACCCAAGTTCAATCTTTCTTTCTTTTTTTATTAATTTCTTTTTCATTAATATTCTACACAAGGACACCATTTGATATGATACTAACAGTTGGCCACCCGGTCATTTGTGTGATATAGGTTTCAGAAAAACATTTTTTTTTATCTTGCCAACGTTTCGATCTTTATTGAGATCATCTTCAGTTTTCTCGTGTGAAATTGTGTGGTGTTTATCGACCGTTACTTGATTATTATTTAGAAATCGTGAGATGCCCTCTGGGGTGAGGTAGGTTTCAGAGAAATATCTTCTTTGTCGTGCCAACGTTTCGATCTTTATTGAGAACATCTTCAGAGCTCGAAGTGTTTGTTTTCCGCGTGATTGTGCCTCAACATGACCCACAAGAATTCCACAATTACACAGAAAACAACCGCTTTGAGAACTGAAGATGATCTCAATAAAGTCCGAAACATTGGCACGATAAAGAAAATATTTTTCTGCTATCTACGATATACCAGACCGCATCTAACGGCCTCTAAATAAATCATAAAGTAGCGGTCACTAAACACCACACGTCTAAACGTGAAAACTGAAGATGATATGGTTGGAGGGTTTGTCTTCTGTGTAGTTCTAATATTCTTGCTTGTCGTGTTCAGAGTGTTCAAGCGTGTGTCGTGTGTGTTGGTTGAGATAGAAAAGTCAGTGTCCCGAGCGGGATTCGAACTCAAGACCTTCAGCTTGATACGCTGCTGCTCTACCACTTGAGCTATCATGACCTCGATCTACTCGGACACTAACTTCCCATCTCAACACACCTTTTGAATTTCACCTGACTTTTTGCTATTTTGTTATGAGTTGAATCCGTCGGAGGTCATACAACATCCTATAAACTCTCAACACACTATAAAAGAGAGAATGAACACAGGCGAGCATCGAATAGGATGGTATACAGATGACTCCAAACCAAACAAAGGTATTGGATCGGGCATTTTCTGTACAAGCCCAAGATATGAGCAATTCTACTCATTGCCCTCTGCAGAAATACATGCTTATCAATGCTTGTGCTTTGGTAAATCTTAAAAAAAGTTACACCGATAAAAAAACTCTCATAAGATCAGAAGTTCTGCAGCCATTGAAGTATTAGTATGTAAAAGAATCACACCAAAATCAGTCAGTGAATTCATCCAAAATCTCCAAAACCTTGGGAAACACGACAGGTTGATGATACCCTAGGTGACAGGGCACAGGGGAATTTTGGGTGACGAGAAAGCAGACAGTCTGGCCAGAAGAGGATACCTGACTACACATAGGCCCAGAACCTAACATATACAGAATCCTCCATAGTCGGATCCAAGCAAAACAAAAGGAGACGTGGATAAACTCGAGCTGGGGTTGAACCCAGTAAACATAGGATGAAACAACCCTCATCAAGACTGGCAACTGCTGCCACTTGACTTAGAGGAGTGGTGGCATGTACAAAGATTATGCAGATTATGTAAAGAGGAGGAGGAAACAGCCACCATCTTTGAATGAGAAGCAACAGCTCAATGCAGATTTAACCTAACATAGGAAAAAATGTAGGGGATGAAATTGTAGCGGTGACAGTTAATGGTTTGATATTTGTATGAAGAAGGTACAATAAGCCAGAAGGCTGCAATACTTGGGGAGCACAAAATCAGGTTCCTAGTATCCTCATTATCATACCATGCCATACCGTAGTTTTTTAGTCCCGTTTGAAACTTCCTGGTATAAATAATGGTATACATTTCATGTTTAGTTTCATCGATGTATTTCTCCGGCGTTTCCCGAATTTCCGTTCTGTGTCCGTTCCTTGCCAAAGGGTTAAATCGTGGCTCCCTGGTATGAGATGAATCCGTCGGAAACGAGGCGCAATCCCGCCCAATTGTATCCGAGGCACCCGGGGCCCTGGAATGTTTCACCCATTCGGATTTCACCGGCATGCGACCTGCATTTTCGTTCAATAAAACGGTAATTAATGGCTGTTCGTCAGAGCCGCCAACCCCCCCCCCCAACCCAAATCTAAATATAAATTGTAGTTATTGCCGGCCTTTTGGGCCGCCCGCCGACGTGGTTAAATCGCCCGGAAAATTAGTACAAGTCATGAAAAATTGACCACGCCCTGGAAACAAAATTGTATCTTATTACAGCCTTTGCAAAAAAATAATGGTAAGGTACTTCTGCCAGTTACGTTTTATGTCACTCCATGATAATTATCACAATCTGTACAAAAATCTATTCAACATAGAAAGTTGACCCAATATGACAGAAACATCTGAAAATAAAATGATTTTATTTTAAAAAAATCAAATAGTTTAAAAAGCAACGAAAAACGAAATTTACATAATAAACTTTTTTATTCAACTACATATTTAATCTAAAAGTCAAACAGGACAATTTATTTGTACGTTTCGACCTTTATTCGGGTCATCTTCAGGGTATAATGTGTGGTGCTATTCTTTTAGTGTCATATTGGTCTTTTGTATTAACAGTTTCACAAAAATCAAATGAGGCATCACAAGAATAGCACCACACTTTATGCACTGAAGATGACCCGAATAAAGGTCGAAACGTTGAGAAAAAATGAAAAAGGAATTGTTTCATCTAACTACCTTATTTACTTACCTCATTCATATTATATTCAACATTGAAAGTTGACACATTAGCATCCCAGAAACTCATGAACATAACATGATTTTATTTTTAATCAAATTATTCAAAGAAGAACAAAAAACTAAATTCATATAATAAATTTTTTTATTCATAGATTAAATCTTGAATTGAAAAATGAGTTTTAAGGTAAATAGGACAATTTGTTTGTGCGTTTCGACCTTCAGTCGGGTCATCATCAGTCAGCATCATTGAAAGTTGACACATTAGCATCCCAGAAACTTCTGAACATAACATGATTTTATTTTTAATCAAATTATTCAAAGAAGAACAAAAAACTAAATTTATATAATAAATTTTTTTATTCAAATATAGATTAAATCTTGAATTGAAAAATGAGTTTTAAGGTAAATAGGACAATTTGTTTGTGACGTTTCGACCTTTAGTCGGGTCATCATCAGTTCATAATGTATAGTACTATCCTTGTGGTGTCCTATTGGTGTCACATATTTCATAATTTCACACAAAACCAATATGACAGCACAAGAATAGCACTAAACTTGATGCCCTGAAGATGACCGGAATAAAGCTCGAAACCTTTGGCAAAAAAAATGAAAAAAAGGTGTTGATTTTTCCTAACTATCTACAATAACTATCTTATCTTCCTCACTATTCATCATAGAAATTTGACACATTAATATCACCGAAGTCTGAAAAGGACACGATTTTATTTTTTTAAGGAAATTATTTAAAGAAGAATAAAATCTAAATTTATACAATAAACCTATTTTTTCAAATGTAGAATACATCTTAATTGAGAAATGAGTTTTAAGTCAAACAGGACAATTTGCTTTTTGGCGTTTCGACCTTGATTCAAGTCATCTTCAGATCGATTTTCCACATAACCTCATTCTTCACCGTCTTCGACAAATTATTAAACAGCCGAAATTAATTGATTTTTAAATTATAATGCTAGTCAGTTTGTTAATGACAAAAACCTCAATGTCAGCTAATCAATTGAATCAATATTGACAAATTATACAAGTCAGTCGTTCATGTGAATGTCAATTGAATTGTCGAACTGAGTTTGACGTTTCCTTCATCCTTGCTGATATATTGATTAAATAATGGCCTTATTAGTCTATTTGATTTTATTATCTAAAGTAAAAATCGACAGGAGAAGAAAAAAATTAATGTTATAATAATAAGTACAATTATGTTAATATTACCATCAGCTTAAAAGGCAATAAGACTTGTCCTCCTCAAAATGAAAACCTCAGTCCAACGTGAATCATCCGATTTTGGCCAACTATTTATAAAAAGGCCCGTTTGGCATGTACCCCTGCACAAATCTTTGTTTATTTTTATCTATACTTAAACGAGGGGGATTTTTATACTTAGTGACAAATTGGTTACCGATTATTGGCGAAAACTTTCTTCAAAATTTAAAAACTCTCATTCGGAAAATAGATTTTTCGAACCAAAGCGAGAAAAAAACCCTTGCAATATCGATAGCGCCGTTAATCATTCATTCGCTCTATAAATACGAGACGTGGAAGTCGAGACGGAGGAAAAAAATCGGAACAGAAAGTCAAGATGAAAAATAAACAATATGGGGTCAGGCACAATAAAGAACCATGTTAATGTGAATAGAGGGAAAAATTATAGCAACGGATACAACTTCAGTCCTGCTTCGGGTAAAATTGATGTTTCAACGACTAATTTATCTTTGTGTAAATTGTAAATATTAACAAATTAATTCAGGCTTTTAGTTGAGATAAAAAAATCAATGTGACGAACGGGATTCGAACCCACGACCTTCGGCTAGAATCGCCACTAGGTGGGAGGTTAGGGACCGAATCGAAGTCACGATAGATCACAAGTGGTAGAGTAGCGCCGAAAGTCGTGGGTTCGAATCCCGCTCGTGCCATTTAACTTTTTTTACCTCAACTAAAAACCTTAATTAATAGAAAGATATTAATAGGTCAAGCGGACCACGAAAACTGTGGAATTAACATAAATATACATTATAATAAATAAGTTTATATTTATAAAAGCTAACACTGTGTGAGAGTATACACACACGAATACTACAAAAATAAATATGTATCTACATAATTATAGAGCAATGTCAACATACATCTCATAAAGAAGTTTTACTAAAAGAACAAAGAAAGACAGACATAGAGGAGAAAGGATAGAGTGGATAAAACAGAAAGAGAAAATGAGATTAAAGTGAAGATATAAGAAGATTAAAATTTAAATAAAAGGACAAAATAAAAAAGACACGTGTGGTGATTAGTGCCGGTTAGGCGAACGTTTCGGCCTTTATTGAGATCATCTTCAGAGCTCAAAGTGTTTGTTTTCTGCATAATTCGAGTGCAATCTTAGCACGACACATGAATGGCGAAATTGCCCAGAAAACAAACACTTCGAGCACTGATGATGATCTCAATAAAGGCCGAAACGTTGGCACGATTAAAAAAATGTTTTTATGAAACCTACGCCACGCCAGACTTCATCTCTCGCTTCCTGAATGATCATAAAAAAGAGAGAATGCTCTAAATTAATTTAAAGAAAGTAGAGATGGAATAAAATAGAGATAGAAACGATTTTGAGAAATAGAAAGGTAGGATATGGGTACATAGATACACAAATTTATTGATAGATACATAGATAGATAGAAAGGGAGAGAAGAGAAAATGAAAAAGAATGAGGAAGAATGGAATAGAGAAGAAAAAAACATAAAGGCAAAATGGATCGGTAAAAAAGAAAGAAAATAAAAAAGAAAAAGCCAAAACAAAAAAAAATTAGTGAGAGAAAGGAACAAAGAGAAAATGAAAATAGAGAAACCACAGATTAGAAAACAAAAAAGTAAAGAAATATATAATTATCAAAAAAATAAGTAAGAGAGAAAAGAGTAAAAAACAAATTAGAGAATAAAAGAGAATGATTAGGAGTAGAACTAGGAAAAAAAAATTTTAAAATAATTCAGAAAAAATAAGAAAAGAACGACAGAAATAAAACATAAATAAAAGTATGTGGCACTCTCAACACGAAATACAAGAGTGACACATCTACACGGAAAACAAACAGTTTGAGCCCTGATGATGAGCTGAATAACGATCGAAATGTGGACACGATAAAAAAAAGGGGTTTTCTAAAACCTACATCACACCAGACCGCATCACACAATCTCGGAATAATAAATAGAAGGAATAAAGTAGACAGAAAGAAGAAAGGCGTAAAATTAGAGAAAACGTGAATAGAGTATAAGACGAAATAAAATAGAGGAAAAAGGTAAAGTGAAACAGGTACGAGGAAAGGTGCATAGTAGTGAAAGAGAGAAAAAAATTGTCAAGAAGCGATTAAAAGAGAAGCATAGAAAGAGTATGAGTAAGTCAGCAAGGAGAGGGAGAGAGAGAGAGAGAGAGAGAGAGAGAGAGAGAGACAGAGACAGAGAGAGAGAGAGAGAGTCAAAAGTCAAAAAGAGAATGAATGTCAACTTGTGAAAAAATATTGAGAAAGGTCACATAAATAAATTTATAGAAATATTTTGAAAATGATTGAAATGAAGAAAAGAATTGTCGAAAGTAGAAAAAAAAGAACGAAAACTATCAAGTAGAATAGTAAATATTAAGAAAGGATAAAGTAGAGAGAGAATAAGAGAGAAAGTGACAAAAAATAAGAAAAGAGAAAATAGTGAACTAACAAAAGAATAGAGAAGGAAAAACAAAAAATATATATTTAAATTTATGGTTAAGAATACAATATATGTATTAATGATGACGTGGTGGGGTATCAACCAGAAAGAGCATAGGTACTTATTTTTGTGGTAGATGATTATTGTACATTTCTAGTAATAATTTATGTTTCCGTGTTAACAACGTGTTTCGCAGGTGTGTATTTTATTGAATGAATGACAATTTTAAATGTAATGAGGATCTGTTTATAGTCGAACTAATTTGAATGTTTATGGTGTTTTATGTTTGCGGGTGTTTGTGGTAGTTAGCGATCATTCTACTGCAGTTTGTATGGCGTTGTTGGCAACAAAATTAGACAAGACTAATGATTGTTGTTTTTTTTTGTTTTTTTGTTGCCCTGAGAAAGCTAGTGATCCGTTTAATATCCTGGAAGAGTAGGGCTGGCGTTCGCTATTAGTAGACGGGGGTCGCACACCTAATTTACAGGGCTCGCTTAAATCACTATGGACTCTTTCCCTTTTCGGGGGAGAAGAGTATTCAACTCGGCCTTTCCGCCCCGAGGATTAGTATTCGCAATGATGATGACGGGGAGGGAAAACCCCATTAGGAATTTTTCGCTGACGTTAATTAAAAATTAATTCCTTAGGAGAGTGGAGGTCTCGGAGAAAATTAACGGCCTCCCTCCTTCACATCTTCACATCAAGAAGAGTTAATTTATTATAGAGCCGACGGAATCTGGAGCTTTGCTCTTTGTAAAAAAACAAATCTCATTTATACAATTTGATACTATTTCTTTATGTTCTTTAAAAAAATTATAATTTGTTTGCGATTAGGACGTGATTACATACTGACAGCTATTTGGTTTTAGGTTCAACTTATTTTATTGATATCAGCAATGGACGAGAATTAGAGAAGAGAAGGGAGAGAGAGAATTACAGAAAGAAGTAAAACAGAGAAAATTAAAATGGAGAGAAAGAGTAAAGTGGAGAAATTAAACAAATGAAGGAAAGAAAGGAAAAAAGAGAGGGAGTGAAAAAGCGAGCGAGATAAAGAGAAAGAAAGGAAGAAAGAGAATTAAGTTAGGTTAGGTTAGAAAGGGTGAAGAGAGAAAGAGAGAGACAGACATACACACGCGCGCGCGCACACACACACACACATAGGGAGAGAGAGAGAGAGAGAGAGAGAGAGAGAGAGAGAGAGAGAGAGAGAGA
>CM077113.1:9752598-9778385 GCA_039619505.1 Cimex hemipterus
GAGAGAGAGAGAGAGAGAGAGAGAGAGAGTGAAGGAGAGAAAAAAATGATGTAGAAAGAAAATAAAAAGGAAAGAGAAAAAGAAAAAATGAACGAATAAAAAGGGGAGAGAGAGAGAAAAGAAAGGGAGGCTAGCGAGATACACAGGCAGACAGTGACATAGAGCAGACATAGATAGATGGAAAGAGAAAAAAGTAGTAAAAAAAGAGAAAGATGAAAAAAATCAAGAGGGAAAGGAAGAGAGAATAAGAAGAGTGAGAAAAAGAGACAAAATGAACTGAATAAAAAGGAGAGGGAGCGAGAAAGAAGAGAGAAAAGGAGGCTAGAGGTAAATAGAGAATCAGACAGACATGCAGCGAGAGATAGACGGTGATAGATGTATAGATAGATTAAGAAAGAGAGAAAGGGAGAGAATAAAAAAGAAAGAGAAAATGAGGCACAGAGAAATAGAAAGAAAGACAGTGATACAAAGCAGAGATAGATAAATACATAAAAAAAGAATAAAAAATGATAAAGAAAAATCAATCAAAAGGGAAAGAAAGAGAGAATAAAAAAAAGAAAAAAGAGATAAAGTGAACGAATAAAAAGAGGATAGAGTGTGTGTGTGTGTGTGTGTGTGTGAGAGAGAGAGAGAGAGAGAAACGGAGGCTAGAGGGAAATAGAGAGTCAGACAAACACACAGTGAGAGAGACAGTCATAGAAGTATTGATAGATATATTGAGAAAGAGAGAGAATAAAAAAGAAAGGGAAAAAAGATAAAATGAGGCTAGAGACAAATAGAGAGACAGACAGCGAGAGAGAGAGCAGAGGTAGATAGATAGAGAGAAAAAAGGAAAGAAAAAATAATCAAGAAGGAAAAATACAGAACTAAAGAGGGAAAAATTATGACATTGTGCTTTATGTAAGCAAAGTTAGAAGAAATAAAAATTCACCGCTTTGCTGAAAAGGACAAATGTTGGTGAAATTAATTATTTATTGCTGAAATACTGCCAGGAGGGGCAGCTGTTTAGGAGTTCGAATTTTTGAAATCGGCCTAGGTCTGATGGTGCTATTGCCGTTGGTAGGTCACAGGACTTTCCCACCATTTGACGTGAGTATATAGACAAAAAATAAAAAGAGAAAATTAATTTCTTTAAATTATCACTTTGTTATATTGTGCACTTTCATGTCTTTTCGCTCAGGCTACTTTTAATTTCCGATCCACAGGCGACAAAACTTGGCGCTACAAAAACAATCTTAACAAAATAAATTATAATATTAATTTCCTCATTACGATTAATCCCTCAGAACAACTATGTAAAAATAATTTTGTCGAAAAATATGCTTCTCAAGGTTTCGACACGATGGGTTAACTGAAAAGTATCGAAATGTAAATGTAGATGTACTTAGAAGGTTGAAACAAGTCCATGCTAATGGTCCATCCGGTCACGTATGTCTGATAGGCATACCCGTTTGCCTATTTGCTGAGGGAAAGAGGACCTGTTTGAATGTTGTTTGCTCAGTTGAACAGAGCCGCTACGAATCACTAAATAGGCATTAGCATGAATGGGATAAACTTGTAAATGAAGATTTAGCGTGGCAATTTTCATTAAAACTCGCCTCTAGGTCTTTAATGTATTAGCATAAGGGCTGACTATCACGAATCATTTTATGTAACGACCGATTGCCGTTACTCTTTAGGTAAGCCCTCGACTCCTAATGGTATTTCAAAGGTTAAACAGTTGATTTAGAAAATGATCTTTGGCTGTTTTGTTCTAACGGAATCCGACCGGGTAGGTTTTGTGGTGATACTTGTTCTGCTAGACAAGTGGCAGTCCCTTTGGTTAGATAAAGGCATTGTGTCCAGTCAGATCAACTAGATTACCTAGGGTGTCGCCCACTTGCAAAACTGTCAAACTTTATTTGACGTTCTCTTGTTCGTGAAACTTCATCAACTATCTTGGCACTGGGCCGATGGCCTGACAGTGGATTTTTTTTCCCCGGGCGTTTGTTTTGTTTTTTACACTACGTGAGGGAAATTTGTCGTTGAATGGATGGATGTATGGATGACTGATGGTTGTTTTAGGAATGCCGTGGTGTATCAATGTGTTTCAGCCAACGAAAATAAATCGAACAAAAGAATATTAAAAATAAGTTATTAAATTCACTAATTTCATGGTCAGTTGGTCCAGTATTACAATTAATTAAGGTTGGGATAAAAACAGTAACGACCTTAACGCTCAATTGATTAGAGCAACGGCGTATTGAGCCGAAGTCGTGGGTTCGAATCCCGTTCGTGACACCTTTTTTACTTCAACCAACACCTAAAATGAAGATTAATTAATTGAAAGATATTATTTGGTCAATCGGACCCAGATTTTTGTATCTTTGTATCTTTTCCTGTCTATATACATATCTCATACATTTTCTCTAATTCTCTATTTTATACAATTTTTTTCTTTCTCTACCGTTGTTTTCTTTTTCCATTTAAATTTTTTTCACAGATTATTTTTTATTTAATTTTCTCCCTTTTTCTCTATCTGCTATTTGTTTCCTTCTGTATACTGTCTTTTTTCTCTTTCTACTTTTTCTTAGTCACTTTTTCTTTATGTTTTTTATTCTCCTTTTTTCTCTTTTATCTGTCTTGTCTTTTTCTATACACTTATATTATTTTTTTCTCTATTCTTCCACCCTTTTTCTCACTCACTCGCACTTTCTCCCATTTTGCTATTTTCTTTCCCCTTTCTACCTTTCTATGCTTTATTCTCCCTATATTTTTTCTTCTTCCTCTCCACTTCACCTCACATTGTTTTTATCACTTCCTTTCATTTTACTATTTCTACAAAATTTTCCAATTAAATTAGCGTCTTGCCTCTCCCTGCTTACAACCCTGATGCCATCCCAATAAACTTTTTTCCACTCACTAGCATCGTTTTTTAAATATTCCTTTCTTAAAAAGGATTATTCAAAAATCGTGAGATGGGGTCTGGTGTGATGTAGGTTTCAGAAAAACATTTTCTTTATCGTGCAAACGTTTCGACCTTTATTGAGACCCTCTTCAGAGCCTGAGATTTACAAACACAGTTTAAACTTAACAAATATTTGTAGGATGTGGAAAAAAAGTGAATTTATAGAATGCAAAAAAATATTTTTTATATTCAATCAGTATTTCTACGGACGTATGTAGCTGAAGGTCTTGGGTTCGAATCCTGCTGGTGACACCGACTTTTTTATCACAACCAAGGCCTTTCATACAAAGAATTCATTGATTGAAAGTTGTCTTTAATTTTTTATAATAATTTTGGTTAAAACTACCATAAGCTTAAAAAGAATAGAATTTACAATATAACCTATACAACGGCTTGACAATAGATCAAAACTTTCAATACAAAGCAAACGCCGGAATTGAACTTTGAAGTCAAGCGTTTCAAGTCACACTAGTCCAAAATCCTTCGTATTCTTTAGGAGACTTCGTTGGGGTTGAGAACTTACTAGCCAGACCTTCAAATCTCATTTAACCACCAATCTGCATAAAGCCCTGGACCCTCTAGTCCACCATCTTTCATCACAAACTCCTGACTATCTTCCAAAACGTCAAAAACTCCAAAAGCGTCGTGAATTCTTTCTTCATGACAAAAACGGATGGTTTCATGAACTAAATAAAAATTTCTCTGCCGTCCGAAACGTTTTCTAATTCGGTGGCAAATTTGTCGTATTGTTTGACTTGGTCAAAAAACGAACTATGTTTAGTTTAATATCTCTTGATGGTTAACTCAGGATGAAATGGAACATTTTATGCCATCCGATAGCACTGGGCAATGAGGATGTCACGTATAGCATGACTTTGTTCGAAAATCTATCAAACAGCTTATAAAAAAAAATTATAAAATATATAAATTAATTTGTTTTTGTCTTGCGGACGAAAAAAAAAAACTGACTGTGTCTTATTTGTTGCAGGTAGTGCTAGTATTTATACTAAGTATAGCATCGCTGATAATCTACTTCATAGATGCCTCAAGGTAAATATGCTGTAAATATAAATAACTGTTGAAAATGAAATGGCCTTCCAGTTTAAAATTTAGTTAGAGGATTGAAAATTACTTACAATAATTCTTCCATAAAAAAGTGATAATTTTACGACAATAGAAGACATTTTTTTACTATTTCCCTAGGTTGCAAGAACGACAGCAATGTTTTTTTCCAGGTATGACCTTCGGTGAAAGTTCAAAATTCAAAGCAACCGGAACTATTTACACCGTTACATAAATTTACGCTGTTGGGTCTATTAATATTGAAAGACCCTTGGTTATTCCTACACAAATTTCCCTAGTACATGGCCAAACATTGTTCAAATCTGTAATCGATATGAGCATACATTCATAAAAGGTCCTTCTTGAGCATAAATGCGACTTCTTTAGTAAATTAAACTTTCTTTGATAAAAGCGACGTCATGCACCTCGAATGTACATCAGACAAATTTTAAATTTATTAATCATAAAAATACAATCAAACCGCGTTTCTCCTGAAAAGTCTATTATGTTTGCTAAACGCCATTGAATCGCACTCGATCGCTCATTTACTACAAATCTTCCATTCACATTCACACAGTAAAACACGAAAAAAAATGTTTTGTACAATAAACAACCATTCACCCATAGAATAATCACTCACTTGGTCATTCATTCACATTCACAATTCAGCTTAATCGATGTTTCGCACGCACATTTGCCTCGTTCACATTCCCTCGCTTCTACGTACACACTCGTTTGGTTCATTTGCCATTCACCTTCACTCACTAGTACAGAAATCCAATTTAAAAAAAAAAATAACCTACTCATTCACTAACTTTCACGCACACTATAATTGTACTCATTCGCCCAGCCATTCACATTCACTTAAATCAATTCTCTACTCAATTATACAGAAATTCACTCACTAGATCAATCACTAATTCAACTTTTCACATTTACTCACTTGACTGCACATAACAAATTGGCTCATTTACACATTCACACACTAACTATACTTTCAACTCAGGAATACAAAAATTCTCTCACACTAGCTCAATCAATTATTCATTCACTCACACATTCACACAATAAAAACATAATATAACAAGAACAAAAATATTTTTGGAAGAAAAAAAAATATTGGGCTGTACGACATACATTTATCATAGAATATCTACTCACTTGATCATTCATTCTCATTCACAATCATTCACTTACTCATTTGTTATATTGCCCGGCAATCACTTAATTTGTATCATCTGCTCTAATATTGACCTTCACTCACTAAATGAACAATCCATTAATTTAATAATTAAATGCGCTAATTAGTTAGATCAATCGTTGGTCTGTTTATTAACGTGTTCATTCATTTACGTTTCACATTCAATCGTAAAAATTCGGCTAATTCACATTCACTCACTAAATGAATTCTCCAGTCAGTATTGGAAAATCTCTCGCTAGTTCAATCATTTATTCATTCACTCACACACTCACGCAATAAGAACATGATATAACAAGAACAAAAATATTTTTGGAAGAAAGAAAATTTCCCTGTACGACACACATTTCCGATAGAATATCTACTCACTTGATCATTCGTTCACATTCACTTGTTTTATTGCTTGACAATGGCTTAATTTGAATCATTTGCTGTAACATTGACATTCACTCGCGTACACAATCACAAAAATTCGGCTCGTTCACATTGTCATTCCCGTTCACTCACTAAATAAACTCTCCAGTCAATATTACGGAAAATCTCTCGCTAGTTCAATCATTTATTCATTCACTTACACATTCATTCCTTAACCTAACTATTTATAATCATATAATAACAACATAACATGAACATTTTTATGAAAAAAAAATTACGCTGTACTTCAATTAATTCAGGGTTTTAGTTTAGATTAAAAAAAGCCAATGTCAAGACTGAATTCGAACCCACGACCTTCGGCTTGACACGCCGCTGCTCTACCACTTGAGCTATCGTGACCTTGATCCACTCGGACACTACCTTCCCATCTCAACCGCACCTTTTGGATTTTCCCTCCTTTTTGCCATTTTTTCAAATTTTACGCTGTTCGATAAATTTGATTCGCTCACAGAATATTTACTCGTTTGGTCATCATTCACTTGTTCATTATCAATCTAGACTTTCTTAATGTAATCTATCGATTTAGGTAAAATAGATGCTTATATAGTAAAAACCGAATTGAAAACAAGTTTGAAAAAGATTTTGTCTTGCCGTTAAAAAATTTTATAATCTTTTGGGGATTTGTACGTGTTTAAAAATTTAAAAACACGGCTTTTATCTCAATGTGCACAAGAAGTTGAACTGATCCGTTTTTAAATCGGAAGCTTGTTTTTTTTTTTTTTTTTTTTTTTTTGACGAATGTATGACTTTCGAAGGCCGTAAAATAATTGGTCAATTGGTCAACCGAACCGTTTTCCCTTTGAAGTTTTGGACGTAACTGCCAATAAATCCCTTGAACCGTTCGATCCGACTAAAAATATTCACTGTGTCAAGAATGAAATAAATGCATCGAAAGGTTTGGAGCCATGCCATCTGTGACACATCCCTACAGTCGACCGTTATCAAGTGCTCTACATGGTTTACCCGTGTAGGAAATATTTCAAAACGTACCAAAATAAATTTATCAAATGTTTCAAAAAATGTAATAAACATAATTAACGACATCCTCATTGGTACAATAATAAAGAAGCGTTAATTACTTTGATATGTAAGCTACATTTTACCAATGAAAGAATATTTTTTATTTGATAAATTTTAGCCATTTTATAAGGGATTTCAATATAACACAAAAGTACGCAGAGGAAATAGTTATTTTAGAACAATTCAGCTTGAGTATTTAGAAAGAGCAATAATTATTTATACCGAACTTATTTTTAAAAAATCAAATTGTTTTATTAGAAAACTTATTATTGGGCCAAGAAACTATTCCCCTTCGTTTGTTGGTGCGCCCACATTTCAAACACTTGTTGAATGGCCGCTGAGGGTGTTTGACCCCAAATCCAACCCACCCCCTTGGCGCGACCTTATTCCAACCCCCTCCTGCGCATTCTAGCAGGTAAATTGCTAACCAGAGTGAATAGCGGGGTTGTTCGTACATCTGGTGAAAAAAAAAAAATCAGATTGTCTAAATAACTTTAAGTATTAATTGTTATGACTGTGTATTCTTTAAACTTCTCTGTAGGGTTTTTTTGCTTAATTTTACAGTCCTAATTAATATACAATAATTAAATGAATAATTTGTTTGATCATTTTAAGGAATGAATAATGAAAAAACATTTTTTTTCAATATTTTTTAAAAAATTAAGTTAATTACTTTTGTTATTAAATTTTTACAACTGAGCCTAGGCTGGATGATCTTCGTAAGATGTATATTGCAAAATAAAATATTTTATGAATGCTTGCAATAGAACTCTTTGCAGAAATACTTAAAAAAGGCAACTAAGCAGCTTTAAACTCTATGATCAATTGAGTTATCAAATGTTAAACATTTTATTAACAAAATCTCTTGGGGGGGGATGAAATTGGATAACTCTGAAGTGAGTACCAGGAAATGACGTAACTGAAGGCAACAAGTGACCAAATGGACGGAGAAAAAAATAACGTCACATTTATGAATCTTGGTGAATTCACCCGGTACAAAATAATCGAAGAAATTCATGATCTCAACCAGGCGAACAAACTTCTTAAGAAGGAGCAAAAATTAAAGAAACTTATTATTTTATACCGACCATTCTGATCAGGAATTCAAATTACTACTTTAAAAAAAATTAAAAACAGACAGGAACTTGCTGGCTCTGTCATGAAGAAGGAAAAACATTGAAACATGTCCTTTGTGACTAAGAACCATTAGCCTGGGAATGGCACAGCCTCCTCAGAAAACAACCCGCATTATCTAAAAAAATGAGCAATGAGAAATCTCAGACAGTTTGTAAATAAAGAAAAGTCAAATCCACAAGTTGTTATTTGATGAAAGGTAGACTTTGGTAACAATAAAACTGAAGGATTAGAAAAATAATTTGAAGTGCCAAAATAAATTATTAAAAGGCAACTTTTGATTATTATAAGAAAATAAGAACAAAAAATTCCGTTTGAATTTTCAAGTTCCTAGTAGATTATAAGGATCAATTTCTTTCAAAATGCCTTCAACAAATGGCCAATTTAAAAACCAGTATAAAATAACACAAAGTGAAATCATCGACTAGTGAATTTTACTTTTTACTTTTTTACAACTAAGAAAATTTATCTTTACTTCGACCACCTTAATTTTAGGAAGTCTGTATTCAGGCATTGAGAGTACCTCGCCTAAATATGAAAAATTGAGTTTTAGCATATATAAGAAAAGTCAGTTCATACTTCTAAAAAGAGCAAGTAGTCGGGGTAATTTATTTTACATTTAATCCAAGATTTTTTCAACAGAAGTCACACAGAACAAATCTAACACGGCTCTCCATAATCTTTCTAAAAATTGTAAAAGGTAAAAATGTAAACTCATCCAATTCAATTTGTACGTTCACAAACATACTTTTTGATCAAGAAATTTGGATAATTTTTAAAAATTTAAACGAATTCTTTCATGAAAAGTGTACCCGTTTCAATAATTCGAACTCGCCCTGAATTTAGCAATTATTTTAAATTTTGCGCTCGAGTTGGGGAAAATTGGTACAGATTAGTATGAAAATAAACAGATCTTTAATTTTTTTTCAAGACGAACTTCCATAAATTCAAATTGCTGTTGTATTGAATAATGTAAAATTGTTATAAATCAGATGCCAGAATCATTAGCAGGAATGTTAAAATGAATGAAGTTCCCAAATGAAAATGACAAATTATATTCTCTATTTATAAATTGATCTTTCCCTTTGATTTAAAATCATTGAAACTTTTTAATAACATGCTTTCTATTTTACCCTGTGAAATGAATTTTGAAAAATTTTAGTAATGATTAATTGCAACTTTTGTTTTTCAGTGAAGAGGTAGAGAGGTGCCAAAATTGGAGCAACAATGTTACTCAGCAAATAGATTTAGCTTTCAATATATTTTTTATGGTCTACTTTTTTATACGTGTAAGTATTCTTGTGTCCGAAAGTTTTCGAAAATTTTGACTCCACGCCGTTGAACGATTGTGTTTGTTTTAGTTTATAGCAGCAAGTGATAAATTGTGGTTTATGTTGGAGATGTACTCGTTCGTTGACTATTTTACGATACCTCCGTCATTTGTATCAATATATTTAGACAGAACATGGATAGGTAAGATGGCGTATGAAATTGTTTGGACTCTTTTGTAAATTTTATTCAATTTTAACTGGATTTTTTTTTTTTTAATATATATTGTCAAATTTGATGTATAGTAAATTGATATTTTATTTACAGGTCTGAGGTTCCTTCGAGCCTTAAGGCTAATGACTGTTCCAGATATACTTCAGTACCTAAACATCTTAAAAACATCAAGCTCAATTCGCCTCGCTCAGCTTGTTTCTATTTTCATATCAGTGTGGCTTACAGCAGCAGGGATTATTCACTTGGTGAATTTCTCAAATTTTGACATCGCCGATCCGGCTCAGGAGGGGGAAAAAAACAAACTAACCGATGAAAATTTATAATTACAGCTGGAAAATTCTGGGGATCCGATGGACTTCGCAAATCCTCAGCAACTTTCATATTGGACATGTGTCTACTTCCTAATAGTTACCATGTCTACTGTAGGGTATGGTGATGTATATTGCCAGACAATCCTCGGTAGAACTTTTTTAGTGTTCTTTCTACTTGTTGGTTTGGTAAGTTTAATTTTTTTTTACAATAATAACAATAAATAATAATAACATAATTTGATTTTATTAGTAGTATAAAATAAATTGTTGCAAACATGATAGAATTTAACAATTTCTGACTAATCCGATTAAAAAATAAATTATTACAATAAATTCTATCATGTTTTAAAAAAATGACTTAGAATTTATATTTAAATGTAAATTGATCATGCTAGTACAGGAACCATTTAGGGTCCCGTTAAAATAATTATTTAGCTTTAATTGAAGGGTTCTCTTGGAAGAAATTCCAATCCTTGCTGGTTAACTTTAAGATATATAATATAACTGCTCTCATATCACTTTCTTGACAAACTTTCTTTACCGAACTATCCTTTTTCTATTTCTAGGCCTATGTGTAGCCTTTCTCTCCTTTAAAGTATCTTTTCTATTTAATTTTCTAAGAGCCTACATTTATTTTCCTCCTGATGTGAACATCAAAGGTGGCTTAAAATCATATATAAACCTTTGCTTAACAAACGCTAACACCTAATTTTTACATTTTTTTTTTTTTTTAATTTGTATTTTTAATCAAATTCAATCAAATGGCTTCAAGCTTGGTAAATACTATTCTTTTTTTTTAACGCTGATTTGTTAACTAAAAACATAATACTGAAAATTAACAAAAACTGGATTTATATTTGCTTAACTTTCTTTTTATCTATATACGTATAACTATATAGATACATGTTAAATAATTCGTACAGAATTCGACGAACAAATTTTCTCCATTCATACAAAAATGAAAGACTTTTTTTTATCATAACTGCTTATTTCTCGGTCGTTTTTAGTCCAAATACATTTTGAATTAAAAAAAAAAAAAAAAAACAGTAAACTAGAAATAGTTGGATTTAGCCCAACTTGTATCGTCCATCGACTGATCACCCTGAACAATACTTAATCCTCATTTTTTTTTTTTTTTTTTTTTTTTTTTTTTTTTTTTTTTTTTTTTTTTAATTAATGCATACATGTTAAATTCAACTTTGTCAAATTGTACGCCTACATTATTAGGATACAAATTTTTAAAAAAATAAAATTAATGTGTGTGGACAGAATGAGTCTGTGTGAAAAAGGGATCTTTTTTAACTTAATGTTTTCACCTCCGTTCGAGTAGAAAAAAAAGCTTAAAATAAAGTCACTTGCATGTGCTAATCAGGCACTTTTAGCTAAACCTAGTTTTTTTGAAAACTTAACGAATGAATGCTTGGTTATTTTTATTTTTTTATTTATTTTGTTGTTTTTCATTAATAATTATTAGGAATACTGAGTAACACTCAACTCCTTTATTGACCGTATTACAATGGCTCCGTAAAATCGTTGAAATATGCAAGTGACAAAATTATCTAAACATACTGACATTGTAAAACATTGTTTGGTGAGATCAATCCGTAAAGAAGTTCTAATTTTATTTTTGTTTTTTGTTTCACCGTTGATGCTTGTTTTTTCAAGACAGTTTAAATTTTTAAACGCGAACATTGATTGCAAAGAAAACAGATAACTGTTAAAATAAAAAAAACTACATAGTTTACAATCCATGGGCGAATTGAAAATTTAAAAACTTCTTTTGCCTTGTAAAATTTGAAGAGACAAAATTGATTAAATGTCTGAAATCTAAAAAAATCTAAATCTATCTAAAAAAAAAAAAAAAAAAAAAAAAAAAAAAAAAAAAAAAAAAAAAAAACGGCACTATACATTTGTCACATTATTTCAAAACATACGAGTAGTGTTATACGTAGAAAGTTTTATTTGAAATTACACAATGCACAATATACACCCATTTTTTACTATATATTCACTCGTAATTTGTATAATTAATAATTTCAGTAACTCAGAATGTTAATAAATTTATTATTAATATAATTAGTAAATGTCTAATTAGTTTGATTTTGAATTATAAATTGAACATAGTACACAGTTGCCACCTCATACAATCCAAACCAATTTCTTGTATGGTAATTATAAAATTAAGCTTGTTTTTTTATTTGATAATAATTGAGTAGTTTTTTTGTGTTTTTTTTTTTTTTTTCAGTTAAATTATAAACTTGAATCACATATTTATAACATGTGTAAAGAAAAAAGATCAGTAACGAGTCCGAATAATGTCAAACGTAGATAAAAAGACGATGTACGATCATATAATGTAAATTTGTAAATAAATCTTCCCTAAAAAAAAAAAAATGAAATAAAATAGACGGAAGATGTTTAATAGCCAAATCAATAGAGTTAGCTTATTCTGTAGGAACATACTTTCGCATGAGATCGAATAACCGTAAAAAGAAAGAACGCAACACTTGATTTGTTTTCAAATAGCACGCTTCCGAATCTTTTTTTTTTCTCTTTTTTTCACTGATTTTTCAACTTGCGACCTATTCTGCTTCAATTTAGCGGTAAATTATACTCATGTTTTCAGAGGTCAGATCCTAGACCCATGCACTCTGAAGGGTTGTAAGCATGTAATTCTTACTTTAGTAATTAGTATTTAATTTAGATTTGTAGACAGTAGTTAATAACGTACATTTTTTTGAAAAGTTAAACTTTTAGAAAAAGAAGAAAAACGTGTGGACATTTTCTTTTTTCTTTTTTTTTTTCTTTTTAAATTAAGTTTTTTGTATCTTTGTAATATGTTCATTTTGAAAGTATCATAACTAACTGAATCTGAGATATTTTGTGTGCCGATAGTTTTAGAAATACTGTGTAAAATATTTTCCAGCTTTAAAAACCTCTTATACAAGATAAAATCAAACGACTTGTGTTTGTGTGGTAAGTAATATTTACGTTATTTTAATAAATTATCGATAGTTTTTTTTTTCCTTTTTCTTGTTAAATATTGCAATAATAAGATATTGTTAATAAGTTTACGATATAGTGCGCACAAATGTTCACACTTTTCTTCTTTAGGTTTAAGTTATTATGCATAGTTACATGTTCATTTGTATATGATTTTGTTTGTACCTTAAGAAAAAAATCACGTATTGTTTACTAATAAGCATGGTGTTATTTTTCATAGGCAATATTTGCCAGTAGCATCCCTGAGATAATAGAACTTGTAGGGACTCGCTCAAAATACAGTGGTGAATTCAAAAGGGAACATGGAAAGAGGTAGATTTATATTTGCTGCCACCGATATGTGTGTGTAAACATGTCTAGTAATATACTAGATATTACAGTTAAATAATACGTTATAAATTAATTATAAGCTGCATTTGCTATTTGCTAGCTACAAAGATCTTGATCCTATGAACCGCTTAGTCAATGTTTTAATTGTATTGTTTCTTCTATATTTTTAATTAAGTGCAATGGCAGCAAATATTTAGTATGGGCGTGAGTGTAAGAACAACTTCCACTTTACAAAAAAACAATTTTTTTTTGTTAAAAAGAACGAAAGAAAATTTAACAAGCATGAATCTATGGCATTCCTGAACCAAAGGTCAAATTTAACTACCAGATAAAACATAAAATTTAAACAACACATTTTAACTTGCATTTTTGTCTTCTTATCACAAATTTTATCGTTTATAAACAATTAAATATATGGAATACTGACAAAAATTTGTGAAAATTTGATCGCTACTGATACTCGCTGAGTTGGTCTGTCAGAGACGTTTCACCATTTCGCTGCCTACAGTGCGACTAAGATGAACATACTGAAAATAAGGGAATGCAAAAATACAAAATGATCGTTAACGACCAAATTTCAAGTCCATGTTAAATTAATCGACTCGCTTTATTGACTTTTTAAGTTAAAAACCAATAATTCTGTCCTAATAATTAATTTAATGATTCGGTTGGAGTGAACCAGCTTCTGAAAATTGAGTAAAAAAATCCTTTACTTTAGATTCATTTCGTTGGAATTTTCCCTAGTTTTACATCCTTAGCGTAAACCAGCTTCCGAAAATCGAGTTAAAATTCTTTAGCTAAATCTAAGTTGTTGTTTTTTAATAATGTACTTAACTATCATCATTTGCACAAAAATTACTTATTTACTGTGCTTATAATATTTCTTCATTTAAGAATTGTTAAAATAAAAATTATTATGGTTTATGTTACTACGGTTTAAATAGTATCTTTTTAACAGATTTGAATAAGGTTAGCCAAGGTTACCCTGGTTCAAAAATTCAATCGTATAACAGTGAGGTTGGAAGACAAAGTTTAGAAAGACATGAGGTTTTTTAAAGCAATTTTTAAGTTAAAAGCTGTTTATTCTATCCTAATCATTAATGGTTAGGGATGGTTAGGGCTCATCATCAGATCATTGGCTGAAGCAGCTTCCGAAAATTCAGTGAAAAATCCTATGGCTAAATTTAAGTGTTTTCTTGATAATGGATTTAACTACTGTCATCATTCACCAAGATTACTTGTTTACTTTGGTTATAATAATATATCTCCTTTATATAAGAAATGTTAAAACATAAATTATTATGGTTTAAATAGCATTTTTTTAACAGATTTGAATAAGGTTAGCCGTCGGTTTGGTTACCCTCGTCCAAAAGATCAATCTTATAACAATGAGGTTATGAGGCAAAAGGTTAGAAAGACATGAGCTTTTTTAAAGCAATTTTTAAGTTAAAAACTGTTTATTCTATCTTAATCATTAATTTAATCATTGGCTGAAGCAGCTTTTGAAAATTCAGTGAAAAATCCTTTGGATAAATTTAAGTGTTTTCTTGATAACGGACTTAACTACTGTCATAATTCACCCAAGATTATTTGTTTAGTTTGGTTATAATAACATATTTCCTTAATATAAGAAGTACTAAAACATAAATTATTATGGTTTAAATAGCATTTTTTTAAACAGATTTGAATAAGGTTAGCCGTCGGTTTGGTTACCCTCGTCCAAAAGTTCAATCTTATAACAATGAGGTTATGAGGCAAAAGGTTAGAAAGACATGAGCTTTTTTAAAGCAATTTTTAATTAATTTAATCATTAGCTGAACCAGCGTCCGAAAATTCAGTGAAAAACCCTTTGGCTAAATCTAAGAGTTTTCTTGATAATGGACTTAACTATTGTCATCATTCACTCAAGATTACTTGTTTACTTTGGTTATAATAATATATTTCCTTTATATAAGAAATGTTAAAACAAATTATTATGGTTTAAATAGCTTTTTTTTTAACAGATTTGAATAAGGTTAGCCGTCGGTTTGGTTACCCTCGTCCAAAAGTTCAATGTTATAACAATGAGGTTATAAGGCAAAAGGTTTAGTAAGACGTGAGCTTTTTTTTAGCACTTTTATAAGTTAAAAACTCAGATCATTCTATCTTAATTATTCAGTTAACCTAAAATAAAACTTCAAGTTTTTTTTCTTTTTTTTTAATAAATTCTCAGGGTGGCGGTGTTTGTGAAAAAAAGCCCATTTGTATGTATGCCGGATTTGAATGCAGGGCCGCTGGATTCGAACCCGGGACCTTTACCTTACAGTGATGAGCACCATGTCAAAGATTAAACCTTGCGGCCACCAACGCACCCCGCCCCTCTGTGTTTCTATTATTTTCTGAATTTAGTCTTATAGACCAACCCAGCGATTATAGGCTGACACAAAACACCCAGTAACAAATTACATAAAAATGTTTTAAACCGAATGACTTATTTTTAAAAAAAAAAAAAAAAAAAAAAACTTAAAGTAAGTAATTTGTACCTTTTGATTTGACCTATGGGTATCAGCGATTTCTGCTTTACGCCAACTTCATTTCAATTAACGACACTACAGCGACATTTCCAGTTTGATTCTTTCATCAAAAACACAAAACACATCCAATCCAGTTGTTTCAATACATGAAGACCCCCACCTCCCGTATGAGCGATTTAAAACTCGCCTCGTACATTTGAAAAAAAATCACATTAGGCTCTTTAAAACTGACTTATTTTTAACAGTCGTCCTGTATAAAGGATAATATAGTTGTATAAAAGCAAGGTAATTATGATCTAAAAGACATTCACTGCCACGAAATATGTGTAAAAGCTTTCTTTTGTGAATTTTATGTTATTAATTTTTTCTTTATTTTTATTTTTATTTCTTTTTTTTTAACATGTAGAAAGTTTGCTTACTGTACTGCATGACAAAATAAATAGTTTAAAGCGCCGAAATGTTTAGGAAGCTTTGATTAAAAAATTTTAAAAAATATATTTACAATAGAAATAAATGTGTAAGCTCTACTAACGCTACTAACAAAACTGTAGGACAAAAAAAAAAGTACATTCATGTTCATTCACCCATGCTTGTAGCTTAAAATTAAGTACGTTCAAAATTATTCATTTTTTTCTTTTTTTTAAAGTGTAGAGTCATAATGTGAAATAATGAAAATTTTAATGAAATAGTTGTCATTTTAAAATAAATGTACTTCGTAACGTTGTTTTGGTATATAGATAAAACCATGTAATAACGTTATGACAGGGGTAATCACTAAAATCTATCAAAATACAAAAAAAATGCACTTTAAGTTGAACTAAGTTCAACAGGTTTTTTTTTTATTTGTTATTCTATCGTATATATTCAAAAGTATTTTTAATTGATTGTAAAAACAGTGGTTAACTATTTACTATAAATTTCCATTGGAATTTTAAAAGTTTCAAACAGTTAACTTTTTTATTAGAAAAAAAAAAAAAAAAAGTAAAAGAAAACACATTAGCAGCATGAGGAACGTATAAATTGTGTACAAGTATTTTCCTGCATAGGCTGTGATGGCTAGCTGGATTCCCGAAATCACTGAACTCGCAGCAAATCGCTCCAAGTACGGTGGCGAATACAAACGAGAGAGACGGAGGTAGCCAAATCGTAGCCAAAAAGAATTTGATAATATTTTTTGATATTCGTGCTCACTTAAACCGCTTTTAAGTAATACTTTTATAATTATTTTCATTGTAGATGCAAACAATATTGACATGTGTAATATAATTTTATTTTTCTAATAATTTAATTCCCCATAAAAAAAAAAAAATGCATATTCTTTTGGAAACCAAAAGAAACGTTCAGACATTGATTTGGCATATTAAAAATTATATGGAAATTAGTCGATGAAACTTTTCCACATTCTGCTTTCTTAAAAATTTTGTTCTCAAAGAAGGGAAGTCAATCTTTACGCATCAAACTGTATGATTGTACTTTTAAAGTTTTAAAATTACAACTATCAAAAGTGTATCGTTAAATGCAAAAACTGCTTCGAAAATTTAATAAATGACACAATTTGAAAAGGTTTACATTACACGGATGAAACTCGGCACTGTAATGAATATAATGTATGAGTTAACTTATCAAATGGTATTTATGAAAATTATTATTTAATATAATAAAGAAAATTTTATTTTAAAAATGCCACCTTTTAAGCTTCCTTTATTTATGTACATTTTCTTTTTCTATTTGTTTTATTGTTTTGTTTTGTTTATTGGTGTTTTAACTCTTCAACTTGTCTCTTCATTTAAAAACTTCAAATTGGTGTTCCTTCAACGTAATTGACTTTTACCTTCTGTTTATGAGAATGTGGAGGAGTTTCATCCACATTAGCTTATTATAGCTGTTTAGCTGAAATGTTTCTTGGTGGCATGCAATAGTTAGACACGAATGCGTTTAGTTTTCCTCAGGTTTCCTCCAAAGTACATAATGCAAGAAATATTTTCATATCAATTTCAAAAAAAAAAAAAAAAAACCCATACCCTTTCATAAAAGTTAATATACATTCCAATTCTCCAGTTACTGTAGAAATGCACCAGCTTTTTTTTTTTACATCCGTCACACTCAACTTGCAGATCTGATCTAGTATTGATTTTTGTAATAACGTTTGGGATGATCGAGGAAGAGTTGACAGTTTCAATACGAAAAGGGGAAATTTAGATTTTTTTTTTCTTTTAATTATTTCAGTTTGTTTTTATCGTGTGTTGGATGGACTCAAGGATTGTTGAAACCATTGTGTTTTGTTCACTTTTTGTAAATGATGATTCTACTCACAGATTTTTTTTTATAAACTGTTAAATACTTTGTCTAGAAAATTAATAGAAATAATTAAGTGGGGTGAGTATGCAGGTTTAATTTTTGTAAATGATGGTTCTGCTCGCAGATTTAAAATACTGTGAGTACAAAACAAACAAAAATTAACCTATATACTCGCCTCACTTTCATCGGCAAATTAATAGAAATGATGAAGGATAGGTGAGTTTATAGGTTAATTTTTTGTTTTTGTTTTGTAAATGACGGTTTGTTGTGTGTCATTGGTGGTAAATGATGGTTCTACTCGCAGATTTAAAATTAAAACTGTGAGTAAAATTGTTATTTACAAAACAAACAAAAATTAACCTATACACTCACATCACCTTCATCACAAAATTAATAAAAATAGTGAAGGTTAGGTGAGTTTATAGGTTAATTTTTTGTTTGTTTTGTAAATTACACACAACAAACCATCGTTTACAAAGCAAACAAAAATTTAACCTATAAACTCGCCTCACCTTTATCAGAAAATTAATAGAAATGATGAAGGTCAGGTGAGTTAATAGGTTAATTTATTGTTTGTTTTGTAAATTACACACAACAAACCGTCATTTACAAAATAAACAAAAAATTAACCTATAAACTCACTTCACCTTCATAATTTCTATTAACTTGCTCATCAAAGTATTTAACGAATTACAAAGAAATCTGTGAGAAGAGCCATTAATTTATAAAAAATGAATTGACATACTCACCCCCATCTTCATCATTTCTATTGTGTATTTTTGGTGTGATTTTGATTGCAAACGTTAAAATGAAACTGGAAATCATGAGAAAAAAAATCGGCATAAAATCGTAAATCAGCAAACCAACTTTACCTACCCTTTAAATAAAAGTGTACTCAATTCACACATTCATTTATTAAAACTTCATTAATCGATACTAATGCTGGAATTATTACACAATTGCTTCTAATTTTAATAACAATTCTTTTTTTTCTAAATTTTAATATTTAACACTTTGAAAATAAATTCTTTAAATAAATTTAAAAAAACACTAATACAAACCAAATAACTAAAACTGCTTGCATTATTAGACATACACATACACACATACATATAGGGATAAACTGGCAAGCGAACTTTCTTTTTAATTGAATGGCACCAAGAAACATTGGCTCTTTAACACAGTATTATTTTATTTTTGATAATGAGAATAATTTTTAAATCGTCAAGTGAAATTAGTATCGAATCTAATTATGCATTTTATTTCTGGGTGTGGTTGTGTATGTGTGTGTTGCTGTTAATATAACATCTGTTACTGATAACGGAAACAAGCCTTGTTTCTTAAAGGTGTGTGCCTTTTAATTTCTTCCTAAAATCTATGTTCGACTAATTCATCACTATCACAATTTTATTTTATACAAAAAAAAAATCATTCGAAAACACTGAACAACTTTAGGGGAAAAAAATTGTTAATATTTTAAAACAAATTTAAATTTCTGTCATCAATCATTCCTATCCTCCTCCTGAAAATAAATGTAACGCTTTTACTTTAACAGCCCAATTAAACTTTAAATCTTTAACGATTACAAATATTATTAAAATCTATCATTTCAATTTCAACAACAATTTGGGATTCCCACAGAAAAAAATTTAATGTATGCATTTATAATATAAAATTTTGTGTGTAATATTAAATTTTTTTAAAATATATATTTGCATACATTATTTAAAACTTAACATGTTCTACTTTTGAATAAAAATAAAAAGGGATTCCATTAAAATGTTGTTAAAAGTAGGAAATGTTCTCCCCCCCCTCACACGGCACTAATACAATTAAATTATTAATAAAAGTAAATAATAGAATTTCCCTTTATAAAAAAAAATATATACTTTTTTTTAAATAAATACATAATCATAAAAACTACTCAAAAAAATATGAAACAAGTTTTGGAACCAATTGTTGGTTTGCATTTAGGCGATATTCGCCAGTTGTATACCTGAGATCATAGATCTGATCGGAACTAGGCCAAAGTATGGAGGGACACTGAAGAACGAACGGGGACGAAGGTGAGAAAAGAGATTAAACAAAGTTCTTGTGAAATGTGAAGCAACTTAGAGATAAAGCATTGTTGGTTATTCTTTTAAATGTTTCCACATTCATTTCTAGGCATTTAATTTTTAGTTTGCAACTCAATATTGTTTATAAATGTTGTATCATTTTTTGGCATTGGACTAAATTTATTTATAAATTAATACACAAACCTTCAAAGTTTCTTTTCCCTCATTTGTTTTTCCTTTTGGTTTTCCTACATTAAAATTGATTCCAAACATGTTTATTTATTAATAAAAACAGGATTGTTTTTTTCTTAATTAACATGAAACTGAAATGATAGTTCCAAATTATGGATTGTTTACTTATTTAAGCAGCATACATATTTTTTTTTTCTTTTATTACGAATACATAAAATGTTCTAACATGTTCTGAAAATCCATTATTCGATGTTGTAATATTTGTATCCCCCTTTCTGTGTGCTAATTTGTGTGTGTGAGTGTGAAATACATTTTAGTTTCTTTAAAATTTTATTTGTATTTAAAAACCATTGAAAATGTCCTCTACTTATTTAAAAAAAAAAGAAAAAGAAAAAAAAGAGAATTTATATAATAAACTTTTCCTTGCATCTATTTTATTATTTCTTTAGGTGAATGCTTTAATCCATTTTTAACTATAAAATTCTCTTCTCGTGGTACTTTCATATTCAAACACGACAATTTTTCAAAGATTCTCGTAATAAATTTTTTTAAATTAAATTCACACACAAATGAATACAACAATAAATTTTTGAATAACCAACTTTCCGAAGCTTACTCTTAGTTGTTAATGTTAATCTTTATTTTTCTGCAAGTTACGCTAATAAAATAAAAAAAAAAAAAATTATATGTGCACTCTCCCAATTTGTTGTTCCCAATTTTTTTAAGACAATATTCATTATTAAACTCACAAATAACCACCCACAACATTGATTTTATGAAATTAAAAAAGAAAAAACTGCATGTCTTTTAACTTCAAAACTTTTTAGACTTCTTTATGCACGATATTTCATTACTAAAACACTTGTCGTAGTTACTAACAAGTGACTTCGCACAGGAAATATGTACTTTCAGTTTAATGCGCTTTTATTAAATTATTTATTAATGTTAATAATAAGGCTTAATTTTTTCCATTAAAATATACTAACGGATTATATATTTAATCAATGTTTCGTTAAATTTTTTTTTTTTAATTTACTTGTGATAATATAGGTTCATATCTCCAGGTCAGTCACTTTCAATTTTACAACCAACTTGTATAAAAAAAAAGTCAATAATTTAGATTGACAATTTTGATAATACTGATTTTATTTAAAGATACATTGATTTTTAGCATAACATAGACAAGTTTGTACTGCATGTGTTTTGGAATGGATCAAATGCTTGATAGTTGCACAACTGATGATAGTCTAGTTCACTTTAATTTATTTGAAATATATATATATGTATATCTATTAATAACAAATTGCTTAAATTCTTTCTCGTTGTCATTATTAAATTAATTCAATTTTTCAGTCAAAAAATAAAGCATTTTCAAAAATTTTTTTCTTAAATGACTAGATTACCAAACAATATGAATATGCACAAAATTTAAAATATTTTTTGAGCAAAAGAAATAATAAAAAAAAAATATGTAAAACTTCTTTTAAATGTATAATTTTTCCAATGAATTTTTTTTTTATAATTTCAGGCATATTGTTGTATGCGGGCATATAACATATGAATCGGTATCTCATTTCCTTAAGGATTTTTTACACGAAGATAGAGAGGATGTCGACGTCGAAGTCGTCTTCCTTCACAGGTGAGAACGAATTTATATTAGTAAGACCATTTCAGTTAGTTATATCGTAAAAAAATTATTTAAAAATTTTCTCAGATATGATCGTATTTAAAATATATTTCTCATTCTGTACAATTTAATTATGAGTGTAATTACAAAAATGAAATCACTTAAAAATTTGTCAAGTTACACATTTTCAAATGAATGTGAAAATACGCTGGATTGAAAAAAAAAATTTTTTTTCTTTAATTCTAATTTTTTTTTTAAATTGTTTTGTTATATTTTAATAGTGCAAGTAATATTGCGACCAATAGTAAGAGTTGAGAACTTTTCAACTGGTCAACTTGTGAAATGGCTCAGTTTGACTAAGAGATTTAAAAAATATATATATATATTTAGATTAAACATTCTGATCAATTGATTTATTAGATTATTCAGGTGATACGTAAATAAATATAAAAAGCAAAATTAAAAAAAAATATTTCCAAATTTTTATTGTAGAACAATTGGCAATTTTTTTTCTTTCGAATTTGGGTTAAACTTACAGAAAGGAACCTGATTTGGAGCTTGAAGGCCTTCTAAAACGCCACTACACAACAGTGGAGTTTTTTCAGGGAACGATGATGAATGCTGTAGACTTAGAACGTGTGAAGGTAACTTCAGGTCAAGAAAGAGAGAACAATAGCAACGGCACGTTAGCTGCTTGCCCGGGTACCATGTAAATGAAAATAAATTTACCGTTCGGGCTGTGCGACAAAGCCTTAAATTTATTTTCAACGATATGGGACCGATTTTTTATTTTGTCTTCGCATGAAAAACGGCCAATTTAGGATATGCCGTCGTAGGATTTTTTTTTTTCTTTTATTTTTGTGTTTTATATACATCTTCTTCTCGTCACACTAAATAGGAAACCACCAGACTTGGAGCTGGAAGGACTTTTCAAGAGACACTTTACAACAGTCGAATTCTTCCAAGGCTCTATAATGAACCCCATAGACCTTCAAAGAGTCAAGGTAAGTCAACTGATAGAAAATATGGTTCTAAAATATAAAATTTTAAAACAAGGTGTTACTTGACAACTTTTAAATTATTTAAAATAATAATCGATGCTAACTAATGCAATGAAATGGCTATTGTTCTTACTGAGTTGACTTTTTTAATAATTCAACTCACTCGGGATAAATCGATTTTTTTTCTTTTTCAATATTTTGAAAAGTAATTTATATAATAATTTTTTTCTTTATTAGTTTTAGGATTTCCTATCCAATTAGTTCAAAGCCCACACAATAGGTGTAGTTAGGAAACTCATAGCACTATAATCTAATGAAAATTAAAAACATAGGTAGCCTTAGGACCTTAACAAAAAAATAAAAATTACAAAACTGCTGTGCAAACCAGTCTTGTCTAATTTTTACCAAACGCCAAATTTCTTTACCAAAAATTTTGAAAGTATTAGTCATTTAAGGAACCTATGTCTGCATTGGTAAGTTTTAACATTACAATTTCACTAATAGTAAGTTATTTTATTCTCTTTCTTTATTAAAAGCATGTTTTTTTATTTATTTAGACATGTGTAGATGCGTAGAGGCACTTGTAAAATCATAACAGATTTCTTTAGGTACCATTTTATGCATATGTTCAAAATCCAATATAACATTATTATAATTTTACTCATCAAATACTTAACTTTGGTTGATTTTTATAAAAACAATACTTACTATAATAAATAGATAAAATTAATCACAACTCACAAAATTCCCTAGTAGACAGTGCATAAATTGTTTTTTTTTTTTTTTATTTATAAAAAGCATCATCATTCTGATATACAAATACCAGCCTTTTTCCTGTTTTATCATTCAGGGTTGTTAATATTTTTGTCTAATGAAAAGCACGATTATTTTTCTATTTAGCATTAAGTTTTAATCATATTTTATATATTTTTAAATACATAAGCACTATATTTAAAAATTTATTTAGCTGTATGCCCCCACATGATTGTCTCTTAACATTTGAACATAATAGAATTATAAATGAAGTAATTAAATTTTTATTAATTTTAAACCTAAACGCCTCAGGTACATCTGCGACTTGTATATTTTTAAGCTAGTTTGGTGCACAACTAATGGTTTTACACTTGTGAAAAGTCCACATGAATTTCATGCTGTATTTCACATCGTCAAGCTTCTGCATCCCATATCATCTAAAATTATTTCTTGATAACAGTAGAGTTCTTCCATCCATCAAATAAAGCTTATTCAAAGCGGTTTGCTATGCTATGTTGCCCAGTGTTGGGGGCTACAAAGACAGGAGTTGGTGGAAAAGTTTCAACGTTTCTTTATTTTCAGAAGTTTTTTGGGCTCCCCATCTTAATGCCAAAATACACACTTTCTATTGTGACGTCAACCTCTCTGGTTCATGTTTTCACCTTTGGTTTCCATGTTAGATACTGAATCAAGACTTTGAATCTGCCTGATCACTGTCTTTTTTGTTCTCTAGCCTTGAAGGTTAGGGATGGTTAGAGATGGTTAGGGATGGTTAGAGATGGTTAGGAGTGGTTAGTGATGTTTAGGGGTTGTTAGAGATGGTTAGAGGTGGTTAGAGATGGTTAGGGATGGTTAGAGATGGGTAGGAGTGGTTAGTGATGTTTAGGGGTTGTTAGAGGTGGTTAGAGATGGTTAGGGATGGTTAGTGATGTTTAGGGATGGTTAGAGATGGTTAGGGATGGTTAGTGATGTTTAGGGGTGGTTAGGGATGGTTAGGGATGGTTCGGGATGGTTAGAGATGGTTAGGAGTGGTTAACACCCTAAGATCGCCTCTCAGGAGGGATTTACCGCCACATTAAAGATGTGGAAAAGCATAATGAGAAAGAAAGGATGGCCAATATAATTCAGAATTAGTTTTGAAAACCGACAAGCCTATTCCTCCTCCATCTGAACATCCCGAGCGAGCCGCCTCCACGAGGCCCATCCCGGATGCTGTATAATTGACTGTGACAAAGAGCTCGCCAGATGGAGTCGAGATGCAATCGTCTAACAAGAAAGATCATAGCTTGCATCTTTAATTCAAAAAGCTACATAGCAGAGAAAGCTAACATTCTGCAAAGAGCCAGTCATGGCTTAGGAGCGGAAAAACAAAAGGCACAGACGGTTAGGAGTGGTTAGGGATGGTTAGGGGTTGTTAAAAATGGTTAGCAGTAGTTAAGGATGGTTAGGGTTTTTATCTTTTTTTTACTTTTAACTTCATAGAGTGAACTATTTCATGTAAATTATTCTTAGGGGACACCAGTCCCAGAATAAAGTTATTTTTCTTCTTCCTCTTCTTAGGGGTTATCAAGAAAGAAAAACATTCTGGTTCAAGCACTGGGTTAATTTGCTGAAAAAGAACTCATGCCTTTTCGACTCCAACTTCGAGGATCTCGATAAATGGTGTGCCCAGTTAATAGCAATCAAAGTATGGATGAATGTTACCGGGAAGAGTGTGCATTGACATGGTGTGCTTGACAGTCCAACCATTTTCTTTTATATAAAGATCTGTGTACTCCCCTCCTCTTAAGTCAAGAAATACAGATCTTCCTTCTACAGAACTGTGTTGGTTTTTTAAATTATGAGGCGAGAAAGAGAGTTACCCCTCTGTGCTCTTTGTAATCTCAGAGAATAGGAGGATGTGATCCATTTCTTGGGTGTATATTCCATCCTCTCAGAATTTAGATATCCCCTTACAGGCCACGGCAGGCTCAGCAGAGTCGAAATAATTGAATTCCTTAATGGAAGAACAGTTCTCAATTGATCAGATTCGCATGACAAGCTTGGTGTTGGAAATTCAATTATGATCAGTAGTCCTTTTCCTTTTTTTTTAATGAACTGTTTTTCATCCATGCTGTTATTTTATGTTAAGGTATATGTTTTATTTGTAAAAATTTTTTTGTATTCATAAATGTCTGTGGACAGACCTGTGGCAACAGTTCATAGTATATATATCAAAAGTTCTTTTTAAAATATTAATTTCCAAAATTTGTTATCTTCTTGGATTTGGAAATTTTCATTATTTCCTTACAATTTATGTAAAGAAAAATAAAATAACTATTTATCTGTATTCCATATAATAATTGCAGCCCTGGGTTCAAAGGCCAGCATACCCTGTGGCTTTTTGGTTAAGAAAAATCGTAA
>CM077113.1:9778485-9810582 GCA_039619505.1 Cimex hemipterus
GCTTACAAGGGTGCAAAATATTTTAAATTTGACCCAGATTGGCACAGTTACACCCAATCTTACTTTAAATCATAATCATCCTCATAACTTTATACAAAAATTTTTTAAAAAATTAGTACAAACAAAACAGTACATCCATAAAATCATTGCATTCCATTCAGAAAAAAAGCCATTTATCATAAATTCAACACTACAACAAAACCCTTTAAACTATTAAAAAAAATAAGAATATATATTTTTTTTTCTATCAAAAAAACACAATATTCAAAAAGCATGGCTGCTAAAAACCATAGACTTTTTGTTCGTTTATTATTTTTTTATGCAGTAACATAAGATCTCTTGATGCACAAATCCTTGGTACATCGTATTTAAACACGAGATCTTTTGTAAATAAAGAGTCAAAAAAGCTTTCCTTTAGTTTAGAAAAAAAAAATATTTGTGTTTATTAATTGATAGATTTAGTTTAATTTATTTGCATTTGTAAATTAAAAAATTAAAATCTTTTCACATTTTAAAAATTGGAAGTGCTTAATTTGTTCTTTTTTAAATGTTTAAATAAATTGAATTTTTTTTTTTATAAGGCACTTCTTTGACATTTCAATAATGAATAATTAATATTAATGTTAATATAGTAATGTTTATGAGAAAACCATTTTTCTCACATGAACTGGGTCTTCCATAGGTACACGAAGCTGATGCATGCTTGGTCCTGGCTAATAAATACTGCCAAGACCCAGATGCCGAAGACGCTGCCAATATCATGAGGGTAATATCGATCAAGAATTATTCTGATGACATCCGGGTTATAATTCAGCTAATGCAGTACCACAATAAAGTGAGTAGATTAATTTTAAAAATATGTTTAACACACGAAATTGGATGATAACGTTTTTTTTTGCCTGTCGGTTCCAATTGTGGAGACGTCAGACCTGTTTGATCAACCGCTTGATGCTATAATAGGGTGGTTTTTATATTAAAAATGATGCTGTGGCAATAAAAAACATTCTATTGGCTAAGAATTATCCAGGTTAATATAAACAATCAAAATTTTCTAAGTTTACGGCTTAATTGTCCCCTCATCATCCCGGCCAGCCAATTTTATCTGGTTTTGTCAATGCTAATTTGATATTTACTCATCTTTAGCAGTTGACCTGATACTTATTTGATTAAATTGTGCCCTTTTAAAAGTTTGAAAAATAAGAATAGTTGAAAGGGTTTTATCAGTATTGTCGATGCACCTTAAATCCTTAAATCCATTGGTGAAATTGCTAATTGTTGATTTATATAAGTTAAATTGTACACGCTTACATATTTATGTGTACAGAATCAGTCAGATCTTGATCTTATCAATCCGCGAAAGTCAAGCTAGGTCGTTTTAGCTCCAACACATCCAATTTTTACTCGCACTTTTTAGTTGAGATGAAAAAAAGCTAATGGCACAAGAGGGATTCGAACCCACGACCTTCGGCTAGATACACTGCTCTACCACCGAGATGGGGAGCTGATGGTTGATGTCCGAGTGGATCGAGGTCACGATAGCTCCTGTGGTAGGGCAGTGTATCTAGCCAAAGGTCGTGGGTTCGAATCCCTCTCGTGTCAGCTTTTTTTTTCATCTCAACTAAAAACCTTAATTGACATGTATTAATTGGTCGAGCAGACCACGAAAATAGATAATTAAGTTAGTTTTGTTACTGAGGTTATTACCGGGTTATATTTCACAGTCAGCCCTCTCACACTATACATTCACACTAATAAATTCATTCACTTTCATTATACAAAAAAAGGTAACACAAAATGACATATCTACTAGTTCTGTTTCCTATAAAAATAGGAACTTAGTTCCTACATGCTCTCTATAATGGAGCCATGGAATTCTAAAGGAAAGTGTCTAAGTGGTGATTTCTAAAAAAAAAATTAGCAAGAATAGTAAGGTTAGGACAATTATTTCCAACATAATTGGTGATCAGCCTTCAATTATAATTATACATTTAAAAAAGAGCCCAGGAAGGGAATTTTTTTTAAATGTGTGATCAGGAGAATCAATACTTGCTCATCATTTCACACATTTCACTCAAATGTTCTACGATTTTTAATTTTGTTGCGCAATTCCAGTCATTTTGTGTTTGTTTTTATGAGTAAATTTGTCGTATTTCTTTCCAGGCCTATTTGTTAAACATCCCGTCTTGGGACTGGAAACAGGGTGATGATGTGATATGTTTGGCCGAGCTGAAACTCGGCTTCATAGCTCAAAGCTGTCTTGCACCTGGCTTTTCTACGATGATGGCGAATCTTTTTGCGATGAGATCTTTTAAAACTGTGAGTATACCTGTTGATATTGTACCAGTCATGTTTTACATATTCATCATTACACTTCATGTGACATCATTTGGTCCATTATTTTCGATTTTGTAACAATTTATTGTACGGTTTGGGCAAATATCCTGATTTATACTTGGTGGTTTGTGTTTTTTTTTTATTTGTAAGCCAATTTAAGGTTTTAAAATCAAACTCAGTTTATTGAATATAATTAATCATCGGTAATACTTAAAAACAATTAAATGAACAAAACATAGCTAACGAAGAAGATTTTATAGAATGCACGATGTGCTCAAGCAGTAGACATGCAAGCTTGGCAGAATGATTATCTGCGAGGGACAGGAATGGAAATGTACACAGAATCGTTAAGTCCTACATTCATTGGGATGCCATTCGCACAGGCCACAGAGTAAGTCATCAGTGAAGTCACATTGTGGCGCTTCATCTGTTCAAGCGGTTGGAATGATTTTGAGATCCTTTTCATTGCTGCTGTAGCCTGTGGATTTGACACGAGCAATCCTTCGTGATTTTGTGGTTTTATTGTGTAATAAATATTTGATATTAGTGGTTTTCATATTCCTCCCTAAGTAAGTTTGATTTTGCTATTTGTGTTTAATATAGATTTTCCTATATAATTTACCCATTACCCATTTTGTTTGTACTTTGACACCCTTGTAATTTTAAATTAACTCAGATTTAAAATAATTCTTGAAACAAATGCACCATCGTTAAATTTCAAAAAAAAAAAAAAAAAAAAAAAAAAAAAAAAAAAAAAAAAAAAACTGGACATTCCGCGATTTAAAAATCATTCCAAATGTTTGTTAATAGATGCGTCACTTTGCTGCTCATATGTATTGTGTCACTACACTTTGCTATCGCTGATACTGCAAACCTTAAATCTTGTCCTCTGTTTATTTTCCGTTGACTGTTTTACATACCAGCCAACTGTGTCTTCCACTGGTTCGTCACATTGTTTGCCAAAAAAAATTTTGGAATGTCGGGATACTTTTGTAAACTACCCCTGTCGCTTCAATTCATTGCAAATACGCTTATATGTGTTAGACATGGCTATAATTTCTTGGATGTTCTTTATATGTCAACACCTGTTATAATCTGTATGAATTTTAAAAACTAAGAAAACTGTCTTATGCCCTGAAGATATAATTCTATATGCGATAAAGTGATTGTTTTATGTATGTTTGCATTTATTTCAAAAAAAATTAGCAAGAATAGTAAGGTTAGGACAATTATTTCCAACATAAATTTTGTTCAAAATTGAGTAAAAACCATGCTGCGTTTTTGTAAAGGTTAGTTTTTAACCTGTTTGAGTTATTTTTCCTCTAGGACATGGTATTTCTATTCGATTTTGAAAATAACATTACAGTCACTTGAAAATAAATGACTGCATCATTTTCTTTTTGTTTTTCTTTTCTTTTTTTTTGTACTGTTTTCTTCCAAGACTTAAATTGGAGCTGCTAAGTTTAAATGTGAGTTTGTAGGGCTAAGGTGAGAACTAAAACCATTCAAAGTCTTGTAAATGTACAACACAATCAATTTTTACAAAACTGTATATTCAGATTTTAGGAAAAGCCTTATAAAGTTTGTGTTTTTATATTGGTGAAGTATTTTTTTTTAGTAAGGACGAATTTTTTTTATTAAGTTTGTTTTTAATTTTATCAGTATTCCATTTTATACATTCATTATTCAATTCATTTATTTCATTTTTTAAATTATTTTCTTTTTAAATCTGTGGGTGTAAAACTGACGACCAAGACTAGTTTTGGTTACTAAGAATTCTGTCAATTTGGACTTTGAATGGATTTCAGTCACCAGACACTCAGGCATGGCAGAACGATTACCTTCAGGGAACTGGTTGTGAGATGTACACAGAGACACTGTCCCCCTCATTTACTGGCATGACCTTCCCGCAAGCCAGCGAGTAAGTTCCCTTCCTTCTTCCGATAGAAAGAATACATGTTGATATTTTTAAAACTTTTTTTTAATTTTTAATTTTTTTTTTTTTAATTAGAAGGATTGGGCGAGTTTTTCATGTCAGTTAAAAAAAAAATTTTTTAAAAATTACAAAATCGCCGGTGGTTTTGGAGTTCAATATTGGACTAATCACTCTCCCAATCCGACTCAATAATTGTTTAAATAATTTTTAGTGTTCTGACGGTGTGCATTTTAGTTGGAGCATTTTATTATTTAACGCTTCCTAACAGATTTTGGTACACATGGCAAAAATCGTTGATCTACAATGCACTTCTTTTTACAATTATAAATCTCTAAAAAAAAAAAAATTTTTTTTTCAAACACATTCCGCACAATTTTACAAAATCATGGATTTAACGTTGTCGAGGGAAATTATTAGCAGTATCTGTCCGTATTTGGATTTTCGACTTTCACTGATAATTTTAATAAGCGACACCCATTAATCACATGTATTCCATAAATCAAATCCTTAGTACTAATTTCTTTTTCTGCTATTTTTTCATCCGTCTTTCCTTGCATTATTGAAGGAAGAGGAAAATACAGGAATTTTTTTATTTTAAATGCATGTATCATCCTTGTTACGCATGTGTGTTTTTTTACTCTTGAATGTTTGTACACCATTTTATTATACGTGTTAATATTTGTTTTGTAATGTTTTATATATATAAAATTTTTATTGTGAATTATTATGTGAAATTATTATTTTTGCATTATACATTTTTAAATATTTAAAATCTTAGTTGTACATATTTTAAAATATTACAGTTTGAAATCATTTTAACAGAGTTTCGCTTGAATGTAAATAATTTTTGATAGCGATTTGTTGATATTTTATGTTTATCGTTCATAATTGTGTAATTTTCAGGAAGATTTGACTTTTTTTGTTCTTTGACATTTTAATTGTATCTTGTTCCTTAGGCTTTGCTTTACCAAACTTAAATTGCTTCTCCTGGCAATCGAAATAAAAGGGGAAGACGGAAGCGATAGCAAAATATCTATAAATCCGCGCGGTGCGAAAATATCGGCGAACACTCAGGGATTCTTTATAGCGCAGTCCGCCGATGAAGTGAAGAGGTATCGCCGTCGTTTGACGATTAATTTGAAGAAAAAAAAATGTATAAAAACATGTAATGTATTTTAGGGCGTGGTTCTACTGTAAAGCGTGTCACGATGACATTAAAGATGAAACACTAATTAAGAAGTGTAAATGCAAAAACTGTAAGTAAACGCTTTACAATTTTTTTTTATTATTGTTTTACTTTCTTTTTTTTAAATAAAAAAATTATTTGTATTTCAAAATTTACAAGGTCACAATATTTTAAGTGAAAAAAAATTTTTGCTTTAAATCAGTAGTTTCATATTTAATATTTTATTTTTTTAAAAAAATGTATTTTCAAAAATGCCAAGCGAAGTACTTTCTACCCACATTTTCTCCTATGCATTGTTTGAAAAGAAAAAAAAATATGCGAATTACTTTTGAATATAATAAAATCATAATGTGCAAACTTTAAATTGTTCTATTTGTTATAGCTTACAAAATTACAAAAAAAAATACATATTCATGTTGGTATTTTGTTCAATTATTTTATTTTGTTTTGATTTTCTTTTCTTTTTTTTTTTTTTTTTTTGTTATGCTCTTCAAACTAATAATTTGCTCCATGTTCAATAATTCTGTTCAATACAAATTACAACATATATTATGTGGCTTAGTATTTTAAAAAATCAAGTTTCTCACTTTTCACTAGTTTCTTTTTTTTCTTCTTCTTCTTTTCTTTTAAACTTGAGTAGAGAAATTTAAAATAAAAACAATACAGTAGATTAAAAAAAAAATTGTATTAATTTACTTAAACAATCTATTTTTACATAAATATGCTGCTGAAAAGTTTTCTTTTTGACATTTAAAATAAAAAACAATCAGGAAAAAAAATGATTTTAAAAACCATTATTGGAACAGAACTTGAACATGGTTTCTTTGTTAAGAAAACTTGAATTCACCATTGATTAAAAAGGCAACTTATAGCACCTGCAATTTTTTAGCTACATAGTTAAAAAAAATATTTTTAAAAAATAATAAAAAATAAAAATGTATGTAGACCACTATTAATGCATTTTTAATTCAGTGCGTTTATTTCTTCTTTTTATTTGTTTTATTTTTCTCTCTGAAATTATATATATTATACATATATATACATTTGATTTAAAAAAAAAAAAAATCTTAAACCTCTAGTCTACTTCTGGCTATGTATGCTGCATATGATTTTATTACTAGTCCTTTATTTTTGGTGGATGATGTAGTTTACTTTTGCATTTAAAATGCACCTTTCATATTTAAAGAGATTTCATTGTAAAAAAAAGTGCAACTCACTGTTTTTTGTTTGTTAAATTGTTTCCTATTCTATCGTAGAATATAAGTTGCTGTGTACCTTTCTTTGAGGTATGCTTGGTGTACATATTACAATTCTTGTAGATTTAATATATATATTAAAAAAAGAAACAAAAAAATCCTTAAAATATATTTTAATTTTGTTTATTTTTCGATATTACCAATAATTCGCTTGCTATGCAGATATTGACTTTTGAATTGTAATGACTTTTAAGAAATATATTTTTAAAAAAAATCAACTATTTATGTATAGTGGAATATTGGTAAGTCTGAATACAAGACATTCAAATTGTTTTTTTGTTTTTTTAAATCAACTGACCATTCCAATAAAGCAGAAGTGGGCATGGGCATTCAACAAATTAACTAACCACTCCTTCTCCAGAAAAAAAAAACTCCTAAAAATAATCTCAATAGTTTACAGAAAATTAATGATTAATAATTTTTTCTATGATTTTTGTTTTAACGATTAATTATAACATGCAGGATTTTGCATTCTTGGATGTATTCAACTGTAACAGTCAATTTTATTAGGTTGGCAGGTGATTTTCTGAAATGGCAATTTTTAAATTGAAATTTTTATTTATTGTGTTGATAAACTAATTTTATCTGTTCTTACTTTTTTTTCAGAACTATTTTATTATAGAAAACTGTAATATTTAAATTCTCACGAATATTTAGGAGTTGTTCATTCCCCTGTTTCCTTTATTGACGACTATTATTTATCACAGTTTTAGATTTGTTTATTTAGTCATTTCATTGGCATTCTATACATTTGTCCTGCACATTTCTTTTCACGTTGATTTACATCGTATTATAACCGTATATAGAAAATCACTGCGAATTTGAAAGGATGAGAAAAAACTCAGTTCCTCTGTCGAAATTTTGAGGAATAATCCAGTCATCAAAACTTTATAAACTATTTGTAATAATTAACATAGTTTAAAAAATAATCAATTTCAACTTACAATAAATCCTACTAACCATTCTACCTCATAATTTTTAATATTGTAAGTAGATTTTATATTTAATGACTGTGTAATTAGTAAAAATAGTTTCAAAATTTTGATGAAAAAGAGAGTGATTCTTTCAAAGTTTGAATGAGCTGAGAGTTTTCCTTTCAAATTTTCCCTACACCTGACTTTTTATATACGATTATATGTTTTTACATAAATCCGGGATAAAATTTTTGACCTGACGCGGTTGCAAAAAAATTAAACATTCTTAAATAATTCCCATATTTATATAATTAAAAATGATTTAATATTCGCATTAAATTCAAATAATGATCGGTATAAATTTGATACTGTACTCAGTTAAAGTTTTTTTTTTTAGTTGTTTTTTTTTTTGTTATTTTGTCAGTTTATAGATACAGCCAGATTGTGCAGTAAAAATTAAAACGTTAATACAAAATAGTTATGTATTATAAAAATTCAGGTCACAGATTTTATATTTTAGTTTTTATTATTAGAATGACATTTTATTAGAATGACATCACATTTTTTTTTTAATTTTTCAATAAAGGCATAACTGAAGTTATAGTAGAGTGTTAGTGAATTTGTAAAAAAAAATTACCATCCGAATAGATTGAAAATTGCACATCAAAGTGTAAACAATGCAAGTTTGATTTGTTTTCAGACAGCACTTTAGTTTTCTATCCTGCCTGTTTACAACAGGATAAGATGCACTTAGTTACTTGATTTTAAAAAATTTAGATGTTGAATTTAAAGTAGAGAGAAAGATGGTTTCTCCCGCCTCATGATTTATATTGTTTTTAGTTTGAAAAGAAAGGAATATTAGTTTTAATTGTTTTTTTAAATGTGTATTTTTGATAAATACACACGTAGATCGTCGTATCTGTAGAATTCTTAATGCGACAAAGTGTTTCCACTCTGCTGTTTTTATTTAGAGCCGGATTATAATGTGGGAAGTGACTTGGATGTTTTTGCAGATGTTGGAATGTTGATGATGCAGACCGGAATGGTCAAAGGGGACCTTAACCAGAGTTATATAGATGGTAGGGAGCAACATATAACTGCCGTTCGCAAATTGCCTGCCATGCAATTCCTTTAAGTCATTTCTTGTCCTACTGTAGAGTGAGCCCGCTAGCTTTTGCCGTACTTAGCCGGCTTTGCCTTTGGTTGCTGATGTCTGTAGACTTATATTGTTGTTTTTTAAATAAATAAACTTACGACATCCCCCTTTGCAATTTTTTTTTTTTCAACAATCATTAATAAACAAAACCTGAATCAATAATGTCAGAATTAATTTTAATTTCCCTTTTATTTTATTTTTTTTAAGTATGATAAAGAAAAAACATGTATCACATAAAAACAAAAAAGTCATAAATTCACTTTTTTTACTCAGATAATAATTTTTACTCAAAACTTTATCAAAATATAAATTATATTGTCAGACACACAACTATCAAGAACAATAAAAAAAAATTTTACTTTTATAAATTAAGAAATAATGAAGTTAAGAATTAAAATTTGGGCAAACTCAAGTGGGTTTCTATTCCAATTTGTTACCATAAAAAATAAAATAATTACTGACATGACACTCCTAGACAGAAAATACACTTTGAGCCCTGAAAATGATTCCAACAAAGATCAAAACGGTGGCACAATAATGAAAATATTTTTCTAAACGCACAAAACCACACAATCTTGAAATGCATTAATTAATGATCAAGTCCATCATGAAAGTTATTTTATTAGGTTATATTTCAATTTGGTCTATTTATTTTTTTTTATCTCTGTTTTGTTAAGTTATTTATTTTTAAGGCAAAGCTGGCTTTGAATAATGCTCGGGGATTGTTTACACATCATAAAATAGAGGAATATTTATGATCATTTTGTTTTGCAATAATTCTTAAACGATTAATAGCATGTTATATGCAAACTTTATTTAATTTTAAAAATTTTCTAATAGGATGTTTCATTTTATTACATCAACAAATAAAACTCTTGATAATTTAATAACAAAAACCGTTTCCACCCTAAGAAAAAAAAAATTTATTTTATTATCTCTAGAAATATTCGGAGTCAGATTTAAGCCTGTTTTAATGTATGCTGTGGAAGAGAGCAGAATCGAATATTTCAATGAGTAATAGTATAAATTTTTGAAATAAAATCTATGAATTTTTTTTTATTAAGATCATTTCTTTGGTATGTTTTATTATCATATTGCACTGATTAATATAATCAAAAATTCACGGATTTTTATAATTAATTTTAAACAAATTGTTTTAATATTAATCCTTTAAATTACTTGGTCAAGGCAGTTTAATCACCAAGCTACTAAGTAAAATTTTTTGTTATGAATTTCACTAAATTAATCCGCCTTTTAAAAATCTTGCAGTAACATGCTTCTGCATACTCGCATGGTGAATATTCTTTATCTCGCTTAATTATATCAGCTTTTGTTTTACATATCGAAAAAGTTTAATTTTTTCTGCTGGTATTGTAGATGTAAATTAATTTGGTTTAAAAAATTTTTAATAATTACGCCTCATATCAAACCATAGGGTAATTTTTTTTTCAGGAGCTTTTCACAGTATGAGATCTTGCTCTTTGAATGATCCATTTATTTATATAGTTCAATTTCAATTTTTTTTTTCATATAACTTATAGTAGATCTTTAAAAAAAATATCCTTACTGAATCACCACACCAATATATCCTTGACGTTTAAATTTTTATTCGTCGTATCCCTGATATTTTTTACTAACTTTCAGCAATGACAAAAAAATCTGTTTTGTGTGAATAACAACGCTCAATTATAATTGAGATAATGCTACAGGGAAAAATAACCAATTCTGGCAAGTTTTAAGGAATGGGTTTTGATCAAAAACGTACATTAACACGACTTGTAAACAAAAAAAAAACCCTTAAAACGAAAGTGAAATATAATTCTGAGCATTTAAGGAGTTTTTTGTTTAAACATTCTGTTTTATTTTGTTTTTTTAATTTATTTTAAAATGATATTACACATGACCATGTATCATTCACCGAAAATTGTCTTTAGTTTTGTGCAATGAATAATTGTACAAATTTGGGAGTGACTAACATTCTTGTGTGTTTGTGGATGAGCAGTGGCAACCTTCAGGAAGGGCGTGAGGGCGGTACAGATGGTCGGCCGGGCAAGTAAGGACCTTAACCCTACATTCAACCTACAATCATTTTCATGTTGACACACACCATATCTTTCCAAAGTTGAATTTCACTGATTTCGTGCCTTGCCTTCTTTCCACTCTGTCCGTTTGCAATAATTCAAAGTCTCTTACACCAGAAAAAAAAAAAAAAAAAAAAAAAAACTTTGGCAGTTTATGGTGACACCGTTAAAAACAACACAGAATACATTAGAATATTGTTTGTGTTTATTGATGTTTGTAAGATACACTAGGGTTACAAATATTTTTATATGTATATATATATGTTTTAATGAAATTGGAAAAGGGATGTTATAAAATGTCTACACTATCTAAGGGAGAATATAACTTTTCCTTCGTAAACTATTCTTTTCTTATCAAAAAAAAAAAAAAAAAATCTCTAAATTTGAATGCATGAGACAATTTAATCAGAAACTCTTAAATTATAAATGCCCGCTGATAAAAAACTTAAAAAGTGCACGTCCTTTAAATTCATTCTTGAAAGAGAGTAAAAGTGTAAACTATCCCTCTTAGTTTTGCAAAACTGATTTTAAAAAAAATATATACATATATGTTATAGTGTGAGGGCATGTGAAAAAAAATTATACAATACGTTATTTATTTTAATTACTTTGGTGTTGTTTTTAAAATAACTGTTAGTTATTTAAAGCTGTGGATGCGAGAATACATTAGGAATACAGTGAGCTAAACAGAAAAAAAAATTTAAGTCGAAATTTACTGGCTAATGTAGAAAATAGTTAAATTTAGTTTTTATTTTAAAATGTTAGCATTTTTGTTTTCATGCATTATGGTTCAACAAGAATTTTATAAAGATATATTGTAACAATGAGAAAAGCTGCTTATAAAGTTTCTCTTGATCAAAATTGATTTCCAAAAGTATTACAGGTTTTTAAACTTTTTTTTAAAACAGACATCTATACTTAATGAACTTTAATTGATTAATAAATTATATAATTTGGTTTTTCATTTGCCATGCTTAGTTTATAAAATGGGATTTAAAAAAAAAAAAAAAAATCTAAAGCCACTCTGCTCACCTTTTCCAAAATTGATTACTTCTTGCATTCTTTCAATGTAATTTAGTTCGTAAATTACAAATAGGTTATAATTGACCATAATTAGACTGATAATTCATCGTCTTTCGCTTTTCTCATCTTTAAAATAAAATAAATAAAATATGAGATATCTTTATAAAAGACAGTTCGGTTCGTATTATAAAGTGAAGTATTAAAGGGGAATTAACAATTTTATCATTTTGAATTTCTGTTTTCTTTTTGTTTCTCCTGCCTTATTAGGCGAGGACATTTCATATACAAGTAAGTTAGGCTTCAAACTTAGCCTTCCCAACCATTCCTGCAAATGTTAGCTACATTCGATTTGTTAATTTTCTGGCATTTTTTGTTTCCCTTTCAATTTTTTTTTAAATTTAAATTTAATTTTGAGCATATGAACAACATTTTCCATTAATAACTGGTAGACTTTTATAATCTGCACTTTTCCATTTAAGAAAATATACATTTTTTTTGCACCTTAGCACACTGTTATGACGAGCACAGCTTTCATAGCTACAGCATGTTGCATATTTGAAATTTTTTATCTAAAACCTTTTTTTCAAATTAGTAGATATTGCAGTGATAATTTATAAAAAAATTTTTATCAATTTTATTTTCTTCTTGATTTTTCTGTTAAATATTTTATTGGCAAATTATTTTTTTTAAATTTACATTTCAGTTTTTAATTTTGGTTTTTATTTGTTATTTCGTTTTGTTTTTATGAAACTTTCTTTTTTTTTTCTTTTTTATTTGAACTAAATTCATTTGAATAAAGCTGAGTTGCTAATTTTTCAATCAGAGAAATGATCAAACGAGGAAATACGATCAAAATCTAGTCGAGAAGGTAGACGTTAAAAGAAATCAATTTAAAATAAAAATAAAATAATAATAATAATAATAGAAAATATAAAATGTAGCTGTAGATTTTTTTAAAAGAACATTATTGTCTAGATTTTAGTTTATAGAAGGCAAAAAGAGTAAAATATTTTTATAGAGGGTATGAAAATGCACAGCATGACATTTTGGGGTGTTTCTCTCTTCCAGATGACCACCATCTTCCCCCTTCGTTCACAACACCAGAACTTCCAAAGAAAGTCCAGATAAGAGGTATTAGTTACCTATATTTAACAATGTTAAAAAAAATTAAAACCTTAATATTCGATTGTTTTAATCAATTTACCTGAAAAATATTAACGACCATTCAAGTATTAACGTTCAAATAATTTCGGCGTTTTGTTTTATTCATGAATAATCGACTATGTAATTTTTTTAAATTTAAATGCACAAAAACATTAAAAATTCATTTTTTCAGTTTACTAAAAAAAAATAATATATTTGTGATAACATAACACACCATGATATTATTGAAAACATTAAATCATTTAATTTTTTTTAAGTATCCAGTTATAAAAATCTCTAGTTTAAATGTGCCCTGTTATTTTTAACTAGTTCAATATTAAATTAAAACTTTATGGAGAAATAAAACTAGCATTTTAATTAATAATTACAATTAAATTGACCGCCTTTCTCTTTCTAATTTGTTTATTTTTTTAAATAAAATAGAAATTAGGTAATAATGGTCATCTATTTTAACCTAGATAATTGTTGTGTTTGTGTCTATGTGTTTTACTTTTGTAATCGTTATATTGTTGACATTTTTTGTTATGAAATTACACCTAACCTCACTCAGTGTGTTATGTCAATTCGTAAATAGAGCGTCGTATGCCGATTTATTAAAACTCCTTACAAATCTGCATGTAAGTGTTGTGTATCACTCGTCACAACTCGAACGACAACATGCAAACGAAAGCTGTTTCGCCTGTTTGAATGTTGTGCATGGAGTGGGGCGGGATTTCTCAATATGTGCACTTATTAAGTATTTGTTCTTTTTAAATGTAAAGTCACTAATGGGAAATTAACATTAAACACAGAGTAAAAAAAAAATTAATCAGATGAAATCAACATTAAGTAATCAATATTGTTTTATAATTTAAAATCTATGGAAATAGCAGACAGTTTTTTTTTTTGTCTAATCACATTCCAATTTGCTACTATATTTTAAGCAAATATAATTTTTAATGTTTCAAAATAACCACTAAAACATAAAAGCTGAATTTTTCTAACCAAAAATTATCGTAGAAAAATTTATATTTGCTTTAAAATTTGCCGAGAAAAAATTAATACATACACTATATAGAAATACACAATTTTTGACTTTTTAACAGAAAACTGATTATTTATATTTGAGCTGGAATTAATATCATGTGGGTTTCGACAGGTGAAGCCGGGCGTGAAAGAGAAGATTCGAGTAAGTTTCGTAATTTTGATATTTTTCATCGTTTTCATTCAACCTCGATGTCAAACTCGTGCTTGGAATTTTTTTCTAATGATTTTTTTTTTTTAATCAATTTGCAGTCACGAACAGAAATCTTCGGAATTCTACTCCGATAATGAATTCAACGAAGCAAGTAAATAAAGTCAAACCGACGGTCAACAGAGCGTTGAACGATGCGACGAGTCCGAATCAACAGGGTTTCAACAGGTAAGTCGTCTCATATTAAATTCTTTAAGAGAGATGGACATTTAATAAAATTATATTAAAATGGCTTTAACTGTTAATTATAATGCATACGGCTTCAAGCTGCTAATAATTAATTGTGACAGTCAGAGTACAAGCAAATTGTCTTTATTAGTGACTTAATGGCTGATTATTTTATAAATACATAAATTTATTTCATTCTGTTCAGCAGAGTTTAAAAAAACAAACAAAAAACAAAGCTTTGCAAAAGTTGAAGAAAAATTGGCGAATTGGTGTAATTTTTATTTTTTTATGGGTTTGGGCGCTGAAAAAAATTCAATCAAAACATTTTTTTTTACAAAAACTGAAACAATTTAAATACAATTTTAACTTTTAGGATAAAACAATTCTCATTGATTTTTTTTTCTTTTTGGAGTGAATGACATTTTTTTAAGAATTTTTATGCTGTGTAACTTTTTACACACTTTACATTTCAGTGCACTTTGTAGCGTACTAATAAACTCCTTAAGTAGGTGAATGTCTTTCCTTAGATAAAACTTCACTAACAGATGCTAACATTTGACTACTTGGTGCTAACAAATGAGTGCTATGAATGCTTTTTTATTTATTTTTTAACGCTTGTTTTTGGCTTAATTAAGAAACGGAAATGTGCACTCTGACCGGCTAAATTGAAAAACGTAAAAAAAAAGAAGTATATGAACATTAAGACAAATGAGCCATGTTTCAATCCATAATGAAATTTCAAATATAGATCACCTTATAAATATTATATTTTAAATTGTGAATTTTTAAAACGTCTACCTTAAACGTTTGAAATTCAACTTCTTTAATGCAAAAAAATCAAAAGTTTAAATAAAAGATAAGGATGAATATTTAGAAAAATGTATTTTAAAAAAATATATTAATAGGATTTCTATTAAAATTATGTAAACCGCATAAAATGAATATTTTACGATTGCATTTATGTAATGTTGCACAGTATAAAAAATATCTAGGAAACTCAACATAAAGATTTTCTTCTTTAAAATGGCAAAATTGAAATTATAAATTCAAGTTCAATCATCACAATAATCTCGATATAATCAATATAAAAATTTATAGTAAAAAATCATGTATAAGATAATTAAAAATAAATAAATAAATAAACACTTTGTTTTTACGTCAAGCTTTCATTCATCAGGATTTTGAGATATTATTACTAATTCAGAAGTTTAATAAATACGAAAACAATGAATTTCTGATTTGAGAGTGGAGCAAGATGTTCATAAGGATTTCTGGATATGTTTTCTGTAAGTTTGACGAAGGAATTGAACATTTTGAAAAAAGACAGTTCCTACTCACAGTTAGTTGTTTTAAACGTTTGAATTTCAAGCTTATATATCATCATCAGTTGGTAGAACCTGATGATGAGCTATAAAACTGAAATTTGGATAATTGAAAACAACTAAATGTGAGCAGGAATTTTTAAAAAATTGAACAAAACACTCCACTGTTTATAATTTCTGAATAATTTCTATTCCTCAAAATTGGCCTTATCTTATTTATCAATTTTTTACTCCAAAATTACCATCAAATCTGCAAAACAATAATAAATATTGGAGCGATTGATTCATCCTTGATATTTTACGAAAAGATATATTCTTAATGAATATGATTTTTCAAAAAGGAAATATTTTGTGGCAATAAAGGCAAAAGAATAGAAACAATTTGCTACCCTGGTGTAAAGTAAAAGGTGTTTATTTTTTCTCTATTCCTAAAGAAAAATCATTCCTTGTTCAATAATTTAAAAATGTATAATGATGAAAAACAACTGAAGAATACAAGCGATATTTCATATTATGATGATTATAATAAAAATATAGCTGCCACTAGTTGAAACAAGTTATGCAATTCATGTATTGCACATAATATAAAATTTTTGAAAAGTAAAAAAAAAATCACTTATGGAGTTATATCGACCACCCAAGGCACTAGAAATCACCAGTCTCAGATACCTGTGGCACACCCTTGACACATCGTCACCGACCCATCGTGTCGCATCATTTCTTATAGCTGTTTTGCAATTGTACGTGCACATAAATTTATACAATCAGTGCTGTTTACTTAGTAAGCACTTAGTAAAAAAAAATATATAATTTTTTTTAAAGAAATTTCAAAAAAACAACAATGTCCTCTAGGTTTTCTCGAGAACTTTTCTAGCTGTTCATTGGTGACTAGGATTTTTCCCATTTTTTTCTACAGTCAATTATTGGTGTTCTATTGCGAAATTTTAGTCTCTCAAAGGCCTTCTCAATCATGATTCATCGTGGTTTAAACGGCTCATTCTGAGACACAAAAAATTGACAAGGCAGAGAGAGTATAAAAAAAAATACTACCCTGGTTTAACATTGTACTGTATTAATTATTTTAATTATTATTTTTATGTAGGGTCTTGGTTGAGATGAAAAAGTAATTTTAACGAGCAGGATTCGAACCCATGACCTTCAGCACGAGCCAAACGATGTGGGTTCGAATCCAACTCGTGAAACTAACTTTTTCATCCCAACCAAGACTTTACATAAAAATAATAACTAATTGAAATAAAGTAAAATCTGACTGAAAGGATCATTGAAATTAACTTTTTTTAAAAATGTGTAGAGATTAGTGACCATTAATCGATAATAATTCAGATATCGTGAGATGCGATCAGAAAAACATTTTCTTTATTGTGCTAGCGTTTCACTCTTTCATCGAGATCATCTGTGCCTGGAATTTACAAACATTGTTTAAATTTGACAAATACACGTAGGATGTTAAAAAATGTGAATTTATACAATTTTCCACATCCATTTAAACAATGTTTGTAAATTCCAGTCACTGATGATCTCAATAAAAGAGCGGAACGTTGGCATGATAAAGAAAATGTTTTTTACACCAGACCGCATCTCACAATATCTGAATAATTTAAAAAAAACTTGGGTCAAAAATTAAAAAAAAAAAAAAAAAAAAAAAAAAAAACAAGATTTATAAGTGTTACGATATTTTTGACCTAGAGCGAATATATTTACTGTCTTAAATCCAATTAAAATTAATTAACCTATTTTAAACAATCATCAATGCCTAAATTTTGTAATCCAAGCCATGAAGTCTTCTTCTAATTTAAATTTCATCAGTAAAGAATTTTCCATAGCAGGTTGCTTTTAATGATCTTGAATGAATTCAATAATACAAAGTCCAAAGTCCTTGGAGATTATAATTTATTACATGATTGTGAAAATTAAAATGACACAAGAAAAAAAAAGGTCATAAAAGGATGAATGTTTTGAATTAAATCAATAAATTTTATAAAAAATTTTCTTTCTGTATTTTTTAAACATTCTTAGGATATTTTTTAATATTAGGGTTTTTTCTTATAAAGATTATCCTGCCTTATTTGTTATATTTAAATGTATACTTATATTATTTAACTTCATGTTTAATAATAAACAGTCTGATATTTTAATGTTCTTTTTGTTTGTTATTTAGCAAGGCACAATAATTCTTTGTTTCACGATTTTTTACGAGGCTTGTTTCGCTTTTTAATGTAAAAGAAAAATACTATTTGTATTATTCTCACGTTGTTTTTTTTTTCTTCATTCCATCTTCTGCTTTCTTAACAAAATGCTATATCATCATTTAAGAGCAATGTAAAATCGACAGAAAGTTTTTACTAAGACTTTCAAGAGAAAATAAATTTATTAAAATCTCAATTTAAATGATTCAAAGTCTTTGCCAAAAAGGATTTTAGTTGGGCATGGTTATCACTAGACGAGCACCAAACAGTGATGTTTACCGATGTTTTTCAGGCCTCAAGAGGAATCAGCATATGCGGGCTACCATCTCGCTTATGAAGTCAAAAAGCTCATGTACGCTCTATCTGTCTTTCACTCACACACCTCTGTATCTGTCTCTCTTTATATCTTACTTTATTTCTTCTCACTCTATGTGTATTCTCCCTTCTATGCTTAATCCTATGTTTGTATTTTGTTTTTATTAATGGTTTTTTAAAATAGGATAGGAACTAGGTGTGATCCCTTTCCATGTTATGGAATTTAATCGTGTCTATTACCAGGACATGTCCTAAACATGCATGTAGCTTGCAGCTTGCTTCAGTGCATTTGGCTGACCCTTTTTTTAATACATTTTTTTTTACAAAACAGTAGCTTTTTAACCTTTGTGTTCTGCTTTTATCAACATTTAAATTTTTTAAAGATTGGTAAAACAATGAAAGAAAATTTCTTCACTTTTTTTTTTAGAAAGGCATGGCTGATATTCTAACCCTTAATTGTAACCCACCAAAAAGAAAATCCATATATACAAACAGCATTAGATTAAGAATGTCCTTTAAAGAACAAGTATTTAAATTGTCACTTTACAACAACAAAAAATTAGCTTGTTTTTTAACTTATATAATGAAAATAATTTGGCAATTATTTTTTGCCGATTAAATCATGCATATTATTGAAATGTTTTCCAGGAAATTGTGTTTAAATAATGTATTTTTTTAAGATAAAAAAAAATATTGCACTTATATGTGTCATGGTTTGATTAGTAAAGTTGCTTTGTTAATAAATTTGGCATGACCGTTAGTGGACGTTGAATTTGTTGTGGTGCATAAAATTGAATTGCCATTTTTATGAAATGTACCAAATGAATGTTATTTAATATATTCGAGTATAAAAATGTAAAAAAAAAAAATATATATATATAACTAAAATCTGTATGTAATACTTCAAATAATTAGATAAGGTTGAGCAAAGTGTGACTTGCAATATGTGGCTGATGCAGATTTCTTCTAGATTTAGATGAAAATGAAAAAAAAAAAATTTACTTTAAATATAATTTATAAACGTTTGCCGTCTGCCCTAGTTAATTTCGTGGTCCGTTTTTAATTATAACTATTCAATTTTAATATCAAGTCTATTAAAAACTGAACCTTACTTTTTTCTTGTTGAAGCCTGCCAGTTCACCTTGTAATTTGATTGTTTTTATTTATTTATTTTATTTATTTATACAGATAAATATACAGTTACATCTTTTGATCAACTTGTTGCTGAATCGCACTAAAAAAAATACAACTTATATTTAATTTTTATAGTTTAATAACTTTCTTATTTAAAATTATTAGGAAAAAAATTTTTTTTATAAACAAAAAACCCGAATCTGCAAGAGCCATGTTGCATATATATGTTTGTTTGTTAAAAACTGCAAATATATGTTCAAAAATAACACTCCGAAATGCTTGTAAAATTACGGCTTAACGTGATCATTTTTTTATTAGGCCAACAAGCAGGTCATCAGGAGGAAATAACGTGAATAACAACAGCGGAGTAGGTTTACAAGTGGGGATTGCTGACGATCAAGCGAAAGATTTTGACTTTGAAAAAACCGAGATGAAGTACGATTCGACTGGAATGTTCCACTGGAGTCCAGCTCGAAATCTCGAAGACTGCATTTTGGTAACGGGTTTAAAAACAAAATGTTTAATGAATTATTTTTTAAAATTTTTTTCTGTAGGATCGCAATCAAGCGGCTATGACAGTATTGAATGGACATGTTGTCGTGTGCCTCTTCGCTGATCCTGATTCTCCACTTATTGGGCTAAGGAATCTTGTAATGCCTTTGAGAGCTTCAAATTTCCACTACCATGAACTGAAACATGTAGTGATCGTTGGTGCTGTCGACTACATTAGAAGGGAATGGAAAATGCTTCAAAACCTTCCCAAAATCTCTGTTCTAAATGTATATTCCTTTTGCATATTCTCGTTTACATGATTTAATGTTTTTTTTTTCTCTCCAACAGGGTTCACCTTTGAGCAGAGCTGATTTACGCGCTGTAAATGTTAACTTATGTGATATGTGTGTTATATTGTCTGCTAAAGTGCCTAGCAATGATGACCCTACACTTGCAGATAAAGAAGCCATCTTAGCTTCTTTAAATATTAAAGCTATGACATTTGATGATACAATTGGTGTACTTAATCAAGGTAATATTCATCAAATTCTTAAAGTAAATAAAAAAATTTAAAAAACTCAAAATTACTATCATACAGACGAGTCTGGGGTTGTATCAACAAATGAAAATTTAAATTCAGTTAGTGGTCCTATAGTTCTACAAAGAAGAGGATCAGTTTACGGAGCCAATGTGCCTATGATTACAGGTAGAAAAATAAATAAATAATTTAACATTCGAAGTTTTACAACGGGCAAAACTTTTTTGCAGAATTAGTAAATGATAGCAATGTTCAGTTCCTAGACCAGGATGACGACGATGACCCGGATACCGAGCTGTATCTCACACAACCTTTCGCGTGTGGCACTGCATTTGCAGTCAGTGTTTTAGATTCACTAATGTCAACAGTAAGTTTTTTTTTTTTATCTTTACAACCTGGAAAATATTTTATAATTTTTTTCCCCCCTTCAGACCTATTTCAATCAAAATGCACTGACGTTGATAAGATCGTTGATTACCGGCGGTGCCACGCCAGAACTTGAATTGATTCTTGCTGAAGGAGCTGGATTACGAGGTGGATATAGGTACGTTTCGATAAAAATAAATTACCAAATGAGTCTATGATTTCATTCAATTTAATAAAATTATAAAATTTATTTGTTTCTTTTTTTAAAATTAAAATTGTGAGTTTTTTACATAAATTAAAATTTCCCCATAGGCTTGTATGGCTAATATTAATAATAATAATAATAACAATGGAGTCAGACTAGCAACAGCCTGATTGTAGGCTCATCTTTATCCTTTTATTCTTCCATTCAAGTATGATAACTAATTCTACATAACAATAATAAGAAACAAAACACAATAACATTCTTCTTCTTCTTTTTTTTATTTTAAGGAACTATTTTTCTTATTTAAATTGCGATATTGGGCATTGTAGTGCATTACCCCGCAATTTTTATCGTCTCCCATTTTATTTTTCCACTCCGGCAACCTCAAAAACCTCTAAAAAAAAAAGAAATCATGCGCGCACAACTCTTACGCAGACATTAGCAGGAATTCAGTGGAAAAATAATTTGGGAAAAGGCCTAAATCTCATTGTAAATTCCAATAAATTTGAAAAAATTGAAAAGCGCTCTTCGAAAGAAACACTGGGGACCCAGTAACTCCTGTAAATCTCTCAAAAGGTTGAGCCTTTAATTATATTAAATACATGGGAGTTTCTTTTGACAAAGCCCTTCGACGGAACCCTCAAATAGCCCGATTGTCTAATTCAGGAAGGAAAATACTAGGCCTGATGAGATTCCAATTTGGGGAGCAAATTCTTTTAAGAATATTCAGCATGTACTTAGGAGAAAAGTTTTGATATGGAGCAGCAGGTTACTCTTCAGTGCGAATATCAACTTTAAAACCTCTAGATAGAATTTATTATCAAGGTATCAGGATTGCAACCGGGGCATTTAGAACAAGCCACAGTCCCTGCAATGATGCCTGTGTCCTTCCTCCGGAATTTTTCAGAGAGGAGGCAATTCTTAGGTTTGTTGCTAGACTTTGGTCTAAATCTTTCCATATTCTATCTCACCAAGATATGTACTCTTTCCAAGAACTAGGACAAGACCTCTCAGAATCCGCGGTACTGAATGAAATGCTGAAATTAAGAGGTTGAGGGGGGGGGGTCCCACCGTGGGCATTACCTGCTGCCACAATTGTCGAAGATCTGACCTTGTTGACCAAAAGAGAAACACCTTCTCTGATGATAAAAGCAGAATTCTTGCGAATTTTAAATAACTATCCCAATTATAATTTTTTTTTATACCGATGGGTCTAAAAATGAAATTGGAGATATTTGCTGATGACTCTAACTTCAGCTGGTCTCTGTCGTACACACAGCTGAACTTCATGCAATCAGAAGATCATCGAGCGTTATAAAGGAACTGCCAGGAATTTGTAATGCCATTATTTGCTCTGATTCGAAAAGTGGTCTCGAAGCAATCAAAAATAATTTCTTGGTTGACCCTTAAATCTTAGAAATACACAAATATCCCTATGAAATCAGTACACTGGACAAGCATGTGGTATTCATTTGGGTTCCTGGTCATGTTGGCATTTCTGTAAATGACAATTAATTAAGGTTTTTAAGTTGAGATGAAAAAAGGTTAATGGCACGAAAGGGATTCGAACCCACGACCTTCGGTTAGATACGCCACTGCTCTACCTCCTTACCACCTGAACTATCATGACCTCGACCCACTCAGACATCAACTCCACATCTCAACCCCACTTTACGAGTTTTCCCTCCTTTTGACGTATTTCTGGAAATGAAAAATCTGACCAACAGGCAAGGACGCTGCAAACCATCCACAAAAAACAGATCAATTTCCTTTCTGCCCAAATGATATAGACGTTATTAAAAACATTATCAAACAAAATTGGGCGGCAAGATGTCTGTAGAGATAGTATGAAAGAAATTAAACTAGTTGTACATAAATGGCTGACTGAAAAACTTGAGAGAAAAGAACTTGTGATTCTCTCTGGATTGCGAATAGATCAAACCAGGCTGATCCATAATAGGCTTTTAATAGGCAACAACCTTCCAACTTGTCCTCGATGCATTCTGACAGCAATACAAATGTTGGTCGACTGTCCCACTTTGCAACACTTTAGGCAAAGGCTCAACCTTTCGAGCGATTTACAGGAGTTACTCAGTGTTTCTTTCCAAGGGCGCTTCTCAGCTTTGTCAAATTTATTGGAATTTATAATGAGATTTAGGCCTTTCCCCAAATTGTTATACCACCGAATGCCTGCTAACGTTTGAATGAAAGTTGTGTCGGAGCGGAAAAATGAAACAGAAGAAAATACTGTGTAATAAACTACAATGCCCAAAATCACAATTTAAATAAGAAAAATAGCTCACTCAAAAAAGAAAAAAGTTATTGTGTTTTGTTTCTTATTATTGTTATGTAGAATTAATTATCGTATTTGAATGAAAAATAAAAGGATAATGATGAGCCTATACTCATACAATTCTAATTTAAAAAAAGAAACAGAAATAAATTCTATAATTTTATTAAATTTTATGTAATTTAAAATGGGAATTTTACATACATTTGGCCTTCCAAATTAAGAATTTAAAAAAAGAAAAATTAAAGCTAGCTATTAATGTTTGGAGTCAGAGCTTTACAGCACTTAGAAGAAATTTAGCTATACATAAATAAATAAAAATTAAATTATGGACAAAAAATTCACAATTATAAATTTAAAAAAAGAAACAGAAATAAATTTTATATGTAACTTAAAATGTTAAAATGTCTTCCATTTTTACATTTTTGGAACCTTATGGACATTTTCGTTTGGCCTTCCAAATCAAGAATTAAAAAAAAAAAAAAATTAAAGCTTGGACGACTAGGATAAAATAGTTTACGTTAATATTTGGAGATAGAGTTTTATAGCACTCAGAGAGGTATAGCTAACCTAAGATATAAGGTTTGGATGTTAATAATAATAATAATTAATAATAATAATAATTTACGAGTGAATGTTTGGAGTCAGAGCTTTATAGCACTCAGAAGAGGTATAGCTATATTATTATTATTAACCAAAGGATAAATTAGATTACGAGTGAATGTTTGGAGTCAGAGCTTTATAGCACACAGAAGAGATATAGCTAACCTAAAGTAGAACGTTTGGATGTTAGGTCGTGAAATGACCTTAGCTGTTAAAACGCCCTTAAAAATTAATAATAATAAACGGCCAACTGAAGAACTTGAGAGAAAAGACCTTGTAATTCTCTCTAGATTGCAAATAGGTCAAAGCAGGTTAATTCCTGTTCCAGTTAATGCCTGCTAATGTCTGCATAAGAATTGTGCGTGCATGAAAGCCTTAAAAATTAATGATAATAAATGATAATATTAATAATTAATAATAAATAATTAATGATAAATAATAATAATAATTAGCAGAAAAGAACTGAATTTAATTAAATTGTAGGCATCTTCAGGACTTGCTTTTTTTTTTTTTCAAATCATAAAAAAATCATATTTGTTGCAGCACATCAGACAGTTTATCTAACAGGGATAGATGCCGTGTGGGGCAGATATCATTGTACGACGGGCCTCTTGCTCAGTTCGGAGAGGCCGGAAAGTACGGCGATTTATTTGTAGCCGCGTTGAAATCATACGGGATGCTCTGCATTGGACTGTACAGGTAGAAAATATTCTAGATTGTAATTATTTTGACGAAATAATTTAAATAATAGTGAATAAAGAGATATTTTTAGGTTTCGAGATACCAGTTCTTCTTGTGATGCATCGTCCAAGCGATATGTGATAACCAACCCGCCTGATGACTTTTCTTTGCTACCAACAGATCAGGCAAGATATATAAATTATACGTTGAATTTTACTCGAATATCTGTACAAACTTGCTTTAATTTTAATGTTTTTTTTTTTTTTTTTTTTTTTTTTTTCAGGTGTTTGTACTTATGCAGTTTGATCCTGGAATGGAATACAAACCAAACAGGGGGCAAAAAGGAAAGGACGATAATTCCTGACTATTGCTTTGTAGCGCCCTTACTGATGGACCATATTCTTACATATAAAAATGTCACACAGAGGTTACCAGAAATCCCTGATATTATATTAAGTACGATTAAATCGCATAAAATATGTAAATAATTTCGATGCTTCTTCTTTTGTTTTTAAATTTTAGAAATGTTTAGTTTAATTTAATTTATTATAGCTTGTAAATCAAATTGAAAACACACCTAAGTTAATTTTTTTTTGTTTTGTTTATACTTCCTACTTTAGATTAAGATACAAGACAAAAGTTTCTTAGAAACTTCATATGAGTTTGTAACAAACCTATACTAGCAATTGAAATTATATACTTCTGTGTGAATAATTAGAACTGTAAGTCTTCTGCACATGATTGATTTTTCAGCAAAGCATTTGTAAATAGAAAAAACAAAAAAAAAAAGCATAAAGGTGTGTCCAAATAATTATTATGCACTAAAGATGAGATTTCAGAACTTGAAAACATGTCCTTCGATTTTCAACAAATTTTTTTTTTTTTGGATCTAGATTGCAAGCTTTTTAATATTAAGTTTAAATTGGATTCAGGGTTACCAACATTTTGCGGCGAAAATCAATTCACAGCGAAGACTACCATTCGATCCTGAAAAACCGTTCCTTTTAAATTTTTAGTAATTTCGTTTCAGTGTAATTTCAGAAAGACAAATAGTTTAAAACATTCCTTTGAGACTTGATTTTTATCCTTTAAGTAATCATTTATAAATTGCCTTGGTAACCCTCTATAAAAAAAGTCAATTTTTATCTTTAGCCTAAGTTTATTAATGTTATATTTTAATTTAGTTTATTTTGTGTTTTATTTATAGTTTTAATTCAGCTAAGTAAGTGTGTGTAATCATAGAAAAAACATTGTTAAAAAAAATATGTGCTGGGCTGTGGACCAAATAGTTTTATGTAATTAGTTGCCCTAATTAGTTTTAACTTTTGTCTTGCTTCTTAATTATTTATAAAAAAAAATTTTTTCCTCTACTTGCTACGATGATTAATCTCAATATTATCGCAAAATTTATGTATATATTAAGTTTCAAATATGTAATTTTTAGAATTATTTTTATTTTTTTGTTTTGTTTTTATGGTGTTTACATTTTTTTTTTTTTCTAAGGGAATGATGGATAGTACAATATGTGTGATGTTTTTGGTAAGTTTTGGGGGTGCTACAAAATACGAGAAAAATAGCCAATTAAAAAAACAAAAAAAAAACAATGAAAATAAAAGATAAAAACGGTAATAAAAACAAAACATCAACGAACTGTATGTGAATGCATAGTGATAAAAATAATTGAGTGTTCACAACATGTACATAAAAAAAGAAGAAAAAAAAGAAACTATCACTGTATGAAATATCGGCAAACAAATCTTTCATACGGTGCATAGTTAACATTGTAATTAAACCAATGATTTTTACATTGGAAAGTTTATAGAAATTATATATAAATATAATATTTTATATTGTTTGTACATACATTGTCCTATGTAAATTGCGAATGTAGCTATTGTTATTACATAGCAAAACTCCATTGGTGTTAAATTGTTGTTTTCATGTGTATATTAGTGTTAATCGAAGACAGAAATTTTTCAGAGCGTTTCTTTTTTCTTGTTTTTTCTTTTGGGTTCGTCATCATCCAAGTGGTTTATTTTTCATAAAACCGTACAGAATTGAACGTTATAATTTAAAAATTTGTAAACATGCCTTCGCCAATGGAACTGACACAAGCATAAATTTGCTATATATCAATGTTAATGGCCTAAGTGTATAAACACTTGTTCATTTGTGTGCATTGTGTTTCTCATAAGATAAAACTTGCCTTTTGCCAACAATCATGCAAAACGTTTTCATAAAATTGTAAATATTTATTTGTTAAAAGTTCACTCAGCCTTGTAGATTTTTGTGTGTTTTTAGCTCAAACAAAATTATTTGTATATATGAGGCGATTGTCATTTTGTTAATGGTGTATAGCTATCTTTAATCTCTAAGCAATGTTCAATGTTTTTGTGATTTTTAATAACGTTAAGAACTGACTGATTCATATTTTAAAAGCGGTTATAAATGGTATTTGAAAGTATATACAAGTTGTTTTTTCAAATTGTTTTTAAAATTGTCGTTTGGTTTTAGAATGAAGCCCAAATGAATAAGTGACAATCCAAAGTTGTATATTAAAGGTAGTTATGCACTGACGGTTGCTGCTTTGATTTAAAATTTTGGGTATAAAGCAGTCTCACCTGAATTATCCTACACAGCTCTGTTACATTAAAAAAAAAATATATATATATATATGAATAAACACGCTTTATTATTTTAAACAGCGATTTAAAATAAAAAAAAATAATTTTTGAAAATTAAACATAACATGTATAATAAAATGATATTTCGATAAATTTGCTGTTTCAGAGTACTGCTAGAATTATGGTCGTATGGCGCGAAGATGGTTAAGAGAAAACAAAACAGTAATAGAATGTGTGTATGGTCGGTTTTACAAAAAAAACTAGAAAAAACAAGAAGATTGTAAAAAAAAAAAATACGTTTATGTAGAGCATTGCAGGTCAGGCTCTGCATTTACATCGAGCTTTATAGATTAAATTTCATATGTTTCTAGGGAAATGAATAAAGTGCTAATTGCTTGTGTCACAAATTTGTCAATCATACTGGAATTTAGGCTACGTTTTTTTTTTTTTTTTTTTTCTTTTTTTTTTTTTTTTTTTTAAATTAAACATTAGAGAAGAAAAAAAATCAAAAATTGTTACTATTACAATTTTATAAAAAGTTGAATATATATCAAACGGCACATTATTTGTTATGACTTCATAATGTTAAAATTGAAAATATTATTTATAATTTCATTTTTAAAAAACTAACTTTAACTCTACCCCTTATTGAAACAAACAAACCAAAAAAAAAAAAAATTTGTGAAATTATTTAAGATTTTATACGGCATTGTTAAACGTATTTAAGAGGAAACATTATTTAAATTAGCTTGTTACATTTTCTAAGTTTTTTTTTTTTTTTTTTTTTTTTTCTGAGATTAAGTTACTTAATTATACACCTGTAGCTTTCAAAATGTTGTTTTGTACAATAATTTTCTACAAATCGCAATAAGTATATTTAAGGGCGTATGGTTGGCAGGTTTGTAACCGTTTTTTAGAAATGCAGCTCAGCCAAATTAATTATTCTTTATGACACAATCATTTTGATAAAACCTCAATTTTATGGAGTAATTACAAAAAAAATAAAAAAATAAAAATACAAAAAAAAAAACGACAAAAATCACATAAGTTTGTAAATATATCTTATTACTTTTTCACCCACGATTTGTTCACAATCAGTACATCATATATAAACGTAAACTATATATATGTGTGTATATATTATACATAAATATATATATAAAGAGTGTAAATATATTTTACACCTAAATTACCTTTATTATAATCACGTTAAATATTGTTTTATAAAATGTCTGATAAAGCTCATCATGTTCTCTGCCATTTGATAAAAATTGTTAAAGAATAGTAATATAATTATAATGATTATTATCTTTATTATTCTTATTCCATTTAAAATGTTTGTTGTTAAAGTTGGAGGAATGGTCTAAAATATATTTATTAAAAAAAAAAAAAAAATGAATTTAAGGAAAATAGATTGTTGGCATTGAATAGTCTAATTATTAATTTAAGTTTTAGCTGTTTTGTTATAGCTATATTTGTTCATTTGAAACATTCTAATTTTTATATTTTAAAAAGCTTGAAAAATAGTTTTTTCCAAAATGTCAAATTTGGTTGTTTAGAAAATGTGATGTAACATCAGATTATAGGTGGTAAAATTATAAATTATGATATCACACAAGAAAAAAGTTAATAATAATTTTAACATAATAATTATATATTCGTATTACATAAATTGATTAAACAGTATTGACGGCTGTATAATTAAAAAAAAATATTTTCACACAATTGTTTTGTAATTTAATCTCAATTATTCTGAATCAATTGTTTTATTCACTATTATCCATTCTGTATTTGATTGTAAATGCAATTCTAAAACTTTGTTTATAACATGATGTATTTATAAACAAAATTATAGTTTTATAATCAAACATAAAAACACATTGTACCTGTTCAATGCTTGGCATATAACAAATTTCTCTATACGTTTCTTATAGTTTTATAAGATAATTTCCACTTATACAGTTTGTTTCAGAGATGAAAAAAATATATTGGCCTTTATTCAATGACGGTCTTCCCGCCTTTGTTCAAATATTCGTGAAATTTATAGTACAGACGATTAAAATAGGCCGCAAACGTATTGACTTTTCTGCCAACTTTAAGAATGTCATAATTAAATCGGACATATCAAAAGTTACAAAAAGTTTTATTGTGATGTGTGTGTTTTTGTGTGTTAGTCAAAATATATTTCTGTTATATCAAAATGGACAGTTGAAACATTACGACTACTCAATTCTTGTGTTTGAAACAAAAATCCCGTTTTAATTTTTCTCTTTATAAAATGAAAACGATCTTTTCATCAGAAACATAGGCCAATTTGAAACACTTTAGATTTTATATATATTTGAATTTGTTCATCCAACCACTACAATAATTTAACAGAACTTTTCATTTTCCATCTAACTGGTGACAACGACCGAAAAGTTCTATTGTGGAATCGAATCTTCTTTATTTTTATACTGCAGAAAGTGCACTGCCTTTAAAGTAATTGAGCACTTTCTAGGGATTCTCTTTACCAATTTCTCTAAGAATTAGTGTTACATTTGGTGTTTTGCTCATCAAATAGGACATTTTTACAATTCTCTACTGTTTCATGATATAGTCGGCCGGTTTCTGCCTCGTTTTTCTCAATTTTTTAAAGTGATAATTGAATGAATATGTAGAATTTTGATTTCCTAAATGGGGAAACTTCTATGAACATTTCGCTTTTTTTTTTTCATTAATTTTTTACTGCGTCTATTTATTCAGTTATGCTTTTAGCATGCTGGTTCATGGGATTTGAAGGCTGGCACACATAAGTTAGTTTTAGTCCATGGGAGATATGTTACATATTCCCAGACCAACTAGAGTTGAAAGAGGAGTGTAAAAAGTCTTCAGTGTTGCTTACGTGTTTGACAATGCATTTGCTCTTTTTATTCTCTTTTTAAGTATTTATTGAACATGGTTAGATTCAAGGATCTCCGTTTAGATAATTAAAATTTAGGGATGGGGGGGGTTCACAAATCAAAATTTGGGCACCTAGTCCTACTCCTACTCCAGGTTCCACTTAAGAAATTTAGAAAATCTATAAGGCCCCTTCTGTTATTTTCACAACTTTATCAAGGCCGGCCAGTAGATTTCTTACCAGTCAAAAAACATGATTGTTATCAGCTGTATTAATTATGATTGATTGTTATTATTCTTAACTTTTCATTAGCCCATCAATAATTAAAATATGTTATTTTGCAGTGTAAACCATCGTATTATGAAGATCTTTTGAAAAAAATAAGCAAATACAAAAAAAAAAAAAAAAAAAAAATGAGGTCCCCATTGAAAAGAAAAAAAAATTAAAGTTGTAACTGGAAAAATTTGTCTTTGTTTTATAAGGTTTCAGCTTGGTTAATTAAATATTAGAAATTATTAACTTAATATTAATATTATTCCTTGGCAATGTTGGGAGTGAGTCGGTTTTTAAAGCAATTTGATACAATCTATTAGAAAACTTAATAACTTAAAAATGTTTTGCCTCGATAGTCACATAAAAATAGGTCGAAAGCTTGGCAGTAATTTTTTTAATATTTTGTATTAAGACTATACCAGGATCCATATTATTCGTGAATTCTCTAGAATGTTATAGCTATACCAAATTATTTTTAAAGGAAAACCTCATTAATAAACTTTGCTTATTGAGCCGCTGCTAAGTATCTGTGATTAGCAAGAGAAATCTTGCAATTTTCAGCTTTGAAAGAGGAAAAGTTTAATCCTCATTTGCATGGAAAATAGCATTGGTCGTAGCATCACCAACCAATCGATAAAACCCATGGTCACATGATTTATAGTACAAAAATAACTAATTATTGTGCAAGTAATGAAAGAATCAGGGAGTGAGACAGACTAGGTGTAGTATAAAAAAGAACAACAAAAAGAACACCACAAGAAGAAAAGAACCAGAAGAAAAAAGAACAGAAGAAGAGAGAGAGAGAGTGATTAGAAGTAAGAAGTGTTCAGTTTGGTGAGTGGTGCACCATTATTTTGAAAATTGCTTGCATGATCACACTTTTCCAGCCCAATAAACCAATCATTTCTTTGGACTTTTTTTATAACATAAAAAACTACAAGCCGAATTAGTAAATAATAATAGTTTTGTTTAAACAGGACTGATGTAAAATAATAATAATTAGGGCAAAGGCGAGGCCGGTGAGTGGACCAACATAGAATTCAAAACATAAAAATAGCCAGCAGGATAAAAATAAACTAAATTTCTTGTTATAAATATTAATAATACAAATTCTTTTTTGAGACAAAATAATCTTGAATGGATTCACCCAGCACGGATTATTATCAATAAATAATGGTTAATATGTGAATAGTTAAACAATATAATTAGAAAGAACAAATATCGAACAGAATAGGATTTTAAACAAAAAATATATTTAGAATATATATTATCATTTCTATTATTGGTTAAGAAAAATATATTTTTAAAAAATTGTTCAGGTCTGATCATAAGCATAGTTCCTCAGGACCTGAAAATGTCTGTTATCAACTGTGATAACTTATAACTTTCCCGCTCAACTGATATCTCGTTTCTGTTTTCTATTTTGTAATGGAGAAAATCAAATCTTGAAATCGTTTCGTTTATTTTATATTTTTCTAAAATACTTGAATATGAGGAAATCGAACGCTCCGTCGAAACGAGGCGGTTTCGTTTCACCTATGATCAACTCATCAAACATTTCGTCGATCAATCAGCTAGGTAATGTATGAATTGATTGCTTATGCTGTTTGTTATGACTTATAGAAGTCTGATAACTTGAGAAGGAAATGGTTTCCTTTTTCAATTGTCTATGATTTGCCTCATTTCAACCTGCTAGCCAATGAATGTCCATTCT
>CM077113.1:9810592-9843321 GCA_039619505.1 Cimex hemipterus
CTATGATTTGCCTCATTTCAACCTGCTAGCCAATGAATGTCCATTCTATATATTAACAATTTTATTGTCTATTAATTTTTATATTCTACTAATTTTTGCAAGATATTGTTACTAAATGACAGTATTGACTGGTAGCCATGAAATACTCTCATCTATAAATTCAATCTATTTAGGAATTATACATACAAACGCTATTTTCTTTCAACTCAACAAAATTAAAATTTGTTGTGTTAAAATTTGAAAATTATGAACTATTTCTTTCGTTTTACCTGTCATCAAATATTTGGCCAATCAATCAGCTAGGTAATGTATAAATGGATTGCTTATGTTGTTTGTTATGACTTATAGAAGTCTGATTACTTGAGAAGGAAATGGTTTCCTTTTTAATTGTCTATGATTTGCCTCATTTCAACCTGCTAGCCAATGAATGTCCATTCTATATATTAACAATTTTATTGTCTATTAATTTTACTATTTTATTAGTTTCACAAAACTAAATTACAGTATTGACTTGGGAAATACTTTCATTTATAAATTCAGCCCAATATGGGATTACGCATACAAATTACATTTAAGAGCCTCTGGCCTCTTCTTCACGATACCCCCCCCCCCCAAAAAAAAAGCAAAGTTCATGAGGCCATTAAAAAAAATTTTTTTTTTTAAATCCAAAAGCTTTGGTTTTTAGCATCAATGACCTAGGAGATGCACAACTGATATTTATGCCAAAAAACTGCTACTTAGATGAAAGATTACTGTAAAGCTGAGAAAACATTCAATCCAAAAGTTTTGATTTTCAACTTGGCAATCCATCAAAAGTAAATCTATATACTATTTTTTGCTTGGTACAACAAGTTCCAAAATTCCTAAATGTCTTATATAAAATTTTTTCTAGTATATTAATATTGTTCTGAGGCTTTTTGAAATTTCTTATTTTCATTCTTCCTTCAAAATTTGTGTACACATAGATGTAGTGAATTTTGATCAATATTTACTTTTTTTTTTTCTCTTTTTTTTAATTTTCCTCCAGGTAATAATGCACTTAAGGAACGGCAAACATCAATCTTGGTTAAAAAACCAAATCCAGGAGTTATTCACGTACAAGACCAGAAACCAAATTTAGATGCGACAAAATGCTCAGTTAAAACAAGGTTGAATGACAGTATGACGCTAAAATCAAATTGAATATTTATCGACCTTGGACATTTTAGGTATTTTACTGTTGTTTATGGTAAGCCCACAAAGAAAAAGCACAAAACATGGGAAGGCGATGGGACGTTAATAGTTGAAGCTAAATCCGCTATTCTGAAAGTAAGTCTGTCCGTTAAAACAAAAATTTAATAAATTATTTATTTTATTGTTTCATGAGGATGATTCAGGAGTAGTAATCGGTCAATCGTCAAAACTATCAAATCCTGTTTTTACTGACGGATCTCAACTTTTCATCGGTGGAAAGGAAGTAGAGGTGCTTAATATTATTATTTTTTGGTCGTTATTTTTTTTTTTAATTGAATTTTTTTCTGTAGATTGTTTGTGAGATATTAACAGACGGTCAAGATATTCCGAGCAATAAAAGAACCTTGGATGAGAATGTAGAGGAAGAGGGAAAAGAAGAATTCAGTTTAAAGAAAAAAAAGTTATTGGATTCACCCTTGACAAGATCTTTCAGCTTGCCAAAAGATATAGTTCCTTTAAGTAACGGTTTTACTCCTTTAGTCATGCCAAGGCCTGATGATCAACACCAAGTATTTACGATTATTTTATATTACATTTTTGTTTTATATTTTTCTCATGGGGTTTTACTAGTGGCACTACAACACCAGCCATCTTCCTGTGACTGATGTCAGTGTAGATCCTTTTCTCTGTAGAGTCTTAAGACCTCATCAAAGAGAGGGCGTGGAATTTCTTTATAGATGCATCACGGGAATCAGGTCGCCTAGTTGGACTGGGGCAATACTTGCCGATGAAATGGGCCTTGGAAAAACAATCCAATGTATAACACTTATTTGGTGAGTATGATTTAAAAAAAAAAAAATGTAAAAATTGATTTTTGTTTTGGCCACAGGACACTTTTAAAACAAGGTCCATATGGGAAAGTACCAGTGGTACAAAAAGTCTTAATTGTAGTACCAAGTAGTTTGATCGAAAATTGGAATAATGAATTTATCCGTTGGCTTGGTTCACATAGAATAAAACTTTTTCTCGTTAACAAGGTACATTAATAAGCTAGTTTTTATATGATTTTCATTTTTGTTTTGAACATTTTTTAGAAACGTAAACCTAAGGATTTTAAAAGCTACCATCAAATCCCAGTGATGATCATTTCGTATGAAATGTTCTTGCGTTGTTTCGACGAGATAAAAGACGTTAAGTTCGATCTGATGATTTGCGATGAAGGGCACAGATTAAAAAACAGCAACATACGGACAAATAATGTTTGTCTTTTTTTTTTTTAATGACACTGCACATTAATTTGGGCATTTTAATAATTGTATATTGTAGGTGTTAAATGAAATGAATTGCAAACGGAGAATCCTCCTCACTGGGACGCCGGTTCAAAACGATTTGCAAGAATTCTTCTCCCTTGTAGATTTTGTAAACCCTGGCATACTTGGTACTCTTTTAGGTATACACCTATATTAGTAAACACGTATATGCGCTTTATTACTAATTTTTTTTTTAGAATTTAAAACAAATTTTGAATCGTGTATAATGGCTTCAAGAGAGCCAAATGCTCCGAAAGAATTGGTTGAAGATGGAGAAAAAAAAGCCGACGAGTTAAATAGGACGACAAATAGCTTTATATTAAGAAGGACACAGTCGATAATAGGAAAATTCCTTCCTAAAAAACACGAATATGTCGTGTTCTGTGAGCCGTCTAATCTGCAGGTAATGAATCATCGCAATAAAAAATGATTCAAACTAATATAATTTTCATATTTAGAAATGCATGTACACGATGGCAACTGATTATTGGAACGAAAGAGAAACCGGGGCAGAACAGATTTCTCATTTGGCTGTAATTTCAGCATTGAAGAAAATTTGCAACCACCCAACATTAATAGTCAAACCAAATAATGAAAACGAAGAGGTTTTTTTGTTATTTTTTGTACGCTCAGATTAAAAGAAATTTTAAATAATATAATTTTTAGGAAAATGTCATCAATTGTTTGCTAAAAACGTTAGATGGATATAATTTTAGAATAGAAGATTCTGCCAAGCTTAAAGTCACGGCTCAATTATTAGAAAACTTAAAAGGTTCAAAGGAAAAAATAGTAATCGTTTCCAATTTCACACAGGTCTGCAATGCTTTTTGTTTTAAATAAATATTAATCATATTACATTTTATTTATATTTTTACGCCATTTAGACACTTGATCTTCTTGAAAAAGTATGCAACATGAAAGAATATAAATTTTTAAAATTCGACGGATCGACAGTTTCTTCAAAACGCAATGATATCGTCAACACGTTCAATTCGGCCAATTCTGACGTCTGTAAGTGTACCGATTTTTTCTAAACAAATAATTTTTTTTTTAAAGAATTCTTTTTTAATTTATTAGATGTTCTACTACTAAGTAGCAAAGCGGGTGGTGTCGGTTTGAATCTTATAGGAGGTTCTCGGTTGATACTCTACGATTCCGACTGGAACCCGGCTACTGATCTGCAGGCCATGGCTAGGATTTGGAGAGATGGACAAAAAAAGACAGTTCATATTTACAGGTTCGACCAATAATTTAAAAGTACAATGAAACCTCTTGGAAGGGACAGAATTTGCCCTCTTAAAAGAGGTTATTACTATCTGATAGCACATAAAAATTTATGTGAGGTGTAGTTTTAGATATTATATTTTGATCTTTTAAAATTTTCCCTCATATTATTTTGCCACATTTATTAAAAGTATATAGAAAATTTATCGTACAGAGAAATTTGGACTTTTTAGCACAGTATTAGCGACAATAAAATTTAAAAGTTAACCCTTCCAAAATTAAAATAGTTATTTTTTTACAGTGGTGATAAATTAGCTCCTTCTGACAAATGATTTTATAAGGGATAAAAAGTTAAAGTTGTGAATCAATAAAATAAGCATTTGTGACTTAACCAAACCTACTCATCTCTACTTTACTTCCCATTTATAAAAGTTTACAAGAGTATCTAGGACAGTTGCCAGTTATGTTAGCTCAGGGGGTTTCAGCACTTCGAAAATTTTGAAAAAAAAGGTACTTCTTAAAAAAAAAATGTTTAGTTCACTATCTGTCACCCATAAATTATATGCTACTTTTGGGAATTGAAAAATGATACTGTATTTTCACATGGTCTCCAGCTTCATCTAAAATACCGTCAGAAAATACTAAAGTTACTCAACCGACCAACTACCAAAAACTGACCTAGAAGTTATATATATAACTTTGGTGGTTCAAGCAGTGAACAGTGCCCAGGAGTATCGTTCTGACTTTTCAGACCCTTTGAACAATATTTCTTGGAAATCCTAGTCGATTTGTCTGCCTGGCAAAATAAAAGAATCAAAATTCAAAATCAAGTTAGTTTCTATTTTAGCTTTAGGTTACTTCGTTTTCTTCAAAGTTCTCATGGAAAATAATGATCGTCGGAAAAATTAACATAAATTTTTTTAAACGTAATTCACTTTAAAAAAAAAAAAGTTATAACTGTTATAAACAACAAACCATGGCCCATAAATGGTATCACTGCTGAAAGAATTGCCAAATATATAATCCATTTTCATGGACATTTTTCTTGTTGAAGACAGTTTCAACTATTTTGAAATTTGAACCCTATCAAGGGTGAAATTATTTTATATTGGACATGTCAGTCTGATCCTCAGCCACTAACTAATTACGCACACCATGCTTTAAAAATTCGAATTGAATGGCCTATTTGATAGAGTTTAGTAATTAATTTCTGCCTCACCTCGTGCATATTTTCAATTAGTGATTAAGTCTGTATCGCCTTTTTAATTTTGCCAGTTTATGTTTATAAATATTATTTTTGCTAATTAGTCAAATCAATCATGCAATTCTCTTGCAGACGGCTTTTGCCATACTTTTCTTTTTTTGGTGGTGTATAGATGGGGGTGACCCTAAACAGACTGTTATTGAAGATTTCACTTTATTTATTTGTATTAATGGTTTTAGGCTTTTAACTTCAGGAACGCTCGAAGAAAAAATATTTCAACGTCAATTAACCAAAGCAGGCCTGAGCGAGGCTGTTGTTGATTCTACGAGTAATTCTGCGTCGATAAAACTTTCAAAAGAAGAGATAAAAGTATGACAAGTACGTTTTGTCATCCTTCGAAACCCGATAATGGGATTTTTTTTCTTTAAAGGATTTGTTTACGTTTACTGGAAAAGATAAGTGTTTAACGCATTCCATGTTGAACTGCGATTGCTCCGGCGATGGCGTGATTCCAGAGGACGGTTTAAAACAAGAAATTGAAAATGACGACGCGCAATTGTTGTCGAGCAAGTCAAGTAAATCTAGCTTAAGAATGAACCAGCTTTTACAATGGGAGCATCACGATGTGCCAATTGATCCAGAAATAATCGACGTATGTTTATTTACTTTTTATTTATTTTAAAAATAATTATTTGGAGACCAAAAGGTGGGATCTGATGTGACATAGATTTTAGAAAAACATTTTCTTTATCTTCCCAATGTTTCAACCTTTATTCAGATCATCTTCAGTGCTTGGGATTTATAAACATTGTTTAAATTTTACAAATACATGTATGATGTGAAAAAAAATGAATTTATACAATGGTAAAAAATTTTAGATAAAAAAAGTGAATTTATACAATGCTAGAAAATTTTAGATAAAAAAATGATGTATACAATGATAAAAAAAAAATTAGATTAAAAATGGAATTTATGCGATTGTAAAAAATTTAAATTTAAAAAATGTATACAATGGTCAAAACTTTTAGGTTAAAAAAATGAATGTATACAATATTAAACAATTTTAGATTAAAAGCTGAATTTATACAATGCTAAAAAAAAAATTAGATTAAAAAACTGAATGTATACAATGATAAAGAATTAGATTAAAAATTGAATTTATACAATGGTAGAAACATTAGATTAAAAAATGTATACAATGGTAAAAAAATTAGATTAAAAAAATGAATTTATGCAATGCTAGAAAATTTTAGTTTAAAAAAATGAATGTATACTATGGTAAAAGAATAAAAAAATGAATTTATATAATGGTAAAAAAGTTTAGATAAAAAATTAATTTATACAATGCTAGAAAATTTTAGATTAAAAAAATGAATGTATACAATGCTAGAAAATTTTATAGTACAAATACTTTGAATCTAAAATTGTGTAGTATTGTATAAATTCATTTTTTTAATCTAAGATTTTCTAGCATTGTATAAATTCATTTTTCTTCACATCTTACATGTATTTGTAAAATTTAAACAATGTTTATAAACCCCAAGCCTTGAAGATGAATAAATATACAATGTCAAAAGATGGAAGATATACAATGGTAAAAAAATTTAGATAAAAAAAATGAATTTATACAACGCTACAAAATTTTAGATTAAAAGAATGAATGTATACAATGCTAGAAAATGTTATAGTACAAATACTTTCATTGAATCTAAAATTGTGTAGCATTGTATAAATTATTTTTTTATCTAAAATTTTCTAGCATTGTATAAATTTATTTTTTTCACATCCTACATGTATTTGTAAAATTTAAACAATGTTTGTAAATCCCAAGCTCTGAAGATGATCTGAATAAAGGTTGAAATGTTGGGAAGATAAAGAAAATGTTTTTCTAAAACCTACGTCACATCAGATCCCATCTAACGGGCTCCAATTAATCGTTAACCAATGGTCAGTAAACACTGTATATTTTAATAATTATTAATTCGCTGAATTTTTCTTTTTTTTCAGGGTATGAAGCTCAATAAGTCGGAATTCTATATAAACTTCATTTTCAGAAACACTACACACTGTAACTAAACACGATTTTAAATAATTTGTTGACTGCTTTCATTGAATTTTTTCTTTTTGTCAAAATTGTTAATTTATTTTTGTTATTGTTGTAATTTTACCAATGTACTGTTAAAATAAATAAAGAAAAACGATTATTTTTAATTATTTAAAACGCAATCCGATGGACCACGTGGGGCTCGTAGTGGAAATTCGTTTTTCTCTAGGTGATTCCACACCAAACCACCAATGTCGCTAGCACCTTTCTATCGACATTTGTTCCACGACTCCCATAATATTTAATGAGAACCGGTTTTTATCGCGAGATATACAAGCAGACCCTCTTTAAATAATTCTAAATAGGACAGAATTATCAGTCGACTTTTGTTACCAGAGACCAAAGCGTCGAGAACAATGGAAAAGGTGAGTCAGTATTTCATGCTGTTGGCTACCCAAATCGGAGAGTATTTTTATACTCATTTTTGTTTGTATTATATAACAATACAGTAAATTTCTTAGCTTTTTAACGCTTCGTGTATGGAAAAAAAATCGTACTGATTAAATTATTTATAATGGGTTGAGAGGATATTGGCAAGATCGAGGTATTGATCGGACTTTACTTGGCAACAAGGACGGTGACGGGTGAGAAGGCGTGTAAAAATAGTAGGCACGCCGAAAATCTTGGAACTAATCAGCAACGAGTTTCAAATTCAAAAACGGAAGTCAACAGACGTACAATATACAATGATGGACAAATTTAACGCACCACTCAATTTATTTAGTTTAAAATTAAATCCATTATCTTTCCACAGTAGTTACCGGTAATTGGGATCTATTAGTGAAAATAAACAGCAAATGTAAACAAATAATGTTTGTTTACTTTTGTCCATTCTACTATGCCAACAGATCGCTTTCAGATAATCTTTTCCCTTCGTCGATTTCATTTCGTATAACTCGCCGCGTCCCTCATGCCTGGTGTTGCTCCACCGTATGCACACCACATGGGCGTTGGATTCATTAAGGGTTCATTTTAGGGCAAAACTGAGAAGGTGGGGTATGTAGAGTCAGTTTTTGGAAATGTTTACAAAGTTATAAACAATAAATTACAACATGTCCATTTTTGGGTGTATCCTTTTTTTGTGGAAAGGCGCCAGGACATTCGGGCCTCTTTTTTTGAGCAACTTGTCCACTTTCTCATTGCCTCTATATCCTGAATGCCTAGGAAGCCATACCAATTAAATGCCTCCGTAAAAATATAATACTTAGTTATTGTACAAAATGACTTCATTTAATATTTGGATAGCATTGCTGTAATATATACACTCGTGCATAAATTCTTTCTTTAAAATATTTGCTGTTGTTTAAAAAGAAATTTTAACTGTGGTGTTTTGTCAATTCGAGGACATAGGTCTTACCCGTCTTACTGTCGTATTTAGTCTTCAGCACCTAGTTCAATTTAAATCTCAAAATTTTCAAGCTAGACACATTACTTGATATTCTTCCATCACCCCCTTACCTACAATTAATATAATTGAGGGTCGATGGGGCACTTAATAGTCCGCCATCGGTCCTCTCACATTACACAGTCATGCTACTACATAGTTCATATATTCATTCTCAACATACAACACACAAAGAAACAAAAAACGAGATATCTACATAAACAATAAAAAAATGCCCTAGTTATTAAAAACAAATATTTCGCCATAGGTCCTCTCACATTACACATTCACGCTACTACATACATTCAATCCCAATATACAATACAAAAACATAACAAAAACGAGGTATCAACCATGAACTATAAACGATAAAATAGCCCTGTTTATTAACAACAAAAAACAAATACTCCAACAATCCGCTATTATTCATATTACATATTCACGCTACTAAATACATTCAATCTCAACATACAATACAAAGAAACGAAAAACGATATATCTATCAAATACTATAAACAATAAAATAGCTTTTTTTAAAATTAAAAGCAAAAACCAAATCCTCTAACAATCCGCCATTGGTCATATTACACATTCACGCTACTACATACATTCAATCTCAGTACACTTCAAAAAAGTAACACAAACACGAGATATCTACCAAGTACATAAACAAAAAAAAAAGCTTTGTTTATTAAAAAACAAAAAATATTCCACCATCGGTTCTCTCACATTACACATTCACGCTACTACATACATTCAATCCCAACATACAATACAAAAAGAAACAAAAACGAGGTATCTACCAAGTACTATAAACGCAAAAATAGCACAGTTTATTAAAAAAACAAATATTCCGCCATGGGCTCTTTCACATTCACATTCACGCTACTGCATACTTTCAATCCCAATATACAACCAAAAAAGAAACAAACAACGAGATATCTACAAAGAACTATAAACGATAAAATAGCCTTGTTTATTAAAAACAAATATTCCGCTATCGGTCCTTTCACACTACCTACTCATGCTACTACATACATTCAGTCTCAATACACCTCAAAAACAAACAAAAAGAGAGATAGTAATGTAAACAATAAAATAGCCCTATTTATTAAAAACAACTCCAAATATCCCGCAATTGGTTATATTACGCATTCACGCTACTACATACAATCAATCTCAATATACAACAAAAACGAGATATCTAACAAGTGCTGAAAACGATAAAATAGCCCTGTTTATTAAAAACAAAAACCAAATATTCCGCCACTGGTTATATTACACATTCACGCTATTACATACATTCAATCTCAATATACACTATCTACCAATTCGGCCAACCTATTAACCTCTTAGCTTGCCTGATACCTGGTGCTTTTGTTCTGTCCTTGAACTTTTCATTGCTCCAACTTTAGCACACACTCAGGTACGACTTACGGTTCGGTTCCCATGAGAGGGTTGCCCCTTCCTAGGCTAATTGGTTAGCCTTTACGTTTCTATACCTTCATGTCACGGAACTCTCCTCAATGTAACCTTGTGCTCGAGGATATTTACAAATTGGAAGACTAGTTTCCAATACAAGACTAGTTAGATCTATAACATTTAGTGGTCTACTGGGCAATTTACTTCTTTCAGTTAATCGTTTTATTTAAGATTTTGGTTGAAATGAAAAGGTCAATGTCACGAGAGGATTCGAGCCAAAGGTCGTGGGTTCGAATCCCGCTCGTGACACCGACTTTTTCATTTCAACCTAAACCTTATATGTAAATAGTAAAATTGATTCCAAAATATTTAAATACCTATTTTAATATTTCACCTTTGCAATATTTGAAAATGCGACCGGAAATAAATAATGCAATTATTCGATAATCACACGAGTTTTAAACTGGACGTCCTTTTCGGTCAACAACCTCTTTATTGGAGAACGAAATGCCTGCTGACTCTTCCTCACAATGCTCTTCTCAGTGGTCAAGCAGGATTAGGACAAGAAACTACTAGCCAATGATGGATTTCTTTTTGACACTGTTTGTCGCGTTTTTTATATTTAGAAACTCTAATCCTTCAGAAATTCAAGTTAGTACTTTGACAAAATTAATTAGCTCTTTGGTTAATGTGCGGTATTTGGTGACAGTTAGCCAATGATTATTTTGGAGAACGTGAGGTGCGGTCTGGTGTGACGTAGTTTATAAAAAAAACGTTTTCTTTATCCTGCCAACGTTTCGATCTTTATCGAGATCTTCTTCAGGGTTCAAAGTGTGTGTTTTGTCTCGTAAGTTCACTCTCAACACGTATCACAAGAATGACACATCTAAACAGAAAACTCTTAGCACTGAAGGTGATCTCGATAAAGATGGAACGTTGGTACGATAAAGAAAATATTTTTCTAAAACCTGCGTCATACCAGATCGCAACTCACGATCTCCGAATAATCTTTTGCTAATCTTCGAGATAATCTTTATTTTAAAAAAACAACAAAAACGTTTTTGTGTTAAGTAGTGCAAAAAATAAATATTATCTATTATCTTTTTCATTCTGATCGTTTAGTTTTAATCACTTCAGTCCAACAAAAACAATCGAATTATCCAGTATTTTTTTATTAATTAAAAAATTGTCTATAAAACTTTTGAAATTATCGTATTTTTATTGAATTTGGTTTAAAATTTAATAAAACTAACTTTTACTAATCAATTTATGTAAGACCTTAATTACTTCTGGCTTTTATTTCTATGCTGTTGTCCTTATCGTTCATTTATGAAGATTTGGTACAATCTTCAACTATTTTTAGAACACGGTCGATAAACTGTATGTAATTTATTGATAAATTTCTGTCAAGGCACATTTTATGATTGTTTTTAAAATTGTTGGATGCCTGAAATTTATGTTTTGTATCATTTTACTGATTATTTTATGTAAGTTCAAATCTGTGTTGGGCGTGTCACTTCTCGTAGTACATCGAGAATTTCAGCTAACAACAAATTATCGGTAGCCAACGACAATCATCCATCCCGAGCATTGGCAGTTGGGTGTCAGACCAAAAACTAACAGCAAAACTACTAAGATGACCCATGATCAATCTGCTCGCTTGACACTGCATACTTCGGAAGCATAAGAGAAAATATTGTTGGGACGCATAAAAAATAAAAAACTGTTAGTATATGTATGCACTTATGGTATGGTATGGTGGAAAGGATACTAGGAAGTGCGGTTTGTATTCCCCAGGCACTGCAGCCTTCTGGCTTATTGTACCTTCCTAGTCCCTTAGTTCAGTCAATAGACTCAATCCTTCTTCTCAGATGTATCAGGTCATTGACTGCTATTGTTGCAATTTGGTTCCCTGAGTCTTTTGCTTACGTTAGGTTAAACCTCCATTGAGCTGGAGTTAAACATGCTACACATTCGATGATATGAGTGGGTGTTTCCTCCTCCCCCATTACTTAATCTGCAAATGAGGTCATCATTATATATACCCGTGTTGTGTAGATGTTTTCTCAGATACCAGTGACCGGTTAGTAGTCCCACCACTCCTTCGAGTTTTGCCCTCTCCAATTGCAGCAGTTTTTTGCCAATCTTGGTGAGGGTTGCTTCATCATAAGTTTACTATGTCTAGCACTGCTAGAGTTTATCCACTCCTCTCTTTGTTTTGTTTGGATCCATGCTGTGATGGAGGATTCTTTGTTGATTTTGTTACCCCAAGGATAGGTTCGGGTTGCAGATCCTCTGGCCAGTTTGTCTGCTTTGTCATTACCCAGAATTCCCCTGTGCTCTGGCACCCAATATATCAGGTTGTTGTGTTTTCCAAGGTTTTGGAAAATTTGGATGCATTTTCACTGACAAGTTTTGATGTAATTCTTTTACATGCCAATACTTTAATAGCTCCATGGCTGTCTGATCTTATAAGAATTTTTTTGTCAGTGTAACCTCTTTTAAGATTTTCCAGAGCACAAGCGTTGATGGCATGCATTTCTGCTGGAAAGACCGAAGTATACTTCCCTAGTGAGTTTGATTGCTCATATTTTGGGCTTGTACTGAAAATGCCTGATCCGGTTCATTCATTTGTTTTGGAGCCATCCGTATACCATATAATTGTATCCGATGCTCTCCTGTGTTCTTCCTCTCCTTTATAATCTGACTTTATAGGAAGTTGTGAAGATTGTTTCCAGGATCATGTAGTTAGGTCACCATTTCTAATAATGGGTGTCTGATTTTATTGACTATGCCCAAATTGTTTGGTTCCTTTTCAATTTAATTGTTTTTGGAGCCTAAATGAGCTTTTCCTAGCCTCTCCCTGTATGAATATTTCTAGTCGAGGTAGGTTTAGCAAGGTTTCTAATGCGTTTGTAGGGGTTGTTCTCATCGCCCCTGTGTTACATAGGTTTGCTAGTCTTTGTATGCTGCCTAATGCTTGGGTAGGTACTTTTTGTTGAGCTTTGTTCCACCAGATGTATGCATACACCTGGGAAAGGAAAATTCAAATTCTAAAAGATACACGAGACCCGATGACAAAACTTTAGTGTCCGGTAAAAAGCCTTAAACTTAATTAAAATATTGGTTGTGGTGCCATGTTGTAAAGAGGCCTCACTTTATCGTTAGCGAAAGTAATCACCAGTAATGTTTGAAAACCCAAACAGCCAAAATCCTGTCAGTAGAAATCCTGCAACTGACACTAATTTATTAGATTCATGTTTATTTTCTTTTTCTATAATAGGTCTAAGAAGAATAAAAGACTTGGAAAAATATGAAATATTTTCCAGTAGGGGTTCATGCTGTACATTTCACACGTCTGCATTTCATGCCAAGACTAGTCGGTGAATGTCATGGAGTAGGTATTTTTTTAGTTAGTTACAATGCAATAAACACACATCATTGTTCTCATAGAAACAAAATGATTCGATTGGCTGTTTTCTAATTGATAAAACAGAATAGATAGACCAGAATATGGCCAATCAAAATAATATTTATACGACTGTGTACAAAATTCAATAATAACTTTTCAAATTTAACTGAAAGTGTGAGATATATTTTTTAGTGTGGTCATAATCTATTATTTTTGTTTACCTGCCCTCGCTCTGCCAGGGTGACTGACTTCCAAAGTAAGTGGACCCAATACAATTAGCAGTCTAAATTGATTTGTAACGACCTAAATTACAGGACAGACCGCCAGACCACACAGACAACTCCAACTATTAAAATTTTATTTAGGAATTTTATATATTTATAGGAGCTGACTTTACCTGGAGGTCTGCCTATGCTTGTCGTACATGGCGGTGCCGGAGATATCCCATCTACAAGGATCCAGCCGAAATTAGACGGAGTGAAAAAATCCGCTCTAGCTGGGTACAACGTATTGCAGAAAACGAATAATGTTTTCGACGCGATAGAAGCTGCCATTCACATAATGGAGGACGATGAAGCGTTTAATGCTGGCAAGTCACCATTTATTATTTGTAATTTTTTATATTTAAAAAAAAATTCTATGCAGGCAGAGGTTCGATTTTGAACTTAGCAGGAGAGGTGGAAATGGAAGCTTTAATAACTGAAGGCAAACACTTCAATGCTGGTAATTAAAATGTGAATTTTAAATAAAGATATTATTTTATTTTAGTTTCTTAATAGGTGCTGTCACACTTGTGAAAAACATTGCCCATCCAATTTCTTTAGCGAGGATGGTCTTGGAGAAAACTCCACACAGATTTTTAGGAGGCGCTGGCGTAGAAGAATTTATTGTTAAGAACAAAATCCCCCGAGTGAACGATAGTTACCTTATTACGGAAACTGCAAAAAGGGCGCTTGAGAATTTTAAAAAGATGGATTCTAATGTCCCTATGAAGACTGAAATTGGCCCGTACGATTTAATAATAATTTAATTTAATTCTAAATTGTTTTTATTTTTTGTGACTAATGTGTATTTTAGTGATGAAGGCGGTGTCGGTACTGTTGGATGTGTCGCTGTGGACACAAATGGCCATGTCGCCTCAGGGACTTCAACAGGAGGAATAACAGGAAAGTACAAAGGAAGGATAGGTGATACTCCTATTGTTGGTGGGTATTAATATCAAGTAATCTATTTTTAAAAAAATATTTAAACGGAATTTTTGAAATCAGGCAGCGGGGGTTACAGTGATGATGATATTGGTGCTGTTTCAACCACTGGTCATGGTGAATCCATCATGGTATACAACCTTGCTCACAGGATTCTGTCAGAAATAGCATCAGGTAGTGAAATTTATTGTATTAATATGATCATGTAATTTCAAATTTTTTAAATATTTTTTTTTAAAGGAAATTCAGCTCAAAAAGCTACCCAGGTCACATGTGAGAATATGACTAAACGTGTTGGGAATACAGCTGGGGCAATAACAGTAAGCAACAAAGGTGATGTTGGTGTTGGCTTCACATCGAAGAGGATGGCATGGGCCTATGTTCATAACGGCGAAGTTCATTATGGTATCGACCCTGGCCAACACCTAGTTGAAGAAATCTAAAAATAATATTAACTTACTTACTATTACAAAAAAAAAAAAAAAAAAAATTCTGTGTTAAAAAACGTACTGAGAAAAAATTTGTTAATTCAACTATTTCAATAAACTGGATTTTAATTGTAATGGAAAATTTGTTGCAAGATTTCTTCATGGGGGGGGGGGTCTATGTGCTATGAACCTACCATTGGACCATTTTGATAGACAGACCAAAACGATCAGAAATGACCGATCAATAGTAAAATCTATTCTTAAAAAAGCAGAATTCTTCCCTCGCTACCAAGATTCTGTAGATCGATTGGTTTATTGTTTTGAATGTACTCTGAAATGTTGATTTCAGTTTATACATTGTAAGGCAACTTTCACTGGCCACTGACCCAGACTTCTGACAAGGCACAGAACAGACTATTGCTCAGTTAAATTTTACAAGAAATCACATCTAGGTCTAAGCAAGATTGGACTAAAGTCTTGTTTTCAGATGAGTCAAGGTTTCATTTGAGGTCTTCTGACTGCTGAGGGTGGGTTTGGAGAAGAACAGGAGTGCCAAGTATCCCTGCAGCATATTCACTCCAGAGAAGCTATGGAGGTGGTGGTATTATGGGCAGGCATTTGGAAGGTTGCGCCAACTTGATCTTTATTGAGGATTCACTAGGACAGCTGGAATAATGAAGATGTCTGATCATCTGATCAGAAGTTCCTTATCCATTAATTGTTGATGGTTTTTTTTTTTTTTTTTTTTTGAAGACAATGCTCCATACAGCTAGGATCTACTTGGAACTTCAATTTAATGTTTGGAGGTAGGTTTTAAGACAGGATTTCAAGCTGGAAAACCAAAGATTAAATTGAATCCAGATCCAAGTAGTCACCAAGAATCCTAGCTGTGCCCTTGTCATCCATAAAAATCAAATCATTTTCAATTAGTGGCATATAAGGAACAGCTTCTTTTGATAACACCTCTTCAATGTATCACACAGCGGTTAGGTAACCCTTGATGAAGATAAAATGTGTGACTGTCCATAGAAATGCCTGCTTAAACCGTAATACCACCATGACCTAGCTTCTCCAGATTGAAAATATTGTGGGAATCCTTGCCCTGTTCTTCTCCAGACCCTCTCTCGGCTGTCAAAAGACCTCAAACTAGACTATGATTAATCCAAAATTAGCAGCAGTAGAATGTTAATTATGGAGTAGTTCGAAACAATAAAATGATCATCTATATGAGAGCTGACACAATGGTGTCCTGATCCATGTCATCTTGAGGACAGTTGTACTGGGAATGTTAAGCACCTTGGCCCCATATATCCTTGGTCCATCTTCCAACAATACTGTCATTCTAGTAGAACCTGTATCACTTAAAGCCATCACTCAACCAAATTTGAAACTTAAAAATGGCACAACTTAAAAGAGACCAAATATTGTTGTAATTGCAATAGAGGATTTTCTAAGAGATAATCAGAATATTAAAGGCGGGCACTTTTTTGTTTCTCAGTATAGTACCATCTTTCGTCAATTTCCAATATTGCTTTTCAACATCAGCAATAGATCAATGTTTTCCGCAGTTTGATCATCCCAGATCTCCATTTCCCAAAGATTCGAGGTCCAGTGGTTTTCAGTATATGCCTGCGTGTTTTGTCTCAAGCTAATACATCTTTATCCTAAGAATCGCGGTTCTGATATTTTCAGATGTCCGCGTGTTTTTTTCCACGAGCTAGTCCCTTTCGTAGGCCCTGATCAGCAACAATCTTTCCGCAGTTTGATCATCCACGATAACCTTGTTTGAAGATTCGCACTTCCGCCATTTTCAGCAGATAAAACGACCTAATGCCTTTCTTAGGTCACCGTCTGCAATAAATCAATATTTTCCTCACTATGATCATCCTAGATATCGTTCTACGATTTGAGCTACCGCCATTTTCAACAGTCTCCGCGTAGTTCCTCACGAATTAGTCTCTCCGTTAGGTTACTAACCGCGCTTTTCAACATCAGCTACAATTTTATTATCCCACATTTCTAATATTTCGGCTTGTGCAATTTTCAATAGATCTGCGTGATATTTCTCAAGGTAGTAAGTTTCCTATAATCATTCAAAATTTCCTGATCAGAATATTCGCGTGTCCGCCATTTTAGATAGTAGATATTTGCGTTTTTTTTTTTCAGCTAGAACTTTGCCTTGGACCCCAACAGCAGAAATAAATTAATACTTGTCGCAGTATGATCACCCTATCGTAGGTATCCCAAAGATTCTCTTTTCAATTGCTTCCAAACAATACGCGTGGTTCTACTCGAATCAATCTCTCTGTTAGGTTACAAACCTCACTTCTCATCATCAGCAGTGAATAAATATTTTATAAAATTTGATTATCCCACATTTTGACCATTTCAGCTACCGCAATTTTCAATAGATGTCAAAGTGTTTTGTCTCAAGCTACCAACTTTCCTATAATCATTACAGATTTCCTTGTCTGAAGAATCGCGTGACTTCCATTTTCTGTAGAGGACTACTAATTTTTTCCTTTATATAGTACTTTTCTTACCTCCTCAACATCAACAATAAATCAATGTTTTACGCAGTTTTATCATCAACGATAGCATTGTCTGGAGATTCGCACTTCCGCCATTTTCAATAGATGTTCGTTTTCTTTTTCGCCAGGTTCTTTTTAAGTCTAAAGTTAAAAATTGTTCAATTGCCGGTTGATCGAGCAAAAACGCTTCTAAGCACAAGTAGCATCCTCTAAACTAAGAAGTTTAGAAATGAATAACGACTCGGGAATTTTGGTGATACATAGTTCTTTGCTATTTTTTAAACTTTTTTTAGCAGACTGATTTCTACGTATTAGCTCTTCAACAACTGAGCTAAAAACGGTGTGGAAAAATCTAAATTAAACCTACTGCTTTCCTAAAGGTTAGGACTAATTTATTAGCGTAATGAATGTTCTTTTAGTTAGAGGTTCAGCCAGGCTCTCTAATAAGGCGGCCAGAAACAGATATAGCAGTGATACGCCGCTTTTAACGTCTCAATAGATCTTAGTCTTGCTTTATATCCTCTGTGTACCATACAATCGTGACCTATACTCACGTACACCTTCATTACCCACCTGGAAAAACCATTTCGGCACATACGAGCTAGATAAAACCAAACGTTATCGGCTGTGAACTAGCCACGTTGAAAACGAGAAAAAAATTACTCCTAGTTCATTGGGTTAAGACATGATTTAGATTTCCTAATCTCTTCTCATCATCCTTATACAGAGGAAACAATTAGCTTGCAGTTCGTACACATACGAATTATAATTCGTAAAGTTTACATTTTTCCTTGCTAAACGGAAGATACAATCTGCATGTTGATTACCAAATATAGAAGAAAAAAAAGAGGAAAATGTAACAATAATTAAACTAGTATGACTTTAGAATGTTAACATTTTACAACCTTGTTGCATTTGTTAGCTATTTGGTTGTATAATATTTGTAATTATAATAAAATAATAAACTCAACCTGTAGATTAACTGTTTTTTTTTTTTTTAATAAACCTCATAATTATTGGAGCTGATGGCATATTTAAAAACCTTGGAACATTTCTAAATAATACTGCTAGAGTAAAATCTAACAGAAGAGAAAGAAATGTACAAAAAAAAAAATTATGTATGCTAAAGTTTTCTCGATTCTTCAATGAGCTCAAGAAGCTTCTGGGTATTGGAGGTGATACGTTTGGAGTTAGGGGATAAAATTGCGGCATCGTCCGCGTAAGGATAGGACTGCCAGGACAGCAGTATAAATGGTACATTTACTGATTTTATACAGAGTCGTTCAAGCACATTTTCTAGGCACGTAAGTTAATTTGAAAGAAAAAAGCTAAAAGTTCGTATAAAAATTATTTATTATGAATATAAAAGTTATATGGAAAGTAGTATTATTTTTTAAATTGAAAATGATTGTTCAGAAATCGTGAGATGCGGTCTGGTCTGGTGTAGCTTTCGGAAAAACATTTTCTTTATCGTACCGAGGTTTCGATCTTTATCGAGATCATCTTCAGGGCCTGGAATTTACAAACATTATTTAAATTTTACAAATACATGTATGGTGTTAAATTTAAACAATGTTTGTAAATTCCAGTTTGTTGATCTCAATAAAGGCCGAAACGTTGGCACGGTAAAGAAAATGGTTTTCTAAACCTACATCATACCAGACCGCATCTCATGACCTCCAAATAATCATAGTTACTAAACACCACACATTTCTAGACGAGAAAACTGAAGATGATCTGAATAAAGATCGAAACGTTGGCACGATAAAGAAAATGGTTTTCTGCTATCTACGACACACCAGAGCGCATCTCATGACCTTCTAATAATCATAGCCACTAAACACCACACATTTCTAGACATTCTTAAAATGGAAACAATTTTTTTTTCTTCTTTGGAGAAAATTTAGTTTTTTGTGTGATCCTAGTGACTGTTAATCTATGACGGAAATCGTGAGATTCGGTCTGGTGTCATGCAGCTTTGAGAAAAATATTTTCTTTATCGTGCTACGTTTCGGTCTTCATCGAGATCATCTTCACTTTTCTCGTGTAGTAATGTACGGTGTTTAGTGACCGCTACTTTATGTTTATTTGGAGCTCGTAAGATGCGGTCTGGTGTGTCGTAGTTGCATAAAAACATTTTCTTTATCAAGCCAACGTTTCGATCTTTATTGAGATCATCTTATGGCCTGGAAAGTACAAACATTGTTTAAATTGAACTAATACATGTATTTGTAGGATATGGAAAATAATATAAATTCATTTTTTAACATCATACATGTATTTGTAAAATTTAAACTATGTAAATTCTAGGGCCTGAAGATGATCTGAATAAAGATCGAAACGTTGGCACGATAAAGAAAATGGTTTTCTGCTATCTACGACACACCAGAGCGCATCTCACGACCTCCTAATAATCATAGTCACTAAACACCACACATTTCTAGACGAGAAAACTGAAGATGATCTGAATAAAGATCGAAACGTGGCACGATAAAGAAAATGGTTTTCTAAACTTACGTCACACCAGACCGCATCTCACGATTTCTAAATAAATAATTCATTCTGTAAATACATTTTTCAAATTTACTGGCTTATGACTTGTCTTATGAAAAAATAGTTGCAGATATTTTTTAAAATAAATATTTGAACAACTGTTCTAAATCGAAGTACTATAAGATAAGTAAATTGTGTAATCCGTGAGGTAACTGGTCGCTTTACGGTTGTTTAGTGGGTTGAAGAAAACGGTCGATTTCTCTTTAGCCAGGTTTTTAGGTTTACACCTGATTGGTTTTCAATGGTAATTAAGAAATGAATGGGGAAAAAACTCAAATAATGATCTAAAGCCTCGGTTTAAATAGATTTCAAAACGTGGTCAAAATTGTTTACCCAAAACGCTTTTACCACGCGTACCGTAAGCCCCTGTTTCAAACGGATCTCTGATGAGAAGGCCATTTCCAAGTTTTATTCCAAGAACTAGAAGTCCTAGTTCCTCCTCTTAAATATAACATGTACGTTTCCATTAAGACTTTCAAGCATTCCAGAAGTTGGCCTTTGATGTCCTGAAAGTTTCAGAACTTTACGAGGGCCCGCATGGAATCCGATTTACATTTCCAGTCACACCTTCCAGTTTGTTGAACTAGCTAGAATTGCACGTCGATGTAGTTGCCCATATTCCAAATTCTATAACCCGTATCCGCTAAGAACGCTACAAAACTCCTCTTTATTGCTGAGTATTTGGTTAATTGCCTAATTTGAAGTAGTATAAAGTTCATTGGGAATAGCCATTATCATAAATCATTGTTGCAAAAAGGAGGGAAAATTCAAAAGGTGGGGTTGAGCTGGGAAGTTAGTGTCCGAGTGGATCTATGTCGCTATACAAGTGGTACAGCTGCGAAAATCGTGGGTTCGAATCCCGCTCCTAACACTGACTTTTTTATCTCAACCAATAAACATAAAAATTAATCACTTGAAAAACTTTATTCTTTACTCAATCTTCTCTTTCATGGGATATCTATCTCACTTTCATATTTTTTCCAACAGTTTTGATAGGTCCATCTCCATTCAGCCCTTGCTCAATCTTCTGCTTACCCTCGCCTCTTTATTTCTGTCTTTCTTATTCTCAACGTAACTATTTTTCTAGTTATTTTTTACTTTCTCACATTCGTAATTCTACTTTCTCGTTCACATTCTCTGCCTTTTATTTCATGCAATGCTTCATCTTTTCCCCTTCCGACTTTTTCACATTTTCATATCTATCTCTCGTTCCACTTTCCCGTTCTCTTTTCCGTTCCTATGTATAGTTTTTCTATTATACTTTTTTCACTTTTATTACTTTTTTTTTCTATATCTGTCTGTATTTCTCTATAAATTTCCTCCTACATTCAAAACGGTTTTTATTTCTCTCATCTCTCTTTCCCTCTCTCCCTAAGCACAGTTTTTATTATACTTTGTTCACTCTTATTATTCTATTTTGCTCCTTTTCTATCTTTGCATGCTTGCTTCTGCCTTTGCTACTTCATTTCTTCTTTCTAGTTTCTCTCTATCTATTTATATATCTGGATTTTTTAGTATATTTTTCTTACTTTTATCTGTCTTTCTCAATATAACTATTTTTCTAGTTATTTTACTCCCTCATATTCGTAATTCCACCTTCTCGTTCACATTCTGTGCCTTTTATTTCATGTAATGCTTCATCCTTTCTCCTTCCTTCTTTCTCTCTTTTTCATATCTATCTCTCTTTTTTCAATCTCCCTTTCTCTTTTAGTCCTCTTATTTTATGTATATTTTTTTTACTTTTATTACTTTTTTCTATACCTATCTGAATTTCTCTATCCTTTGCTACTTAATTTCTTCTTTTTTTTCTCTCTATCTAATTATCTATCTGTATTTTTTAGTTAAGTTTTTTCTTACTTTTATCTGTCTTTATCTATGTTTCTTTCTGTCTCCATAATCCTTTCTCTTTCTCTGTCTTTCTTCTCTTTCGCTTACAAATATTTTTTTACTTTTGCATATTTTACTCCTTTACTCCTTTTTCCTTTCTTTATGTCTTTCTCTGCATATATCTTTCTTCTTGATAAACTCTCTTTCTTTTCCAATTTAATTTTTTTCTTCTTCCCCCTCCGTAAACAGTTTCCATCGTAATAATGTAGATGTTAAGAGAAAATAATTAATACCTACCAAAATCTTGTTTTTAAATTTTAAATCTGACAAATCTTGGGCTTGTTCCATAAATAATAAATCTATGTTGAAACTTTTATGTTATTTTTATTAAATCCATTAGATTTCGTGATCCGATTGACCAGATGACATCTTTCGATTAATAATCTTTATGTAAAGTATTAGTTGAGATAAAAAAGTCAATGTCACCAGAGGGATTCGAACCCACGACCGCTAAATACGCCGCTGCTTTAACCACGAGCTATTGTGAATTCTACGCGGACCCCCATCTTTCGGGGAGTTTTGGAAGTAATCACTCAAGTAGCTCAAGAGGTTGGATTTAGCCGAAGGTCATGAGTTCGAATCCCTGTGACACTGACTTTTTTATCTCAACCAATACCTTAAATATAGATTACTTAATTGAAATATATTATTTGGTCAAACTAGTGAATTAATAGATCATAAATAACTTCGGTCAAATAAAAATTACAAATTAATGTTTGAGTTAATTTTTTATGAAGAAGTTTATTTTTAAATAAATCTAGTTTAAAATGGGTTGAAGTGAGACAACCCACAACTTAACAAGGTCGCTTATTCGTCAGCATAGCCAATGTGGTTATTGTGCAATAGCTGAAGCGTGGCCAGGCCCGACAGTGAAACATAACCGGTACCAACCCCCATCTGGGGAACGTATAGAGGATCCTTTGACAAAATAGGGGTTGTGACAAAGTAATTTTTCTCGGTCGTGATTTGTGGGCCTCGCTAAATAGAGTGAGGCCGTCGAGGGCGGCACTAAGATTTGCATATAGAGTAGCATCATCCTCTCTCTCTGCCATTAATAGCTATGTCACCTCTTTGATAAATATGTACAATTATTACGAGATAATGCCATGTTCGTTCCACAAATACGCAGACAAAAAAATAAATAGTTAAAATCGGGTCTCAACCCTCTTCCATGTCGGGTCCTACTGTTTCTTTGACTGAATCGATGAACGTAATTCCTGAAGCGTCTCGGCCCGGTAAGACGATCTAACAGTTTCCTTCCCGATTTCCCACAACTTAGACGAAATGATGCGGAATTCCCCTGAACTGTATGCACGACCGGTGTTCCCAAGGAGTAGAAGCATGTGATAATTCTCTGTCACTTCTTGTCGTATTTTTTTTTTTAATTTTGTTATAAACATGTACCTTTAAATATAAATGCGTGCTTAGTGTCCGTTAATTAATGATTATTTTAGTTAACTGTGAGCTGCGGTCGTGTGATGTAAGTTTGGAAAATCGTGTCGATCTTTCGATCTCTATTGAGATCATCAAAGTTGTATTGTATAATTGAAACAATGTTTATAAATCCCAGGCCCTGAAGATGATCTCAATAAAGGCCGAAACGTTGGCACGGTAAAGAAAATGGTTTTCTAAACCTACATCATACCAGACCGCAACTCATGACCTCCAAATAATCATAGTCACTAAACACCACACATTTCTAGACGATAAAACTGAAGATGATCTGAATAATGACCGAAACGTTGGCACGATAAAGAAAATGGTTTTCTAAACCTACATCACACCAGAACGAATTTCACGATCTCTAAAATAATCTTTACATATAAACATAATTGTATATAATTATATGTATGTATACATAGTTACACACACACACACACACACACACACACACACACACATATATATATATATATATATATATATATATATATAATTAATTATACAGTGTTGTATAGTTTGAATGGGTACAAATTTAGTATTTATTTATATTACGTCAGGATTGACATTCATATTTCGTCTATCTTTATGGATGAAGTCAAATAGATGTTATTGTTAAGGCTTGGTAAAAAAAGAAGAGATTATCTAATTTTATCCTCTTAATCGGCGAACGGGTTCTACGTCGTTTTGCCAGCCTTTGGGAAAGTAAAGTGTTTATGTCCTATACGAGCTCGTCTTGCACGATCTTTTAGGAGATAAATCAGATGTGATAACTTAATATAGGCAGGCATGATGTCTTCATTATCATATCAGCTCGAGGCGATAGACCACACTCCGCCTTTCAATTTATATCCATCCATCGAACGATCCCGGACGGGTGTCGTCCAAAGTATCGCTTACTTTTGATAAAACAAGAAAAACTGCGTCTGTTTTTTTTTTTTTTTTTTTTTTACCGTAACGGAGATCTGATCTCGCAGTTTGAGCTCACGCATTTATCCGAACGCGAAGAGCACAACCATAAAGTTCAGTAGCCTGGCGAATTTATTAACGAGATTTTACCTAACGGTTCTCTTTTTGTTTTTTTGAATCATCTTCCTCACTACATCATCTCGCCTTCTTTATGGTTGATGGGCGATAAGGAGATTCAGTAATTATGTGGCGTTTTAATTTACAACATAATGATACTTAAAATATACGTTTATAACATACGGCGGAAATTACTTCTTACTTGATAATTTTTGTTCTATGCAAACAGAAATTAATTAGATTCACGGTTATACGTTGTATGTATTAACTTATATTTGTCTATTTCCGCTTGTTTTTGTCGAAGAAATCTATTTTTCTGTTCTGTTTTACAATCAGTAATACATAACTCCTCTATACTTCATTCAATTTCAAAGTTATTACAACTTCTCATCTGCAACATGGCAAAATGGAGGGGAAAATTCAAAAGGTTGGCTTGAGACGGGAAGTCCGAATGGATCGAAGTCACGAAGCTCAAGTGGTAGAGCAGCGGCGTATTTAGCTGAAGGTCGTGGGTTCGAATCCCGCTCGTGACGCTGACTTCTTTATCTCAACCAATATCTTACTTAAAAGATTAATTGATTGAAAGAATTTATTTGCTCAATCGGACGGCGAAACCTAATCGAGTTATTACGACTGTTGGAAAGCTGTTATTCTTTCACAATGCCAACCAATGTTCTTGTCATTATAACATTATAAAAAATAAAAATGAGGATAAAATCAACAACCTTTCATACGTCAGGTTCTGATTCGTTTACTTTGGACAGATCTGTGTCATTATATATAGAATTTGGCATTATAAACCCACATAAAAGTTCTGAGGACACCATGAATTCATTTATGCAAAACATATACAAATAATACATATAAATATAATAAATGGACTGATGATGAAAAAATCAATTGTCAAATTTGAAGCATTTAAATAAGGTGAAAAGGACTGAAAAAGAGAGTAAAAACCAGAACTGTAGAGAAAAGGAGAAGTAGAGGTATAGAGAGAACATCATTGAGAAGTCTTTGGGCTGGACCAGTTACGCGCATTTTCTTCTTAAAATGGAAACAATTTTTTTTTCTTCTTTGGAGAAAATTTAGTTTTTACGTGTGATCCTAGTGACTGTTAATCTATGACGGAAATCGTGAGATTCGGTCTGGTGTCATGCAGCTTTGAGAAAAATATTTTCTTTATCGTGCTACGTTTCGGTCTTCATCGAGATCATCTTCACTTTTCTCGTGTAGTAATGTACGGTGTTTAGTGACCGCTACTTTATGTTTATTTGGAGCTCGTAAGATGCGGTCAGGTGTGTCGTCGTTGCATAAAAACATTTTCTTTATCAAGCCAACGTTTCGATCTTTATTGAGATCATCTTATGGCCTGGATATTATAAACATTGTTTAAATTTAACTAATACATGTATTTGTAGGATATGGAAAATAGTATAAATTCATTTTTTAACATCATACATGTATTTGTAAAATTTAAACTATGTTTATAAATTCTAGGCCCTGAAGATGATCTGAATAAAGATCGAAACGTTGGGACGATAAAGAAAATGTTTTTCTGAAAACCTACATCACACCAGACAGCATCTCATGACCTCCAAATAATCATCAAGTAACGGTCACTAAACACCACACATTTCCATACGAGAAACTGAAGATGATCTCAATAAAGATCGAAACGTCGGCACGATAAAGAAAATGTTTTTCTGAAACCTACATCGCACCAGACCGCATCTCACGATTTTTAAATAATCATTTTTCAATTTAATAAATAATACTTTATTTAATATAACTTTTATTTTCACAATAAATAATTTTTTTATGAACGTTTAGCTTTCTTCCTTCAAATTAACTTACATGCCTAGAAGATCTGCTTAAATGTCTATTTATAAAATTAGTAAATTTTTTCACATTCTCCCGTCAAAATTGAGCCTTTTCCTCGAAAAACTTTTTAATTTCAAATTAACCCATTTTCATTACAAATTAACAATTAATCATTTTTAAATTTTAAAAAATTCATCCTTTTCTTTCTTATAACTTTTAAAATAACTTACGAGATGAAATATCGGAGCATGTAAAATAAAATTTCTATATATTTGAGTATTTCCAAAATAAAATATTCTACTTTAATATAATGTAGTGTTTGGATAAGTATCCACCAAATTGCGAATTTTATGAAAATTCCATTAAAATTAAGCATTTTCCTCGTCAAAATATTTAATTTAAAATTAACAGTTTTTAATTAGTTAATCATTATTAATTGTTAAAAAATTAATTAACTTTTTCTTTAATTAATTAAGGTTTTTTGTTCAGATAAAAAGTCAATGGTACGAACGGGATTCGAACCCACGATCTTCGGCTTGATACGTTGTTGAAAAATGGGAAAAAGGAAGGAAAATTCAAAAGGTGCGGTTGAGATGGGAAGTTGGTGTCAGAGTTGATCGAGTAGAGCAGTGGCGTATCAAGCCGAAGATCGTGGGTTCGAATGCCGCTCGTGCCATTGACTTTTTTATCTCCACTAAAAACCTTAATTGATTGTCATATATTAATTGGTCAAGCGGACCACGAAATTAGTGAAGCTTTCTTTAATCATTAAATTCACTTAAGAGCAGAATTAATATAAAGCAAAAAAAATTAAAATATAAAATAATTTGGCTCTGAGATCATATAAAAATTAATTAAAATTAAAATAAAAAAATATAAAATTAAATATAAATAACAAATTATTCCTAATTTAATTTTAATTTTTTTAAATAAGCAATAATTTTTTAGTTTTCACATTTTTAAGAAAAAAATATTTTTATATTTAATTGTATATAATTGTTTTTTTCATGATTTTTCAGGAACTCATTTTATTTTATGCTTTATTGCAGGAATTTTACTTTACGAGCTTACATATCTTGCCATATCCTTGGCCTTTGATATTTGAAAAAGGGTTAATTTAAAATGTTAGAAAAGGTAGTTAATAACCATTAAATTGAAATAGAAAAGGATCAATTTGAAGGTAAAAAAAGGTTAGTTTGATATAAAAAAGGCTTAGTTTGACAGACAAATGTCATATTTTGCAAATTTCATAATAATCATTAATGAAAATGTTCTAATTTCTTCTGGATGGAAAGAGTTCTGGTTTCTTCTTTTTTATTTATTTTTGTACTATATTTCTAGAATGGATACTACATGTCTTTTGTGTACAATTATTGATTATTTTCTTTTCGTTCACACAAGACCGTTTATAAACGATATGCTAAACAGAAGAAAATTAATAACGGGATTGAAAATTTGGGTTGGTTTTGAGGAAATGTCAGCGGGAGGCATTGATTTACGATGAGCGCGATTGGTGTTCTCAAGGCGCACAGGCGGCAAATTAGCGGTACCACGACTGCGATGGGTGGGCCTCTACTATATTTTATTACAGCCTTCCGCATCCTGTTCTGTCTTTTATTTTTCCAAACGATTTACCCGGGTTATTTGGGCTGGTTTTCTCCTCTGCTAAATTTGAACACTTTTCGACTGGCAAAGTTCCATCCCGGTGGAGTGTGGGAAAAGGGGGCAAATCACTAAATAATTCTATCGGTTCTTTTGCCTCGGTTTCCCTTGAGAATCAACTAGTCAACCGTGGGTCGCGTCCACTGTGGTCTCGTTAGAACTCAGAAATAGAGTGATTCGTTTTTACCCATTTTTTTAACTATTAAGTTCCCACAGTCTGTTTATTGCCTTCACTTGGCTTTATAGAGAATGAACCTTCCTTAAAATTGACTCTTATCTTTTAAAAAAATTAAATAAAAAATAGAAAAAATCCAGAGAAAGATTACTGTTTTATATTATCGTTCATCGTAACAGTCAACGTCTGACGCCGATACGCGACGGGTTAGAAACCGTTGGACCGTTAAACTATCGCTATGTACCTTTAATTGCCAGATGTAGAGGTAGCCCTGTTTCCGTTTAACACTTCCTTTAGACCGATTCCGGCAGATCGCAATTGCTACTTGCACGTGTGTACTTTCAACTTATCCGACAAAGTAAAATTTAATTAAAAATAATACAAATCAAATGTGTTTTAAAAAGAAAATATCGTTAAATCCTTAAATAAAACATGAAAATCTATTGTGAATCAAATTTTTTAAATAGAAAAATCAATAAAACCAACTTAAGTTTACGATATTTTCCCATAAATTAGCTCAAAAGCTAAAAGTACAAATTGTGGGAAAAAAGGTTTTCTGTACTGGTTACGAAAGGTAACTTATAACTTTAACTTTTCGGCTTTTGAAAGGAATTCAGTGAAAAAAGACGCTTAACATCATTAGAATTCATGGTCGAATTGTCCGAATAACGTTTTTCAATTAATTAATCGTTATGTAAGGTTTTGGTTGAGGTAAAAAAGTTACTGTCACGAGCGGGATTCGAACCTGCAACCTCCGGCTAGATACGCCGCTGCTCCACAATTTTTGCTATCGTGACTTCGATCCACTCGGACTCTAATTTCCCATCTCAACCCCAACTTTCGAATTTTCCCTCATTTTCGCCATTTTTTTTAAATCTGAACCAATACCTTACATAAAGATTAATTAATTGAAAAACGTTTTTCCGTCAATCGGACCACGAGCTCTAATGAATTTAGTAAGTAAAATTATGTATATCTTCAAGAAAGCTCTCCGTGGCCATTTCATTTGTCGCCGAGAATCCAATAGATTACACGACATTTGAAAAAGGAGGGAAAATTCAAAAGGTGGGGTTGAGATGAGAAATTAGTTCCGAATCGGTCGACGTCACTATAGCTCAAGTGGTAGAGCAGCTGTGTATCAAGCCGAAGGTCATGGGTTCGAATCCCGCACGCGTCATTGACTTTTTATTTCAACAAATACCTTACATAAAGATTAATTACTTGACCAACGTTATTCTCCACTCTCTCCTCTTTCATGTGATATGTTTTTCACTTTCAAATTTTAACCAACATTTTTGACAGGTCCATCTGTCTCCATCTAGCTCAATCTTTCGCTTACCCACGCCTCCTTATTTGTGTCTTTGTTATTCTCATTATAACTATTTCTCTCGTTATTTTACTCTCTCATATTCGTAATTCTACTTTCTCGTTCACATTCTGTGCCTTTTGTTTCATGTAATGCTTCATCCTTTCTCCTTCCTTCTTTCTCTCTTTTTCATATCTATCTCTCTTTTTTCAATCTCCCTTTCTCTTTTAGTCCTCTTATTTTATGTACATTTTTTAACTTTTTTTCTATATCTATCTGTATTTTTTAGTTAAGTTTTCTTACTTTTACTTTTCTTTCTCTATATCTATTTCTGTCTCCATAATCCTTTCTGTTTCTCTGCCTTTCTTCTCTTTCACTTTTCATGCCAATGTACATATATTTTTTTTCTTTTGTCTATTTTACCCCTTTTTCATTTTTTTATCTCTTTCTCTGCATATATCTTTCTTCTTGATAAACTCTCTTTCTTTTCCAATTTAATTTTTTTCTTCCTCTCCCTTCGTAAACAGTCTAGATCGTAATAATGTAGATGTTAAGAGAAAATAATAATTACCAAAATCTTGTTTTTAAATTTTAAATCTGACAAATATCTTGGGCTTGTTCCATAAATAATAAATCTATGTTGAAACTTTTATGTTATTTTTATTAAATCCATTAGATTTCGTGATCTGATGGACCAAATAACATCTTTTAATTAACAATCTTTATGTAAAGTATTGGTTGAGATAAAAAATTCAATGTCACCGGCGGGATTATGTAATTCGAATTATGTACTTCTATTTCTCTCTTTTTATTTTTTTCTATTCCTATCTCTCTTTCCGACTCTCTCTCTTTCTCCCTCCCTTTTCTTCTTCTCTCATCCTTTGTATCGTTCATATAGTTTACAAGGTATGAGGTTCTTTAATCTCATTTGTAAAATCTCTCTCTCTCTCTCTCTCTCTCTCTCTCTCTATCTATCTCTATCTATCTATCTATCTTTCTTTTTTCACGTTTCCATCCACATTTTTCTACTATTTTTCTAATTCTTTTACTTTTATTTATCTACCTCCGTTTTTATTTGTTATTTCTTTTTTCCTATAATGTTATATATTTATCTTTTTCAACTCTCCCGGCGGCGAGAGGCGTTCTCTGTATTCTCCTCTCATATTTTCTATTGTTCATATAGCTATGTCTATCTTCTATCTCATTTTTTAAATCTAGCTCTGTGTTATTCTCTTTTTTCACATCCTTCTCTCTCTCTCTCTCTCTCTCTCTCTCTCTCTCCCATTGTCACTCCCACTTTCTTTCTCTTTCTCTTTACCTTTATGCATTTCTATTTCTCTCCTTTTCTCGTCCTTTTTTTATATTTGTCTCTCACTCACATTCTTCTTCTTTTTTTGCGTTTGCATTAATCTGTTTGTTATTTCTCTCACTTAAATCATTTTTTCTCTATCTCTCTTTCTTTTCTCTCTCTCTCTGTAAGAAAATACATTCTCATATGCGCCATTCATGATACATTTATTCATTACGTTACATTTTCTTTCTTTTCTGAAGTTCTTAAAATACCGCGAGATTTTGAAAAATCTTTTTTCTTTAGTTTGAAGAAAAAGAAAACTAGTCTACAGGATATTTCCCTTCATTGTCTAATAGGCACATCAAACCGCCGTCCGGAAATAAATCCCATCTAGGCCTATAAACAAGGTCCGCGCAAACTGCCCTATCCTCAAATGGAAAATAATAAATATAAGACTAAAAACAGTTGGGGTGGTTGATTTCCACTCCCATGCGAATTGCTCTTAATGAATAATGCAAGTGGCAGCGTAACATTTGCCCGTTCGGGGCTGGGAACTCACCCCGGCCCGTGCCGCTCCACTGGTTTCAAATTGTCCCAATAAAATTCCGGAAATTACCACCGGGCCTCACCCTAGTGCTTCACCTATCCAATCACACCCCCTCGTTACACCCTTGCAATAAAACTCGTCGGATGTTAATTATCTTAAAAGGGATCAGCATAAATTAACAACGGAAAAAGTGTATATCACTCATTAATTTATTGTGTAATGTACTATCAAAAATAAGCAACTAATCGTGTTTTTAAATTTTCGGTTTTAAAAGACTTCTTTTTTATTTTATCTTCAAGGATTATAACTGGTATTTGGTATATAGTCAATTGCAATTATGCGCGTATTTGAAGGCTTCTTATGATTCCTCGGGTTTTAAGGTTTTCTTGTGTCCCAACAATTTCTTCGCATTACTTCTCTTAGTACTATAATCTCCACCGGTTTTCATATTGCCTGAATAAAACCTATAAAATTTTAATGTCCTCATTACAGAGAGCCACTTCCTAAAGGCTTATTAGAGAGATAATCTACTAAATCTAATGAATATTCACGAAAAAGCTGTTGTTATATAATTGCAGGCAACTTGTTAAATATGATGTAGCTCAAACTTCTTCCCGATAGACTTAAATTCAACAACATTAAAGTAAAATTGAAAATACTTTATCATTTTTTATATTTTTTATTTTGAATACTAACAATAAGGGGGCGTCGGTGGCCGCAAGGTTTCGTCCTTGACACCACTCTCATCACTGTAAGGTGAAGGTCGAAGGTTCGAATCCAACGGCCCTGCATTCGAACCAGACATACTTACAAATGGGCTTTTTTCAAAAACACCAGCAAAACAAAATATTGAGAAAAATGTAGTAAAATGAATGCGATTAAGAGAATCTCAATTTCTTTTAAAAATGTTTCTCGGCTTTCAGGGCTCATTGGCAGGACACGTTTTAAATATTTTTCGATTTAGTTTCATCAAATTTAATAAAAATTGGTGATCCCATGTCAGTAGTTTCTCCTCGTAAAAATTTTTGCTTTTAACTTATAAATACACCTAACACCACAAAACAAATTAGACTACATAAATAATAATAAAAAATCAATTTTAAAAAATTTGATCATGTTGTTGCCAAGCTTTTTAATTTTTTGAACGAGATATTACAGGTTACATTTTCGAATGCCGAAGAAATATGCTATTTTGTGGTATGGTATGTTTTCCTTTTTCCCTACAGGCCATTGTGTTTATTTTCTATGTACATCTCTCTCCCATTCGCTCTTACACATTCCTTCTTTTTTTGTCCCTTTATTATTATTATATTTTATATATCCCTTTGTAATAATCCTTTTCTATTTATATCTGTCCTATTTTTTTCTTTCTCTGACACTGTATTTTTCCTCTTGTCTCTCTTTCTCGCTCTCTCTCTTCTATTCTCTTTATCTCTTTCCTCCTTTGGCTAATTGTATGAAAAGTCGTTTGCTGATAAATAAAGTTTTATTTACATTTTTGACTGCGATGTTAGTAAAATATCAGAATATCAATCTATTTTGCCTCCTTTTCTGTTTATATCTGTATCACTCTGTCTGCCTGACTCTCTCTCTCTCCCTCTCTCTCTCTCCCTCTCTCTCTTTC
>CM077113.1:9843721-9854091 GCA_039619505.1 Cimex hemipterus
TCTCTCCCTCTCTCTCTCTCTCTCTCTCTCTCTCTCTCTCTCTCTCTTTCACTCTCTCTTCTCTTCTCTTTCTCTATTCCTTCCATTTTTTAATAGAATGAAAAGTCGTTCGCTGATAAATAAAGTTTTCTTTACATTTTTTCCTGCGACCTTTGTAAAATTTCAGAATATCACTCTATTTTATGTATTCTCTCTCTCTCTCTCTCTCTCTCTATCTCTCTCTCTCTCTCTTCTCTAATCTTTCTTTTTTACCTTCCATGGTTAACAGTATGAAAAGTCGTTAGCTGATATGTAAAGTTTGCTTTACATTTTTTACTGCGATCTATGTAAAAGATATCACTATATTTTATTCCTTTGCTATTTATATCTGTCTTATATTTTTCTTTATTTTATCCTATGTTTTTCCTCTTCTCTCTCTCTCCCTCTTTCTTTCTCTTCTCTTTTCGTCTTTATTTTATTTTACATTATATTTTTTTCTTTTTCTTCTCTATTCTCTTTCTCTCTTTTTTCCCTTCGTTAATAGTATGAAAGAAATTTTCTTTACATTTTACTGCGACCTTTGTAAAATTTCAGAATAACACTCTATTTGATTCCTTTTATATTTATATCTGTCTTACATTTGCTGTTGTCACACTATATTTTTTCCTCTTCTCTCATGGGTGGAATTCTTTCACCAATTCTTTGCACATAAATCTCTCTCTCTCTTTCTCTCTTTTTCTCATTCTTTCTTTTGCTCTCTTCGTTAACAGCATGAAAAGTCGTTTGCTGATAAAGAAAGTCTTCTTTACATTTCTCACTGCCACCTTTGTAAAATGTTATAATTTTAACCTTTTCATGGTTTACATTTAAACAATTTAATTTACAATAATCATTTAAAACTTTAATTTCTTATTTCAAACCTCTCTCTCTCTGTCGGCAAACAATATTCACTCGTCCACAGAGAGCAATAGTATATCATAATAGCTGTCCAAAGTGTGACCTTCAGCTCCCATTTTCCTAAAAACTACTCGACATTTCAAATAAATAATGAAAACAGTAACAGGCTCAGCACTTCCCCCTGTAGTTGTTTTTATTTAGATATTGTTCCTTTTGTCGGTATGGTTAATATTTTTTCCAATTTTCTGTACACTCTACTTAACAAATTATTTATGTTCGCTTAATTCCTTTTTTAAAATTATATTTGTTTATTTTTACATTCTGTAAATCCCGTGTATAAATTTATGTACGTAAAAAATAGGCTGATATATAGACATTTTTACAACGAAACCAATATCAGTTCTACCTAGTCTGTTTACACTGACAAAATTAGGATTGAAAAAAAAAATCAATTTTATTAATCGTTATCTTTGAACTATTATGGTTTCGATAAAAAAAAATCACAATTCCGAAAGTGCCAATGGAAAACGTGTACCCTTTTTCTATAAGAATGAGCTCATTCGCAATCGACCAAAGAACAACCAGATCATTTCCCAATGGTCGAACAATTCAATTGATCCCATATCACTTCAAGTCTCAAGGTGTTATCCAATCCGCTTTCATAATTCAAAGGTTTAAAGCAATTAAAATTATTAATAACTTCGAAAGAAAAATATATAGAAAACGTGCACGGAGCTTTTCATTCGGTCATATGCTATCTTGTGAATTTTACCATGTCGTTAGCATAAAAATTAGTTACTGTTTTACTATTTGCGATTTTTATGTTAATTATTTTAGCACTTTTAAAATCATAATTTTAAATCAAGTGTATGAAAGGAGAAAGAGTAATTAAAGGCAATCGTCGAGGTGTGAAATAAATTAGGCCATTAAATAAGATTTTTCAATTAAAGATATAATATTACTTCGATATGACTTTATGATGCAGAGTTAGGTAGAAAAAGTTCGTATTCAGCGAGCGTAAATTACAAAAAAATATATACATATTCGTAAGTCACATTTCTAGGTTAATAGGTTCGCAAAAAAAAATTTGCCTAATTTTATAAAGTCAAGTTTCGTCAGTCTTATAATAATGTTGGAAATATGATCGTGAAGACAATGATGGTCGTAACGGCCAGGGCCACATGTCGTAACTGACTGTATCTTTAAAGGACGGATCTTTAATTCACTTCCTTTTTCTTGCCTTAATTACGGAAGGCTGACGTAGGCGTCTACTGCGCTAACATATGCCCGAAGACGTTGGAACGCTGCAGAGTAAAGGGAGTAAAAAATAGCGAGCCTAATCCTCAACAAAGAAATGACGAGACGTTGTCCAATTAATGACTTAATCAAAATAGTTATTGGTTAGCAGAGTATAATAAATATAAAAAAAGGATTAGAGTCGACCGGTGGTTGTCTTAGCCTACAACAGTTCTATTAAGTATGATGAATTACTATGTTGACAAAAGAATTATTTAGAAATAGTTATTAGGAAACTAAAACGTAGAACGGAAAACCGAAACTATTATTGAATAAAATCATAAGAGTGGAGAGAAAGATGGAAAAAGGTAAATACATATCTAAGTTAAAAATGATAAAGACGATTTTAAAAAAATAATGGCTAGACATAAAAAATGAGAAAGAGAGAAAGAAAGAAATAGTGAGAAGAAAGAGGGAGAGGAGTTTAAAGTAAGAAAATAACAGTAATAATTGTAATGGAGCTAGAACAGTATTAAAACATACGATAAAAGAGAGAAACAAATAGTTTCGAAACTTATTAGCAATAAAACATGAGAGAAGAAAAGAGAGAAATTGATAGTAGAAAAAGAGAGTTAACAAATAAATAACTTGGTAGATAGATGAAAGTAAAAGAAATAGAAAAAAAGTGCAAAAGTGTAGGTGAGAATGTGAAAATAGAGAGAGATCGAGAGAGGGAGAGAAAGAGAGAAAAAGAGAAAGAGAGAGAGATATTTGTATAATTAAATAATATGTGAGAATAATTCCAATTATAATATATAAGAAAAAAATGTGATGGTAGATAGATGAAAGTAAAAGCAATAGAAAAATAGCGGAAAAATGTAGGTGGCAAAGTGCAAAAAGAGAGGAGTGAGAGGGGGAGGAGCAGGGAAAGATGGAGGGAGTGAGAGAGAGACAGAGAGGGAGAGGGAGAGAGAGAGAGAGAAAGAGAGAGAAAGAGAGAGGGAGAGAGAGTGGGAGTGAGGAAAGGGACGTAGTAAAAGTGAAAGAAGAAGAATTGGAGAGTTTTTAGAATAGAATTTTTAGAGAATTTATTTTTCACTGTAAATAGTGTCATTTATTTGTAATATTTTATCGAGAGATAGCACATACACTCTCTTTCCCACTCACTCCCCCACTCTCTTAAAATTGGAGAATCAAAATTTATGAAATTGGACAAGATGATGGGTTGGAAAGAAAAAACAAAATAATTTTTAATTTTAGATAAACAACCAATAAAAATTGTCCAACATTAGTAGGATTAATGATGAGCTTAGAATCACTCTAAACTAACATAATTAATTATTCAGTAATCGTGAGATGCGGTTTTGGTGTGATGTAGGTTTCAGAAAAATATTTTCTCGATCGTGCCAACGTTTCGATCTTTAATGAGATCATCTTCAGGGCTCGAAGTGTTTGTCTTCTGTGTAATTGTGCCATTCTTGCGTATCGTAATATAGATAAGTATTTTAATGAAATATTACGTAACTATTATTTATTTTTACGCAGGCCACTAAGTTGACCGGAATAAAGGTCGAAACATCCGCAAAAAAATGAAAAAGTTGTTTTACTCAACAACCTCATTCTTGACCGCTCCTCAATACTTCAGTACATTATGGAACCACAGTCACTAAGAAACACACTTCATTGTAAGAGTGTTTAATTTTTTGAAACTTTTTATTATACAATGTTTCTTAACAGAAACCTACATATAGTTTTTCTATGTATACAATACAAATTGACTAATATATAACTTAAAACACGAGCACGGAGGTATCATGACATTCCCGAGTACTCTTTGTCAACAAGACAAGAGGATCTTTAGCGTCCGCACCTGTCCTATTCGGCCTTATTCTCAAGATGAGAGCTGACGCACTTCTGCATACTACGGGGTTGTGTTACCGACGCAGCATTGGTGTAGAGATGCCCCAGTCCATAATGGCCAAAGATTACCTCGCTGTCTGCTTGTCCACCCCGAATGTTCGGGCCCGCATTGAGCATCGAGTCGTAGCCGCACGCAAAGGACTAACAGGCCGAAATAATCCCGCGTACTCCCTAGATAGAGAAGGCGACTCTATCTCCCTGAGTGTAGGGACGTCTTTAGCGTAGCGACTACCGGATCCGACCCGACCGCGGTTATTGTTTTAAGTGAAATTGCTAACCAGGAGGAGGGGTATCAGAGGCCGCAATGGTTTAGGTGTTCACACGGCGCTCATTACTGTAAGGCACCGGGAGGCCCTGCATTGGAACCCGCCAAAATTTACAAATGGGCTTTTTTTCAAAACATCCGCAACGAGCATCCCAAGGGTTGATATAACCTCTGCTATTGCGAACCCTCGTACAAAAAATGACGAAAACCAAAATTTTTCTCAGTTGCTATGACCCATTGGCAAAATGCCTAGGACACGTGTCTAAAACTTTTCGACATAGTGTCACGAAAAAAAGTTTTATTAAAATCTTAGCTTTCCACTGTCAGTGATGAGATGTAGTTTGGTTAAATAAGCAACTTCAAAAAAATCATAAGGTATCATTCCATTACAGTTTTTCTTGCTACCTTTAAGCAGGAGAATAAGAACATGCCATGAGAGGCTATTACAAAACGTATCAAAGGTATTTTTTTCGAGACGATCATCCTTTCCTGGGTTATGATTTCCAGACAGTGACTTCAGGTATATTTTCCTTCGGGCGATATGCTGCTCGATTTGTATTTATATGCTCGGCGGGCGAACAAGTGTCGATCCGGAACCTGCACAGGCGATTTAGTGCTTTGTTACACACGGTGTCAGGTGGAAAAGTTCAACCGGCGTTAGTACAAACAGCGCAACCTACTGAATAGGTTAATTCAATTAATGAGTTTTTACAAACCGTGACTTGGTATTTACACAAACAAATAGGCACGTTTAAAAGGCAGGGTTTGCTGTTGACCTGTTTACTCCACGCTGTTCATCTTTTCCCGATGCCTTTCCTCAAAGGCCATTTATTGAACTGAATTGTATAAACAATAACGAACGACATGAATTAAAATCTCATAGCTGTCATTTAGGTAGGTCATTTTAGAGTACATATACGAAATAACTATAATATAATAAAAAGTTATTTTACCGTAGATTTATTAATTTTTAAATTATATGTTGTTTGTATGTCTATCTCGTTTTTCATTTTAATAATGCTCTATCTTGGCGTCGTGACGCTTTTCAACTTAAATCTGTCGGCTCGTTCGCCCTCTTGTCAAGTTTTCAATGGTATGAAATTTGTGTTTGAAAGTGGGTTTATTTACAAATTGTTTGATTGTAATATTATACTCATTAATTTATTTCTACTTTTGCTATTAATTATTACTTTCCAATTAAATAATGCTTTGGTTGAGAAAAAAAAGTCAGTGTCACAAGTGGGATTCGAACCCACGACCTTTGGCTAAACACGCCGCTGCTGTACCACTTAAGCCATCGTGCCTTGGATGTAGCCGGACACTAACTTCCCATCGTATTTAGCCGAAGGTCGTGGGTTCGAACCCCGCTTGTGACACTGATTTATTTCATCTCAACCAAAACCTTAATTAATTAAAAAGAATTCATTTAGGCAAGCGGATTACGAAACCTAACAACATTAATTATTACAGTAATAACGATAGGTTTTTAGGTGAACTACCCTCAGAAGAAATATTCATCGGAAGGTTAAATTTATAGGCATTTTATGTTGTGACTAGGTGAAACTTTACAGAGCTGTGTTTTGGTCACCTGTTGTAGGGGTGGTCAAGAGACCATGTCCAAGACTTCCTCCCCCAGGCCGTCCAAGTCACGGTACACCAGACATCACCTGCCTCCTCCCTCTTCCTACATTAATTGCACAGCTTATTCTACAATTAAAGCCATCCTACGGCTATTACGCCTAAAACGAGGAATATCGAAATTGGCTTTTCCCCGTTTAAGAAGGTTGTCATCAAAAAGAAAGTCCGCGGGGGAAGTAGGATGCCGGGACAAGTCGACCGTTGTCACCGTTCGAAATCGTTCGCATGCCTTCTCTCCGAAAAATAGGTCAAAAATTATTCTCTTTTTTTATTTACGGGAAGAATCACCCTATTTAATAAAAATAATCAAATAACTTATGAACTGTATGTTTGGATAGATCACTTTGCCGAATGACGCTAGCGGTACTTGTTACAGATGATGAATGTGTCAACTTAGTGCTTGATGATGATGGATGATGAAAGTGTAATAAAGAAATCTGTACAATTTAGTGACTGTTAATTAATTATTTATTAAATATAATAATAAAATAATATAATAATAATTATTTCTACATCGTGGTTGAAATCTGGTGTGAAATAAGTTTAGAAAAATAGTTTCTTATTGTGCCAACGTTTCGACTTTCATTTAGATCATTTTCAGGGCTCAAAGTGTGTGTCAACACTCGCAACACGGCACACAATCTTGACACATCTACACAGAAAACACACACTTTGAGCCCTGAAGATGATCTAAATAAAGGTCGAAACTTTGGCACAATAAAGAAAATGTTTTTCTAAACCTACATCACACAAGACCGCATATCACGATCTCCACATAATCAATAAGTAATAAAGAAAATTTAAAAAAACGGAAATTAAAGTTAAATAATAAAATATAAGAAAATAATAACAAGCTGTAAGAATAATAATTGCTTAAGGTAAGAAAGGAGCAAAAGAGCCTTGTCACCTCAGATTACAGAAATTCGGGCTTGAAATTCCATGGGACTCGGCGTGATCCTTCAGAGAACTTGGCACTTTTGGCAACGCTCTTATAAACTTAAATTGGACGAAACAAAAGCTTAACTTTGAGGATTAAATAAATCGAACTGTTTTAAATAATATGACTCTAGAAAAGACATAAGAGCTGGGGAAAGCGTAATTGATGATGGGCTTCCATCAGGTATGCAGCTATTGCCATTGGAGTTTCCTACGAAACTGCAAGACACCGTCAGACCTTTTCAAGAAACTGGGTCCTACCAAAGAATGCCCGGTTCTGGATTCCCTAAAGTAAAATTACCATGGGAAAACGGTTTTTTAATTTAAGGATTTTGTGAAACCGGTACCCTACAGTTGTTCAAGCTTCATCAGCTCCAGGAAGTTGGAGGTGTGAACATACTGCTCGAAGAAGATTAAACCAGTATTGATGGCTTTTCGCCACGTAAGAGGACCAGAATTGATCAGAACCCACAGACTTGCACCGGTTCGAATTTGCCCGAGAACACAGCCATGGTCTTTGGACTGTTGGTCTGCTGTACTTTTATGGGTTTAGTTTGCTCCACGATCTCCAAGTAGGCGAGGAAGAAGGAGAAGACGAAATGAAAGGTAAGAAGCCTGGAATTTTCCCCAGAGCCGACCTTTTCAACGTAGCTTAGTGATGGTTTGGGTGAGAATTTCAAAAAAGCCGAACAGAGTTGGTTGTTGTTCGTGTTTGACGGCGTTGTGGATGAAATTTTGGAAGCATTGCCTATCTTCAATGAAATCAACGACAATCATAGACAATTTAATGCAGGACAATGCTCGCCCACATGGTCCTAGCGTAGTACATTATTGTTTATGTACACTCTGTTGATTTCCAGTTGAGAGAATGGACTCACTCTCTTAAGGGATGTTGGCCTTGTGCATTGAAGTTTGAAAATTCTGTGCCGATTCGCCTAAACCATCCGAGGAGGAAGATCATAGAGTTGAGGTAGTTGATGTGTCGAATTAAACCTTTTCAAGTCGAAAACTAATCAGGGTGGCAAATCTTGTCCGTGACACCCAGAATCTGACCAATAACGCTTGCTTAGTAAAATATTGATCAGTAATGATAACACTAAACACCATGACCAATAAGTGTTTGACACGGACTAAGTTTGCATAAACTTGTGCTATCTTTCTTTACCTATATACCTGATTAATGGAACCAAAGACATAACAAGGTGATTTTTATCTGCAATATCTTATTTGTTGCAGTTTTTAAGTTTTGCTAAAATAAGTTTGTAAGGTTTTTTTTGTGGAGAAACTGTCTCCGATTTTTTCTCAAAAAGTCTTCAAATTCGTTATGGGACATTGTAATTCGAGTGCCTGTACAAGAGCTAAGTCCCCAACCACCCCTTGTCTTAAAATTGAGACTACTTCCTTCGGCCGGCCGGAAGAAAAGGAAGTAAAAATGTGAATGCCGACTGTCGGTCTCCGGTCGGATGGTTTTGGCGGGAGACACATGTCCTAAGAACTCTTTCCACCCTTGGCTGCCCGACCAGAAACAACACCTTGCACCAGGACTTCTTATTATTAACATCCCTCCGGCACATGTTGGCTTTTGCTAACAATTATAGATATTTTTCTTTTTCCAAGGAGCCATCGACGTCGGCTAAAATCGGGGAAATGATCTTTTGGAAAAATACCCTTAATAATATCAAATAGGAGTGGTCTTCCATTGTTACACTCCAGACGCTTGCTCAAAGACGTTTTGGGTTGGTCTATCCCAATTGGCAATTAAAATTTTGAAAAATGTCTCTTTTTATTTATTGTTACGTAAAAAACCGTGTCTCATTTCTTATCTTCCTGGAAGGGGGTTAAAATGTAATAGCTCATGAAATTATTTATTAATATTTGATGCTAATTATGTGAGTTTAGAGTGATTTTTAAGCTTATCTTTACTACTGTTGGACGATTTTTATTGGCTACTTGACGAAAACGAAAATAATTTCCCTTTATCTAATCACATAAATTCTCTTGATTTCTCTCTCTCTCTCTCTCTCTCTCTCTCTCTCTCTCTCTCTCTCTCTCGCTCCTCTCCTCTCCTTCTTTCTACCGCATTTATCAATTCACATTCATTTTCTATTGTTCTATCTTTACTTTATTCACCGTTCTGTTATTGGTTCTTTAGGTTCTTTATATGTTTAGTTTTTGACTTTTTCCTCCTCTCATTTTGACCGTCTGTATGTGCTTTTTCACATTCTCTCACTTTTTATGCTCTTTTTCTGCTTCATTCGCCAATTTACAATAAATCTTTGTTTTCTATATGTTCCTCTTTTCACTTTCTTTATTCTTCTCACTCATGCTCTCTCTCGCCCTCTCTCTATCTCTCACGCTTTCTACGTCATCTACCGTTCTGCCTAATTTATTAATTCTCACTCTTTTCCATCTATCTCTGCTTCACTTATCCATTTTCCAATTGTTCTTCATATGTTTAGTTTTTTGATGTTTTTTCTCAATTTTTCTCACTGTATCCTTTTTCCTTTATTTACATTCGCTTCTTTTTGTTCGCTCTATTTTCTATATTCACTTACGCACAATCCCACTCTCTTTCTCTCTCTCTTTTCCTTCTCTCAATTACTGCCTTTTTTTCCTTTTTATCTAATAATTTCTTGATATTTTGTCTCTCCTCCTAATTATTCACTCCCGTCCATTTTCATTCTCCCGTGATTTGTTACTTCTGTAGCATCGTTTTAAACAATATTTTTTCTATTTTTTAATTACGGTTCGTAATGAATTTCCTGTTTTGTCAGGTTTTGTGTACCCTTATTCATTATTTCTGTTTATAGTTCTATCTCATTTTTCAGGTGTCTGTTTCTCTGTTTTAGCCACTCTCTTTATTTCCCTCTTTTTATCGTTTGCTCTCACTTTATTTATTTCTTATTTAACATTCTTTTAATCTACCGTTTGTTGGTAGAGATGAAAAATTAGTGTCACGCGCGGGTTTCGAACCCACGACGTTCAGGCCAATAAGCCACCGCACTAACCAATTGAGCTATCGTCAAGTTTACAGTACAAGTAAATTTGCAGTTATTTCAGAATGTCTTTTTATGTTCCTAAGCAAGACGTTTTCTATTAATCTTTACTCATTTCTAGAGAATGTGTGTCTGTCTGTCTGTCTGTCTGTCTGTCTGTCTGTCTGTCTGTCTCTCTCTCTCTCTCTGTCTCTCTCTCTCTCTCTCTCTCTCTCTCTCTCTCTCCCCTCTCTCTCTATCTATCTGTCTCTCTCTCGTTCTCTCTCTCTTGAATTCCCTCCTCTTTTTCTTTCAACTTCTCTTTTTCTGTTTTTGTTTAACGTTGTTTTTACATTATTAATAATGATAACATTGTTTGTATATATATATACTTGTTGTTCACCTATGTTTCTTGCCAATTTCCAGTTTTTTAGAAATTTTTTTATGCCCCTATTCATTATTCATTTCAGTTTTATGTCTCTCTCTCTCTCTCTCTCTCTCTCTCTCTCTCTCTCTCTCTCTCT
>CM077113.1:9854101-9902987 GCA_039619505.1 Cimex hemipterus
CTCTCTCTCTCTCTCTCTCTCTCTCTCTCTCTCTCTCTCTCTCTCTCCCTCCCTCTCACTATTTTCTCCTCCCTCTCCCAACTTGTCACTCTTTCTCTTTTACCTTCTCTTATAACATTTACCATCTTTTGTAACAACATCTTTTTCTTTCGAATTTTTCTACCCCTTTCTTTCTCTCTTTCCCTCAACCTGTCTGTATGTCTCTCTCTTCCCATTAACTTTCTTGAATTCCATCCTTTTTTCTTTCGACTTCCCTTGTGTGTGTCTTGTGTAATGTTGTTTTTGTATTATCACTTTACAATATTTTTTGTACTATACATACTTGTTGTTCACCTTTGTTTGTTGCGAAATTTCAGTTCTTTAAAAATTCTTTTTATGCGTCTATTCATTATTTCATGTTATGGCTCCATTTCAGTTTTATGACTGTTTCTCTCTCTTTCTATTTCTCTTTTATGATATTTTAAAGTATACATGAGTTTCTAGCACGCTCTAGTTCGCTTTTTTCCTATCTATTTCTATTGTGATTCTTTAAACTGTCACACTTTATTTACTCCATGCACAATCTCCCTTACTTGTCTCTTCCCGTTTCTATTGAAAAATGCCGGCAATTCAACAAGTAAATATTGCATTACGTACCGGCAGTCATATCGAGACGGTACTAAATCTCAAATGGAAACCAATTTAAGTCAAACAGCTGGTGTGAGATTAATAATCGGATAAAATAGATGCGGTCCCATTGCACGTGTAAAAGCACATTGTTGATCCAGCCTGCGTTTGTACATATATTTGCGACTATTAGCATAGGTCAAGGGCCGATTGCGGATCGCATTGGGCTTTCACTTCGTTTCGGGCCGACCCAACGTGCTTTTCTCATTTCTCAAATGGAGTTTACATTTTAGAAATGTTATCAAATAATATTGATCAACACAGTATGACGACTACGAGATGTGTTGTTTTTTGTAATTTTTATGTGTTTTGTACAATTATGCCTAATGGATGAACCTTTCAGGAAAATCAAATCACATTTCATCAAACTTATTTAAGTTCAAATATTATAGGGAAAATTCTTTCAATTAACTATTCTTTCTAAGTAAAATCTTGGCTGAGATAAAAAAAGTCAGTGTTGTGACAAAATAAAGAAACATTGGCACAATAAAAATATATTAATAAATTAAATAAAATGATTAAATATTTATTATGATCATCTTCAGGGGTTTTCTGTTTAGATAGGTCACGGTTCTGTGTCGTTTTTGAGCCCACTTTGCGTCCTGAAGGTGATCTTAATAAAAGATCGAAACGTTGGCATACTAACGAAAATGTTTTTCTAAACCTATATCACACAAGACTGCATCTCACGATCTCCAAAAAAATTAATTTAATCTTTAAGTAAGGTGTTAAGATAAAAACATCAGTCACAATCGGGATTCGAACCCACGACCTTCGGCTTGATACGCTGCTGCTCTACCACTTGAGCTATCATGACTTCGATCCTTTCAGACACCAACTTTCCATGTCACCCCGCAACAGTTCAAATTTTCCCTCTTTTTGCCATTTTCAAATGTTAAAAGAAAACAAAAGGGAAAATTGGTTGAGATGGAGAGGATCGATACCTTAAGTGGTAGAGTATTTAACCGTAGGTCGTGGGTTCGAAACCCGCTCGTGACACTGACTTTTTATCGCACCCAATACCTTACATACAAAAAATAATCAATTGAAATAAGAACTGATCAATTGACCAATAAAATATAAATACATATATTATAGAAACTGTTAACCTAAGAAAACCGTAAAATATTTTCATAAAATACTTAAAATATTAAGATAAGTATGATGGTATCCCGTGAGAATGAAAACACAATAGCTCAAGTGGTGTATTTTTGCCGAATGTCCGTGGGATCGAATCCTGTTCGTGACTAATTTTTCATCTCGACCACATTTTACGTAAAAATTATAAATCAATTTAAATTATATTGGTTAAATAGGAACGGTTAAAAATACATATCGATTAAGATAAGTGTGTGAAGGTAAAACGAAATATCAGTGATAATTTATCAGGAAGTAAGTACAGTAATCAATTTAAACGTATTAAGATACCCAAGGGCATGTTGGCTCTTATTATTTTTTTTTTCAAAAGAAGACACCTATCCAAGGGCATAACCGTCGTTTTTCTCTAAAAGTGATGGTCCTTGGGGACGGAGTTATTAAGAATTACCCTCTAAGGGGTTTCATAAGTTAGAAAGTTGGCGAAGGCTAGTAGCACTCTTCAAAAAAGGTCTTTTCACAGCTTATACAAGGACAGAATGATTAATTAGCTATTTATTATTCGAGCCTTAAAAACATCAACTTATAATTTCTTTAAAAATATCAGTCTTAGGGTAATGTTGTGTGTGTATATATATAATTTGACAGATAAAGTACAAAAGAAAAAAAAATATCATAGATTAACTTGTTCGGATTTATTTCAATGGCTTCTCTGGCAATTTATTGTCCATTATATATTTTACAACATATTTTTTTTATAATTTAATTCTTATGTAAATACGAGTGAAAAAGCATATAATTTTCAACAGCTCTATCATATCAATAAACGGATTTTAATTGTCCCTCAAAGAAATTTATTGTCGCCAAATCCTCGTTTTAATCCTCGTTGGGAAACTGAGTTGTGAAACTTAGCCGGTGCGGAACAGATTAGATAATATCGCTTTTCGATATTTCCACAATTGAAATCGGTAGGCGAGTTACGAAACGGGTTGTTGCGTTGGAAAACGGCTTTTCAAACGTTTAAATAATCTCTAATTTCAGCTTGCCGTCGAACCTCAGGAGGCGGCTATTTGCTCTGGGGAACCGTTGCTCTGTTTTGTTGGTTTTTAAAACCTAAATGCCCAGTTTGCCGTTTCCAATAAAGTACTAACTTAGATTTGCCTATAATATGGAAGTTTGTTATGTTATTATGATTATATTAGCTGGGTGAGGCTCCGTAGAACATTACTTCATTTCACGCCTTAAATCTGAATCTCGATTTTTGTTGTTAAAAAACCCAACAAATTTAAAACCCTTTTCTTTACTTCTAACATATATATTTTTGTGGTAGATACACAAAAATTCGGCATAGCGGGGAGTGAAGTTTAGGTTAGGCATAGTTAGGCTTAAGTAAGGTTACTTTAGGGTTTGTTAATGGTTAACATGCCTCATAATTTACATCATTACTATATTGTTTTCTACTAAAATTCACAATTATAGTATTATGAAACAATAATTACAGTTTGAAAAAAAAAAGTTTTTAAAATCACAAAAATGTCGGACTACTTCCTTATCACTTATCAATATAAGGTTATATACAATATTTATTTAGAAATCGTGAGATAAGGTCTGGTGTGATAGGTTTCAAAAAAACGTTTTCTTTAACGTGCCAACGTTTCGATCTTTATTGAGATCATCTTCAGGGCCTGGGATTTTCAACAATTGTTTACTTATAACAATTACATTTTGGATGTGGAAAAGTGAATTTATATAATGCAAAATATATTTTTTATATCCAAAACGTAATTGTGGACAGACCATGTTAGATAAAGTTAGAGAGAGGTCAGTAGGATTACGGCTATTATTAAGGTCAGATTAGGTAGGGTTAGATATAAGTAAGATTTGTTTGAGTTAGGGTAGTAAGGTTATGTAAGGCTAGGTTTCGGTTAGGGCTAGGATTTAGGTCAGGCTAGGTAGGATTAGAGTTAGGATTACAGGCCGATTAGGTTAGGTTTTAGAGGCAAAGAGTGAGCGTTGGAAACCCTGAACTAAACTGTAAGGAAACTTTCATAATAATGCAACGAATTAGTAATTTTTCAACATAATGGACGGGAGATCGAGTCGACTATTTTCCCTCATGTGTTGTAAAGAAGACATGCCCAAAAATAAAGAAGAAAATGAAAATAAAAAACTACTGATGTAATCAAACATTTCAAATCTGGCAAAGAAATGAAGTTTTTAGAAATTGTTTTCAATATATAAACTCTTATATTTTGGTAACATATTAGTTATTAGTTTTTTCATGTGGATGATACAATCATAGTAGAAGATTTATGGGCTACTTTTATAAAACCGGCATTGTATCACGGTTTTGTACAAGGAACGCATGGATTTCTGTTTTGCCTGAAGGTTTATTGAGTTATTCCCAGGAGGTGTTTTCTCTTTTTCGAGATTTAACTAGGCTAGATCTGGTAGAGCGGATTCGGCGGTTGGAAGAACCCTTGCATTTCGCCAGTCGTACTCGGCCGGGTGTGGAGTCCGATGAGAAAGCAGATGTCTCCAAAGGTCACCTCCCTTTCCCCACCGCAGGAATCAATCGACCAAATCTCATTGCCTACAAAACACTGTCAACACCTGATCCGACGGGAAATAAAAAAATAGATAAAGAACTGGAAATCCTGTTTACCGATCCGTTTAAACCCTCTGTGGGCGAATTGATTAAAGTGTTCTTTTGAAAATCGGGCGATGCGGTAAAAACAATAATTCCTCTACCATCCCAAATCGTAAGAATTAGTCTTTTCTTCAGGAGAAAACGTACAATTTTCGTTGTTGTGAAAAATCTTCATTTCGTATTCTTCGAAGTATGCATGCAGGCCGTGTATGTTCACTAATGATTGTAGTGGCGTGTGCCTGCAATTACCTCGGCTTCTAATGATGTCTCTCCCGGTATTGCACTTATCCTGAGCAGTACTCCGTGTCCAAGTAATCACTGCCATCTTGCGCTTCCTTCCTCCTTATCTATCTCCTCCATTGTTCCTCCCCTTCGCCATGAATGGCCCGAACACTCTATTGGACAATGACTCTAACAATTTTCCACCCGAAATTAATTCAACGATTCAAAAGGACCGTGCAACAATGGTAATGCGATAACGAAAAATTAATCTTAAAAAACACTGTGCATGATAAAAAAACAAGCACAAATTTAGAGTAAAGAAGAAAAAATCATAAGCTAATTGATAGAATTGTTAAAATTTACGTTTTTGCCTTGACTCCTGCAAAAAAGTTCCTAATATCAAGTAGACTCCAGGAACATTATTGTAATATTTAGTGATTGATTAATAATTATTTAAAGATCGTTGGATCCGGCCGGGTGTAATGCAGGTCAAACAACACGATTTAAAATAATAATTATAATAAGTAATCATTCAGATATTGTGAGATGCGGTCTGGAGTGATGTAGGTATCAGAAAAACATTGTCTTTATCGTGCCGACGTTTCGATCATTTATTGAGATCATTCTAATCTGCATTAGACAACACAAGCCCCTGAAAATGATCTCAATAAAAGATCGAAACGTCGGCTCGATAAAGAAAATGTTTTTCTGATACCTACATCACACCAGACCGCGCATTTCACGATATCTGAATAATTTTTAAAAATTCATAAATACGAAATTTTATTGCAACCAAAAATATACAATTTTTGGGTCATTATAACTAGAAAAAATAAGATAATCTTTTGAAGATTTTTTTATATCGGCATTCTTGTAGGGTTCAGAAAATGAACATCAAGTTGTCTTTTGCTAAAACATATTTTATCCTACTTTGGTACGTTGCTCGGTAGTCCTATCCTTGGGCAACACATTTTATGCGGAGACTTGAACTATCCCCGAGAGATCTAATGGCCAGTATTACAAACAAAACAGTTAAAACCACTCAATCGATAGCAGAAGAAAACGTCAAAATCACTCTTGTTTCTATACTAGTGCATACAACGCAGAAGAACAAAGAAAAGGGCGATAAAGGTCAAGGGAAGGTCGATCAAGACAACTATCTACCCTGAAACCTTTTACGTCATATCATATTGTCAAAAACGAAGATACTTCAGACAAGGTTTAAGTTTTCTGTTCTATAGTATTTCAGAACCCACTCATCAAAAAATTCATCTAAAAGCCACAAAAAAAATCTAAATTAGGGCATGTTAGGACTAGAATGATAAAAGGACTGTTGAGGAATATGGTCTAAGAGCAGTAGGAACAAGCTTGTGCAGAAGAGAAAGAGGAAGATAAAATGATTAAAAAAAACACACAATGGGAGCTTTGTAGACTTTATAAATAACTATATATTTTGAACAGATTTATTTTCCTCGTAGAATACTCTTCGTTCAAGCACTCAAATTAGGATTATCACGAGTTGCAAGTAAGGAAAGACAAAATCCAAACACTGATCATACCAAGTACTGCTGATGAAAACTCAAGAAAATTGCCTACCATCCATTGACGGATGAGCGGGTCGATCGCCTTTCTTCCGAGTTCTTCACGTCTGCCCGGCAGGTTCTCTCCAATGTTGGAAACAGGACCAAGGCTATGACCGAGAACGACGTCGGATTTGAAGAGGTTTCTGAACCAGAAGGAAGTAGGAGGCATCTCCGAACCATGAAGACGAGGGTTGAACGCACTTTGGCCGCTGGTTGAAGGTTCGTACGTCACAAAAGTGCGGAGGAAACCTGACGTCATATCATGCTCTACTCGCCAACCATGGAGGTATGCTCTGGTTCCTCCGTCTATCGATGATAGCAGTTCAACTACATGCAAATTACAATTTTCTTCTTTTCCTCCATCTTCCTCCCTCGCAATTTGCCTCAACTGCTCCACGTCTCGTGAGGAAGACATTTCATAAATCAAAATATACAGTAAAATTGTGTCTTGCTAAACTTGATAACAACCAAACATATATTCATCCTTTATCACTCTGGCTTAACATTCTAATTAACATCGAGAGAATTGTGAAAATTCCACCCCAACAGAAGATCCGAGTCAAGAGTGTGGCCTAATCGCTGCGCCGTATCTTCTCTTCTCCAAAATGCCGATCCGTATCGGCAACTTTCACCGAGCTGAAAGAATTTTCCAGACAACAATTCGGTATATACGAATTAATTAAGAGGGGATTTTCTAGTGGATACCATGCATTACTTAATTCCTTCTGATTTGGATCGAACTGGGAAAAGGTGGGCGTCAAAGGTTCCGCGTGTAGAAATATTTGAGAAAGCATGTTCACCTTCACTCGCATAAATGGATTATTATATACAAAAACGTTCCTTTAATTCCCCGAGACTGCGTGGCATTTTAATCTGTGGTACATTTGAAACAACGACAAAACAAATGGAACGGAACAGGACGAAAATTAATGACAAAAATACCACCTTTAGTGCAAAAAATGCCCCTTGCCCGAATTGTGTTAAAAACTATATAAAATATGTTATCGTGTAGAATATGCTTTTGATTTATGACTCCAAAAGTTTAAGACATTCGCAAGAGTTCATCTCACATTGTCTCTCACCTTTTTCTTAATCTATCTGCTAAATTATTTCTCTTTCCCTCCTCTCCTCCGCTTTCCATCTCTATCAGTCTGTCTATGGCTATACCTTTTTAGATAAATACATTAATTTAATTTTTTTATTTAGAGTCGTATTACCTATTTATCACTTTCGTTAACTATCTTATTCTCATCTGTTTACATTTTCTTTATTTCTATTTTCTCTCTCTCCTTTTCTTTTGTTTTCTCTTTTTCTCTCCCATCTCTCTCTCTCTCTCTTCGTGTGTGTATGTGTGTTTGCTTTTTCTTCCTCTCAATCTTTCTATTTTTCGCCATCTAACATCTACTTACACATATATTTATGTTTTATATATGTATCTTTATTTTCATATCCCATTCTATTTATTGATTTGGGTATATCAATTATTTAAGAATTTTATTTCTCAGTCTTACTTTTTATTTTGTCTCTTTAGATTCCATATAAGTTTTTGCTTTTACTCATTTTTTAACTTTTGTTTGTCTTTTTCCATGTTTATATATTTTCTCTCTCCATTGCTTTCCTCCACCAAAACTTTCATTTTTATTAGAAATTTTCAGTTTTCCTTTTTTCTCTTTTTTTGCTATTTCCTTCTATCTAACCTCAAACCCTCTTGTTTTCTGACTATGTACATTTCTCTTTTTCTCTCATTTATCCATAACTATCGCTTTCTTTTTCTATCATTTTACATATCTAATTGTGCATTATTTTCTCTCTGCCAAATCTCTATTTTTTGTCCATTCCTACCAGTCTATTAATCTACATTTCCTTTTATATTCTATTTATCTAATTTTGTATCTAAAATGTACTTCTCTTACTCTTTCTATATATTTTTGTTTATTTTTTTTTACTAACGACCTATTTATCTAGATCTAACTATGTAAGAACATATATCGATATATCCATGTCGATTTTAATACTTTTAATTTTTAACATTATCTGATTATCTTTGCTCTCTCTCTCTCTCTCTCTCTCTCTCTCTCTCTCTCTTCTTTCTTTTTCCCTTGGGTCTTTCCTCCTTATCCATGGCCGATTATAACGTAAGTCACAAAACGGTAGTTTTGAGGAACCAAATATATAAAAAGTATATATGAAAAAAGGTTTGCTTGTACAATAATAAATTTGGAAAATAGTAAATCATATTGTTTTTCAAAAGTGGAATCGATAAAGTAAGTTTTGAAGAAAATATTTGTTGATTTAAATTACAATGCCTTTGTTTATTTTATTTTCCGCATCGTTTGTTCCTACTCTCTTTTTTTCCTGGAGTTTTATAGGGATAAAAACTTTTATTTAAAAACAAAATTTTTCATCTTACTACAAGTGAAAAATAAGAAGAAATGAATTTTTCTTCAGGACACTACGAATAAAGTTGTGTTTCTTTCTCCCTGGCGGCCAAGATCTTAAACGATTTAACGTTAAAACTGTATTAAATGAAAAGATAAGTGTAAACCGGAGGAAGGTGGTTGTACCTCGGTCTTGCTCGGCTGGGAGCCATCTAGGCAGAACGCCACGCTTCCAGCACACTCCAGCACTTGGCATTATATTATTACGCCCGGTCTCCTTAAGGCACCTGCCCATCCAAGGAGAATTACAGTCAAGCCTTTTCCGAATAACGGGCACAGAGACATTTGCTTTTTCCACCATTTTCACTAAAGTTAATTTATTCAACGTCTCGGAATACAAAACTATTCTGGAAAAAGGGTGATAACAGCTAGGGAAGTTCCGATGAAACTACCTGTATCTTTTTTGCTCATACAAAATATATTATTTTTATTGATTATATTTTACTGTTAATTTTATATATTAAACTAGATGACGAGAGATTGATAGAAAATTAACAGAAATGGAACAAACAATGAAATCATATATGCACGCAAGTATACATTATTGTGAGATAGGAACAAAATGATTTCAAGAACTTCGAGGAAATAACACAAACAAAAATTACAAGAAGAATCACAATACATAGACATTCGAAATTTAACTAGACGTAACTGAACATATTTTTAAAAACACCAATCAATCGGTAAAAACGAGTGAGAACATAGTTTCTGGTTGCAACGGGAAAAAACACGCATAAGACAGAACTGCTTGATCCTACCCCCCCCCCAAAAAAAAAACTTAATTATCTTGACTTTAATTAACTTACTTTAAAATAAAATTAACTTGCGGTTTGTATAAGACCATTTTTGCTAGAGTTCCGTCGGGCATAACTCAGAAATGGTCGATCCTTTCAAAATATTCCTGTCAGTAAAAGTGGCACAAAATCAGCTCTAGAATTGAATTGTACGAGAAAAATATGGGATTCTCACTTAAAATAATAAAGTGAGTGTCATTTCTCAGCTAGATGAACAAGTTACATTAAATCTGTTACCACCATGGGACTCCTTGCTAAAATAAACTTGGGATTTGTATAAGACCAGTTTTTGCTAAAGTTCCGACGGGCAGAAAATTCTCAGAAATGGTCAATCCTATCAAAATTTTCCCGTCAGTAAAAGTGGCACAAAATCAGCTCTAGAATGGAATTGTACGAGAAAAATATGGGATTCTGACTTAAAATAACAAAGTGAGTGTCATTTGCCTGCTAGATGAGAAAGTTATGATAAATCTGTTACCACCACGTGTTTTCTAGCCAAAATTAACTTTGGAATTATATAGGACCATGTTTTGCTAAAGTTATTTTAAAGTGCTAAAGTTAATTTTTACTTTTGAAAATGTATAATAATTAGTCTTTTAAAAACAATACGAAAATTAATTAAAAATAATCGTTATCTACAATAAAATACAAAAAGAATAGTATTACATTATTAACTCGAGAAAATAATTGGACGCTTGAAAACCGTATGGAAAATAATTAGAATTAGAATTAAAACTTACATATCTAGAGGAAACGGAACACGCGGATTACATAATTTTACGCAAAGGACAAAGAATAGATCAGATTTTTTTTTTTAAATATGTATTTCCTATTTGCATGAATTATAAAAAATGTCCCCTTATAAGGACATACATAGTGTACTTAACTGCCCTAAACATCATAACTTGCAAATTCCATCTGCTTGCGTTGAATCATAATTATTAAACTTCGAAAATAGTGAGATCCATGTAAAACAAATAAGAATACCTATGTAAAATTTTGGTCGTTTTTCTGGCTTTTTAAACAACAACAAAATACAATTCCCAAAGAAAATCTATACCAGTAGTGTCAGAAAGACAGAATGTAAGATTTAAAATAATACAAATTCAGCCAAATCATCTCAATGGATTAAAAAAAAAAAACATTGAAAAACTTCCCAACCTCGCGTTTTATAAAATCAGATGTTAATAAATTTTAGTGGCACAACAACAGCACTGCGTTTCATTTAAAATGACCGACTTCCGTAAAACAAAATCGGTTTTTTCTGTTTCTTTTCTTCGCATATTAAATAAATGTTCACTCAGAGCACTATTCTCAATTCTGACGGTTTGGCTGAGTGGAACGGTCGTCGGTCAGGATACATGTCGGTATTTCGTTCTCCTTCGAGAACCACTGCAGCCTATAGTAAAGATACAACGTTGAAGTATGTATCTATCCTTACAAAAAAGAAAAATTCTGTAGTTTTTGCGGCTATTGACTGTCAGCGCCTCAAAATTTTGAAAGACGCGGGAACCGGGTATCGTACTCGAGCCGAAAGCCCGACTGGACAGCCGACAGCTGAGAAAACATGTGTGAACATGGACGCCACAAATTCTTGAAATCTCTCGTGTGTTGGAAATCCTGACCCCCATTATTTTGCATGTCGATTTTATATTCTCTAAACCCGCCCGGCACTAATACAAACGAAGTGATAGGTTCATCGAAATCGGTTGAATAGGTTTCGTTTTAATTTTCGTCATTTCGGCATATTCGGTGTCTGGATGAACACACAATTCACAGGAAATAAAGAAATCATTAACACTAAAAACTTTCTGTGCCTACTAACCATTAAAACCGACTACATATTATAATTTGACATCTACAGAAATCGAACAGCAACCTTGACCATGATACAAGCCGACTCGAAGCACTAATATTTAGCAGTTAGGACGAACATCGGTGGTAGGCGAAAGATGTTCGATGTTAATGAGAGGGTATTTTTTGACCCAGTTTTTCCTATGTTCCACGTTTGAGAATAGGTAATGAAGCATATTCTTTTGATATGAATGTGACCTATCCAATCCTGTCAATAATTGTGTTCAGTTTGTTGCCTTCATGGCACATCTGTTCCCTATGAACGATTATTTTCCATAGCTGGACAGATTATTTCGAAAACCAGAAATCGTTTAAAGGGTAAATTGGCTTTAAAGCTACGTTTTCATTTTTCCGTTCCGGAGATGAGGTGCGGTTGATTTTACATACATGTCAAACCTTTACCTTTATTTATTTTTTTAAGCAATGGGGTGGAATTGGGTTTGGGTGGATTATGGATGTTTTCCAAAGTACCAAGAAAAAACAGGGAGGTATTTTGAATAAAATGATCAGGCAAAAAAATACTTTAACAATGGACGTCTTTTATTCTACAAGGACCGACAGACGTATGTACAATAAATGGAACCAAAGGCAAAAAAAAAGAAAGTTTGAAAAATTAGCATATGTTTCCAAAATGGCAAATGGTATGGTATGGTACCATACCAAAGTGGCACATAACATTAATTCGTGGTTTGAGTAATCAAAACAACCATCGATGGTGAGGTCCCGATGTGTATTCGATAGTGACCATCGATGTTTTCTACCGATGCTCATCCCTACATTGACATAAAATGGCAGCATGATTTTCCACCAGAGCCAACAAAACTTTCAATAATTTATAAACTAATCAATGGGATTAAGTATAAAAATGTCTATAAAAATAAACAAACTAAAAATTCAATCACCTGCTATTTTGGTCTTTTTATCGACTTGACTAGCGGCAAGGCTTTTCGCATAAGAAAAAAATCACTTTTAGTCACAAAGAAAGATTAATTTTTCAAACACCTTACTTCACAGGTTTCAAAGAGCAAAAAGCGCCATTCACCTCGTTTTGAAGAATGGGAAAAACTGTCTAAATTAAAACAAGCACCATTGATTGTTTGTCCAAGGTGATTCATGTGTCCGGCCGGTTTTCCGTCGGCGTGAATGGTCGAAAACGACTCTCCGAGGCCTAAGTGAATGAGAGGAAGACGAAGATAGTAATGTATGGCACGTGGGCAGGTGTGCCTCCTCACCCGTGATTCCTATGTACATCTTGCCGGTAAACCACCCGTGACTCCTTGCCTTCGGACCACTGTCAACAACAACTTACAACGCGAAGAATTGTTTTATTCTGAGAATATTTCGATTTAGCGAGTTCCGGACGTCGGAAGCAGGTGAAATGAAAGAAAACAATTGTAATTAGTAGGTCTTATCAAGTTATTGCCTTTGAATATGAAATATGTTTTACCTGCGCGATCAAAACAATTTTTTTTACCCTTGACGACTATGATATTACAAAGAAATTTAGACTCGCCATCTTCAGTGTTGGGACTGGGTGAATTTTGAGATATAAATTGCTGTTGTGAAGACGTGAATACAAGTAAATCTAGGAAATCTCCCAGACCCAATGACAAAGCGTGACAGAACAAAACTGCAAAGATAGGCGGACCAAAATGATCTGTATCGACCAAATCACAGGTTCTTCACATTATATTCAGAAATTCTTTAAATTTATTTGGAAATCGTGAGATGCGGTCTGGTGTGACGTAGGTTTCAGAAAAACATTTTCTTTATCGAGCCAACGTTTCGATCTTTATTGATTTAGATCATCTTCAGGACTCAAAGTGTTTATTTTCTGCGTAATTGTATGTCGTGTTGTGAGTGCCCAGGTATCGGATGGGAAGAAGAATCGGCTTGTTAACATTGCTCAATCTAACAGGGTAGGGCCATTGTGGAATAGCGGTGTAGTTCCACTTTTAGTCTTTAGGATGTACGTAACAAACATGGTGGCTATGAATGTAACAGCTGTTATTTGTTGAAACGTTTTATTAAATTTGTAAATACACATTAATTAAACCAGATGTTTCTTTTGTTCATTTCTGACCTATCCATATACTCTCATTTATAGTGGATATATCCAACTATCTCGTAAAGCAGTTGGCTGTTAGAAGTTAGGATACAAGTTAGGTATGTCGGCACGAATTGAACCGTGCTATTTGTTAGTACTTTTCGTGTGCATAGATAGCATTTTGAATGAAAAAGGTGATTGGTTAATTGGCTTTTATACTATTTGGATTTGCGGAAAAATTAACGTTTAACTCAGAATAAAAGGTGGCATTCACGACTTTACAGGACATTTATCAATTCGAGTTGACATGTAACCAACATGGTGAATACGCCTTTAATGTTTTGATTTCACGAATTTTCAATTTTTAATTTATGTTTTTTAAATATTTAGATAATAACAATTCAGGCTCACCGGCATATTTGCAGTTTAACACCGTGGTGGCCGGTAGCTTATGGCGTCTGACCAATATTTGCCATGTTCTGGGTTTTGGGTTCGAATCCCGTGGTGGCCCAGAAAAAAACGATTGTATAGTGGTCCTGAACGATCGACCGAGATATGCATAAGGTTATTATGGTGGTTAAGGTTAAGCTGTTTAGCAGAAAATACTCTTATTTTTCGTTTTATCATAGTTCAGCAGTTTCGTATTACACTGCCCCATCGGCTTAATTTGGGGTTGAAATTTTTGGCCTTACGTTTAGGAAACTGATTGACTGATAACGCTCAAATCTGCCCTTGCAGGTATACACATATGCTTGGTACAGCCATCACTTCTCACAGTCCCCGGCGAATCCTGTTTTCGTACTTCACAATAAATTACCGGAAGGACTGGAGAACCATCCAGCCCGAGGGTTGACAGTCCGTCACAAAATCAGTACTTAACTTCAAACCCATTCACACTCTCACCCACTATTATTTCACACTTACATTCCATTCACGGTAAGGTTGGTGGAGAAATAATCTTGATATTCCTCCAGCAGCTTTTAACCTTTTTTCTCGCCCTCACAGATCACACTTTCGCACTAATAAATACATTCACTGTCAATACAACTTTTACACATACTATACGACTAACCTAATTGAGGATCGATGGAATACTCGATATTCCGCTGTGGACACTCTCACATCACAAATTCATGGTAATAAATATAAAATAATAAAACAACTCTGTTTCACCCAAGAGTCGCGGATCCAAACAATCGCTGCCCTGATCAAATACAATTCTCATATCGGGCGGGGCTCCTACATCTACATGCAGCAAAGAAATGGAAATTCAATCACATTAAGAAAATTCTCTCTATATATCCAGGCTTTGGCCCAAAAGTAAGGGTCCGTATGCCAATCTAGCGTGGCCTATTCTTAATGGGGAGGATTGTACGAGCCAGAACCAGCGAGGGCCATCCATCGATATTGCTCTTTTGCTATATGTGAGAGCTTCTCTGCCAATATGGCCCATAAATGTTGCTATTTTCTTTAAATGATGTTCTTTATTACATTTTTAGCGTCAGAGGTTTTAATTTTTTCTCATTTAATCTTAAATTCGTTTTCTTACGAGGGTTCGCTACAACTGAGGTCATATAACCGAAAAACCAGGGTGAAGTTGTTTTTGAAAAAAGCCCATTTGAAAGTCAGTCGGCCGGATTCGAACCCGGGACCTTTACCTTACAGTGATGAGCGCTAAGTCAACGCTCAAACCGTTGCCGGCCCTTATTATAAATTCGGTTTTGGTTTTTACCATACATAATAATTTAAAAATAAAATAATAAGCCAGGCCAAGCATTTTTGCAACATTTTCAGACTTATTTTCAGTTTGTATTCTCTTATTATATGGTATGTTTTAAGAATTTATATTTTGTCGACGTTTCCATAAATTAAATATTGATTCATTTATTTTAAAAAAATATCGTTCTGGGAAGACAAGTGGTATATAATCAAGAGAAAATGTAAAGGAAAGTCGGAAAGTTAAAATTTACGATTTTAATAAAAACGTTAAGTACAACTGTTTCTTACTAGGCTTTTAAGCATTGTTCAAGAAAATTGTCTGAAACCGAAAAGTATTTAAGAAGTTGGTGTAATAAAAAAAATCATTAAAGTTAACAGCTTAATAAATGCTGAAATAAATATACGCAGTAACTTTGCCATACATACAGGAGGAATACATTCCCCTGAAAAGTATGTTTATGTTGATCTTAAAGTTCCAACGATGGGATGTAATAAATTATTCTTATTTGTGAATTTGTAGTACAATATAGCGCAAGGTGAAGTCAATGGTTTTAAAATAAATGTTAAATATTGCAAAAATTATTTTTATTAGCGGTTGCTTTGAAAGTTTCGTGGATGGCTAGTTATTTGTAACGTCCATTAAAATTGAATAGTATTTGAGTATAGATGGAGAGTAGGCTTAATAAAAAAAATTCATCGTCTGTGAGAGCCACTTTCACTAAGCATCGCCCATCCCGTGCCGGTATCTCCTCGCCATAAACGCTGACCCGAGGGCCTCGGGATGTGCCAAGGGAATGTTAATACGATTTCGGTGAGAATCTTGACATTTGATCACACGTTAATCTCAAGTAGCGGCGGTCACAAAGCTCGAGATAAGAAGGAAAGCCAACGTGTCTCACAAGACCATGAGAACATCTTTCTCGGTTTCGGCCTCACAGGCGTAACGTATCGCTCTCGACGAGTAATAATCTACCCATAAAAAAACACGTACAATTGAGTTATGTCAACTGTTTTTTATGTGTTTCAATTGTTTTCAACTTAATTTATCTACTTTTTTTAATATATATGGTACCAAGTAAATAATGTCATTCGATGAACCTTTTTTTTTTTTGTTGAAACAAAGCTTTTTGGTTGAGATAAAAAAGTCAATGGCACGAGCGGGATTCGAACTCACGATCTTCGGCTAGATACGTCGCTGTTCTACTTTACCCACTTGAGCTATCATGACCTCGATCCACCTGGACCCCAACTTCCCATTTCAACCCCACCTTCTTTTATTTCAACCAAAAAACTTTATTAGTTGTAATATATTAATTGGTCAAGCGGACCAAGAAATTAGTGAATTTAATGATTTAAAATGAAGTACACTTCACTACAGCTCTCCGTGGTCATTTCATTTGTCGTCGAGAATCCAATCCGATTACACGACATTTGAAAAATGGCAAAAAGGAGGGAAAATTCAAAAGGTGGGTTTGCGATGAGAAGTTTGGGGCCAAGTGGACCTTAACCAAAAACCTTATGGTCAGCATAAGAATTTATCTATAATGGGAAGCCTTATTTGTGCAATATTATCAAGAGTTAATCTTTATGTAAGCTATTGGTTAAGACAAAAACGTCAGTGTCCCGAGCAGGATTCGAACCCTCGACATTCGGCTAAATACGCCGCTGCTCTCCCACTTGATCTATTGTGACTTCGATCCACTGAAAAATGGTAAAAAAAAGTAGGTAAACTTCAGAAGGGTGGGTTCAGTTGAAAAGTTGGTGTCCGAGTGGATCGAAGTCACGATAGTTGAAGTGATAGAGGAGTGGCGTATTTAGCCCAAGGTCGTGGGTTCGAATCTCGCTCGTGACTGTAGTTTTTTTCCTTTCAACCAATACCTTACATAAAGATTAATTAATTGAAAAAAGTTATTTGGTCAATCGGACCACGAAATCTAATGGACTATCAAGAGTGTGAGACTGCAATTGGGAAGAGAAACATTTCTTTTTATTATTTGACATCCTACTTATTGGTTTGTTTGGAAATTCTTATTATTTTCCCCAGCAGAAATAATTAATTACATTTTTTATGCTATCTTGTTTCAGTCTACTAGTCTACTAGTTTTCAGAGTACTAACTAAATTATTTAATCCATCAGAAAATCTAAAACTGATCCTTTAAAAAAAATATTCACCAGGATAACACCAGATTTAACACAATTTTGGTCACCCATCATAAACCTCTGCAGCTTGAATGAAGAATCCTACCACGTCCACCATTTTCTCCGGACCTCGCTCTATTCGATTACTGGTTTCGGTCTATTGCTATAAATTTTAAAAGAAAAAAATATAGACTACAATGACGACAGACGTTTTTTGAAGAGCAACGATATGGAGAAACGCAATACAGCAAAACAAGACGGACCAATATGAGTAGGAATGAACAATTATCCCCAAAATTTATTGTTATTCTTAAAAATAACGTGAAAAGAAAGTTTCAATTCAAATTACATGAAAAAATATATTTTTTTGATATATATCATCTTTTTGTATTCGCTTGCATGGTAGATTATTATTCAAAAGTTATATTGTGTGTTCTATGTTTTGAACAGTTTTAGCAACATGGTCGTAACATACAAAACTACCTTTCTCTTAATGTTTTTATTTTTTTGTTGACTATTAAAACAATTTAAAGAGAAATATCGATGGGATGATTTGCATGGGTGAAGGAAGTGAGATAAAGCTCATATCGTTCTCTACATGTCGATGACATCTGGTTGTTCGATCAAACGATCAGAAGAGATGGATACAATTAGGGTAATAAGATGTAAAAAAAATCTTGGATCGAAATCTAAGCGCCGGTATTATTTGTTTACGACTGTTCGGACCTGCTGACAAATTAAAGGGCACGGTGCGGATCCGTGTCTGGAGCGGCGCCTGTATGCGTGTCCTCAGCTGTTCTGCTTGGTAATCGTCTAATCGTCTATCTGTTCCAGTGGCTGTCCGGTTAAGTGTCCGGGGCAGGTGGGTGATCTGGAGTAGACCGCCGTGACCGACGGTGCGCCTTCAAAGCGACTATGGGCCACTTGTGATGCTAATCACGGCACCGGGCAGGTGCATATGACCGCAGGCGTCAACTCCGACCTCCGGCAGGCGGTTCGCGTTTTGTCTTCCCGTTGACAAGGTTGATTAACACGGCTCAAAAAGGAAATTGGAATACTTTCTAGAAAGATGGTTTATCGAAGGAGGGCGTTGCACTCCCCCGGCTTACGTCTCGTGGGCTTCGGATGAAAGTACGACTCTGTTTTCTATGCACACTTTTAAATTTATGTCAACAGTATAATGAAATAGGAGAGAAAGCTCGAGAGGAAGAGGGAGACATACAAATCGAGAGGACAGGCATAAAAATAAAATAAAATCATCCTACAAAACCAGATATGTTGAAAATATGAATACTACTCAATTAATCCATAAACAGTTCGAAATCATATGAGGTAATTATTTGTACAAGTTCTTACACCTTCACACTACTTCCTCTCCCAATAAAAAAAAGCCACAGAGAGGCAGATAGATCGATGGATAGATAGAGAGATAGATAGAGAGAGAGAGATAGAGATATAGATAGATAGAGAGAGAGATAGAGATAGATAGATAGATAGATAGATAGATAGATAGATAGAGAGAGAGAGAGAGAGAGAGAGAGAGAGAGAGCTGGTGCACAAATAACAAAATTTTAATTGAGTAATTTAAAGTTATTTCCTAACAAAATGACCCAACAAACTTCAAAATATAAGTTTCACGATTTCCCAAAATTTAAGAGGAAATCTCATAATATAACAGGACCTTCAGTTTGTTTTTAATTTATACCACACTTCAGTCCTTTTGTTTAAAACATATCAAGTGCGAGACAATGCAAATTTTCGGTACTGATCCATGAGTGATAAGCGGTTTTAGCTTTTCCCCCTTGCATAAATTAATTTTACGCATATTCCCCAATTTATTCTGGGGTTTGTTAACCTTGGCCAAGGCCCTGGAGAATCCCAATGTGGTAAGAGAATAAGGAATTTCCTCTGATTCTCCCAAGGCCTCACAACCCCCTGAAAAAAGACGACCTGAGATGGTTAAAAAGAAATAAAACAATTTCTCCGAAACCACAAGACATAAAATTATATAACTATACTATTTACAACAAGATTTTGTTCTTTTGCACGAATTGCAATCTTTTATTGCGTTGGTGTATTAATCAGCACTATTTCAACAATGCTTATATTATTAAAACACTATTGGCCATTTATGCAATATATTATCAAGGTATGCTAAGATTCGATTAGATGATCTGCGGTAATTCTGGTCTGCCTATACTAATCTGATGTTACTCGCATTGAAGAGGGAGAGAGTGTGAGAAAGAGAGAGAAAGAAGTGGATGAAGAAAAATATATACTGCTATAAGACACAAGGGAAAAAAGAAAGTACAGAGAAATATAAAGAGAGAAATATGGTAGCAGGGAGAAGAATAAAGAGAGAGGAAGAGGGAGAGGATGGGAGAGATACAGGAAAAATACACACATAGATAAAAAAAAGGACATAAATACACCGATAAATATATAGTGGCAGAGATATGTAGGTAGATATTGTATATAGACAGATAAAAGAGAGAAAGAAAGGAAGAAAAAGGGAGGATAGAGAGATAGCTAATGAAAAATGTATAAGACATAGATAACCAACAGGGAAAATAAGACTTGGCAGTGTTAGTTAAGACATCTTGTTCGGCAGCAAAGATGACCCGAAAACGAATTTGCCATTGGATTTTTTGTACTAGTGGCAATATGCTTATATTGTTAAAACGTATGGCGAAACTAAGCGGTCCAAAAGAAAATAAACTGTTCCAAATAATAAACGGTAGTTTGAAGTTTGAGGAAACGGGTATAACACGAGAGCATAGTCGTTAGAGTTGGACTTTAAAGCAAGGCTGCGGACAATAATGGACGGGGATAATTCATCAACAAAACTGTTCTTAGCGTTAGCACTAAGATGATCATGATAAGTTAGTATGAACAAAATAATGGAAAAGAAGTTTCATCTTGAAGGTTGTTTGTAATGAAATAAAAAATTGTTTGCTCAATTGGGAACATCTCAACCTGCCATAACATAACTCTAATTGCCTGGAATATATAAGTTTATATATTTAACATAATCGGCCTAAAGGGAAATACAAGCAAATAATTCCGTATAATTTGTTTTTATTTTAATTTTCCCTATTAAAATAAATTTACTTTTAAGGCTTAATTTGTCTCCTTGTTTTTACCTATAAATATTTGTTATGCTGTTATAAATTGGGAATATCAAGTAGAGGTAAACACATTTAATCCTTAATCCAAAACAAGGATAAAGGATTTTTCAATGTTTAATTTTAATAGGAATTTAAAATTTTTATTCAGTCTCAGTTCTGAAGCAACAAACTGTTTAGTTTTTATCTTCGTTTTCTTGATTTCAGTTTTTAAACTTAAAAACCTTAGAGCTGAGGAAGTTACACGCGTTATGGCACTTATTGATAATGGACGTTCTATCTGGGTATTGCCATTGGAGGTCCCTATGGAACTGTGCGAGTCCTTAGGACGCCGAGGAACTGGGTCCTCCCTTGAAGGTCCAATTCTGGACGTTTTTACGATTTTGAGAATTTTGCGAAACGGGCACCTTACTGTTATTCACACATTCCATCAGCTCCAGGAAGTTCGAGGTGTCCAAATTTCTGAACGCACTTCTCGAAGAAGATTAAACCAGTATTGATTGCTTTTCGCACCTAAAAGGACCAGAATTGATCCAAACACAAAAAGTTTCATGGTTCGCATTTGCTCCATAACACAACCATTGGTCTTTGGACGATTGGTCTATTGGACATTTTTCGGACGAGTGTAGATTTGCTTTACGATTTCCAGAAGGGCGTGAAAGACTGTGGAGAAGGCGAAAGGAAAGGTACGAAGCTTGTAATTTTTCCCAGAGCTAATCTTTTCTACGAAGCTCAGTGATGGTGTTCAATGTAGATTCGCAGATTTTTTCTGTTGGTCTGTTGTACCTCTTACCGATGAGTGTAGACTTACTCTGTCTCTGTCTTAAACTGATCAGCCAGTTGCCCAGACTTAAACCCCATCGAGCATTTATGGGATAACCTCAAAAGATGAATAAGAGCACGTCCATCACTTCCTGATCCTTGAAAGGACTCTTGGTGCAGTATGATCTCACGTCCAGCAAAGATACTTTTCCAGACTTCCTATCAACTCGGCGTCCCACGAAAAGATTTTACATTTAAACCTACGTCCATGCGTAAATGGACGCTGATTAACCGGGTCAGTGCTTTCAGCATCAGACCAACATATGTTCCAAATTTCTAATTGACGTCCAGATTGCCCTTCTAGTGCCATTTGACTATCAATAGTTCATTCAAATTTTACCTATATTTACGAGACTGTTTTAATCTTTCACTTGTCAGTGAGTTCGGCGTCCGATTTTATTATGGCGTATATTTTAATCGTTCATGTTTCAGTAGATTGAGGGTCCGATTTTGCTACACTACCAGGAAACCTCTTCTACAGTTGCCGAAGCGTCTTCGAGATGTATTAAGGCAAGAGGAGGAAATACGCGATATTGAAATGTCAATTAAATTAATTTTATCTTTCCGTCTTTTATTCATCAATTTACATTGATGTACTTTTTTTTAAAAAAAAGTCACAATTATTAAACGCTAAAAAACATGAAATTTTGATTAATATAAACAAATCCAGTTATATTACAAGTGGGTGGATTTTTTGCCTATCAGTGTATTTCAGAAAAGGTGTTTTGAGTGCATTATAATATTTGTTACTTTCACACCGGGTGGAACTTTCTAGTGTTTTGCTCCGAATAGCCAACGGAGCCTTCGCCATATAAAAAGAGAGCCGTTGTTCGCATCTGCTCACCGCTGCGTGATGCCATTACAAAAAGCGTAATGGAGAATTTATTGTTAATTAGGAGATTGTATTAATTAGGAGAAGTATTTGTAATTAGGTGCGTCAGCGTGCGGAACGGTCCCTGAGGTGAACTTGCTCGCTAACTCACTTAGTCCCGACCCCAACTTGTATAGTTAATAGCGGCCGAGCCACTAAACTATGGCCTCAAACTAATTTCCTCCCTTCGTGTTTGCGGAGGAAGTCGGGGGCGGCAGGTTGGGCCAACTCCGTGAGGAAGTACGGCGCAATCCAGGGGGCCCTTGACACAAAATCCTTGGTTAACTTGTGAAACCCCCCTCATGCCAAGATCCAACCCAAATTAACAAAGTCAGCAAACAGGACAGTGCATGTGAACCATTTCTACATGCAATTTTATTAAAAAAGGGAAATCAAAACGGCTTATTAATTGCTCTCAGTTATCGGGTTTGTAGTCATTTTTTATGCTTTCGACTGTATGTTCATACATTCTCAAGGCGCTACAATGAGAAAAACGATTAGCAATACAATAATTCAAGAATAGACAGTTTTGTTTCGGATTTACAAAAACAATGTCCTAAGTTTATAAATATTCATTATGTATCATGGTCCGATTGACCAAATAGCTTCTTTCAATTAATTAATCTTTATGTAATTCTTTGGTTGAAATCAAAAAGCTATTGTCACGAGGAGGATTCGTAACGAAACAGCCAAAAATGATAGTTTAAGTGGTAGAGCAGCGGCGTATTTAGTCGAAGTGGTGGGTTCGAATCCCGCTCGTGACACTAGCTTTTTCGTTTCAGCCAATACCTTACATAAATATATGGTGTTTAGTGACCGTTAGTCAATGATTATTTGGACACCGTGAAATACCGTCTGGTGTGACGTGCGTTTTGTCTAAACGTTTTCTTCATCGTGCCAACGTTTCCATCTTTATTGAGACCATCTTCATTGGTCAAAGCGTTAGTATTCCGTGGAGATGTATCATTCTTGTCTGTCATGTTGAGATTGCCCCTCTTCATCAAGACGGGTACTCTTAATACGACAAATATATGGAAGGATTTTTTAAATTCTGTTTACCAAATATCTAACCCCCAGACGAGTCATCAGTAAGTAACATGCCTTTTACTTCCATAAATTTCATTTAGCAGGGACAAAAACGATCAATCAAAATCTCATACCTAAAGAACAAAATGCAAAATAATTTGGTTTTAAAATAAATTACGATCATTTCATAATATCGTAACTTAAAAGAAGAAAACAGCGTAAAAAACATATAAGAATTAGATTTCAGCCTATTTTTATAATTTGTATACAAAGAAATTCGAAATTATACCAAATCAGCACGAAGAGGAAAAAATAAAGTAAAATATTTGAGGTTAGTTTGCATTAAACTTACTGAATAGCTTTTCTGAACTTTTTTAAATCAATCTCGTATCAACAAAGGAACAGAAGAGGGTTTTTTTTCATCAACATCATGCCTACTAGATCTGACCTATGTCCCTGTCAACCCTATTTTTCCACGCTAAAAAATGTTTTCATACGGCTCTTAACAACGAATGAAACAGTACATCTTTACTTCATTATTTAATATCATATTTTTGTTAATTTTGCATTTATCAATACAGTTATTTTTCATTAACATCTTCCTCACTCGTCAACCTAATTGTTTGGAAAGCAAAAGCGTTATTCGTAAAACTCATACCAACAGAGGAAGCGACTGTACAGGTTATTTTTCATTAACCGCACATATTCATTAACCTCTTCCTCACACGTCAACCTCATTTTTCCCAAAGGTAAAAACGTTTATTCATAAACCTTATACCAACAAAGGAAGCCATGTACAGGTTATTTTTCATTATTCTCATGTCTAGTTTACGAGAATTCTTCATAAATGTAGTTTTTGCCAGCTGGAAAGCGTTCTTCGTTAACCTTAAAGTTACCCAAATTTTTTGCCTTATAAACCTTATTCTGGCAAGAGAAAAGAAGTTTTTTAAATCCAGTCATAAGAGAGAAAGAGATGGTTATATAGAATGGAGATGTAAATATTGAATATAGACAAAATTTGAGATCAATAAATACATTGCTCTATCTCGTTTGGAAAACAATATACATACATAACAATAAATGATTGCAAGTCAGAGTTTAGCAAGAAGAGCGAAATAGTGAAAGAAGGTGTGTGTGTGTGTGTGTGAGAGAGAGAGAGAGAGAAGAGAGAGGAGAGAGAGAGAGGGAGGGAGGGAGAAAGAGTGGAAAAATTTAAGAGTGTCTTTCCTCAACCTGTTTATATCCCTGTCATTCTGACCTCAATAAACGATTTTCATTGTTTAATACAGAGTTTAATATAGATGTCATTAAACTTTTATGTTGAAACTCGTTCTTTAATCCAACCTTTTTTGACACCAAGACACAAAACAATTTAACAGTAGTATTTTCCAGACCTTCCCTAACGTTATTGCGTACCGATAACCCGTTCAGTTAGATGCGTATCAACGAGGGGAGGGGTTGTCCGTGACCAAAGTTCGTGATGCACCTAGGTGCATAAGGGGCTCTCGACGTTTCACCGAGCCGTTACCATGCCTATCACAAGGGTTAGCTTCCTATTTAACCGGCCAATAAAGTGTTTCCATATTGAACACATTCGTAAAAAATTCGCGGATAAAGAGAAGGGAAGGGACTTTCACCGACTTCACCCAACCTACTAAATGTTCCTGTCGTCAAAGTAAAATAAATTAATAAACATAAAAAATGATATATCTGTATAAATTCTCCATAGAAAAACACCATCAGGTTAAATTATAACACGAAATTAAAGCAGAATCCCAACGTTTCAGGTTCACATCGTCATAACTCATTGGAGTGGTAGGACTACTAACCGGTCACTGTTATCTGAGAAAACATCTACCTAAACTAGGCAAATACGATGATCCCATCCGAAGAGTAAGCAATGCGAGGGGACAGCCACCTATACCCCTATGTAAAAAATGATCATCATCATGGTGTATATCTAAAGGGAGTGCTTTCGGTCAGCATCCCCAGTTTTTCCCTCTATTATTATGCACAATCAATGCTCGGGTCTCCTTTTTGATGGTGGAGCCGATATGTTCCTTAAACGTCAGTGTTTTGCCAGACTCAGAGGGGAGATACGACTATTCTCCGGTCTTTGGCATCTGAGAAAACATTCACAAAACATGGGCATATACAACGATGATCTCATTTGCAGATTATGCAATGAGGAGGAGGAAACAGCCACTCACACTTCGAATGCAAAGCAATGGAGGTTTAACCTAACGTACGGAAAAGACTCAGGGAACCAAATTGCACCAACAACAGTCAATGACCTGATACTTCTAAGAAAAAGGATTGAGTCTATTGACTGAACTAAGGAACTTGAATTGAATTTTTGTTCTACGATGATATACAAATCTATTGGTGTTTGTATAATAAACGTTGGAATATGTCCTCAACTTGGCAGAAAATCATATTTTAAAAAATTTCCTAAAATTATTTAAGTATACGCTAATACAATTCGCCCTAGTGTATATTGTCGTACAATCGTTCAATAAAACGGTTATCCAACGTCCTTACTCATCAGAGTTTCCCAGTTGCCAAGATTGCCAAGAAAAAAGAGCGGGGTTCTCTGGGTTATAAGCAGAGTGAAGTTAACTTTTTATTTTATCTAACCATATTTCATACAATCTTGCACATTAATTTATTGTTCTACATTAAAATTTAAACCTACTGACAATAAACCTGTAATATATCAATTACACAGAATGAAAATCATTTTGAAACATTGTACTTTATTTATTTTTCTCGACTCCTAGGTTCCATTGGCAAGAATTAAATAAAAATATGAATAAATAAGAAAGAATAAAAGCCAAGAATAAAAACGCAAATGAAATCCTTAAAGCCAATATTGATTCGAAACATTCAAATTTTTCAAAAATTATGTACACTTGCAGTTTAAACAGTAAAAGGCTAGATATGATCAATTTGCGATCTCTATGGATATTTCTTAGACAGGTAACACACATTACTAGGCAGCTAACATGGGCCTTATGGGTTACTAAGAACAGTTACAATCAGTTGACATTTTTTGTAAGATGATTTCGAAGCATCCTTGCTTCTTCTTCAGCATACCTTTATAATATGTCAGGTGTTCCAGATTTTTATTGTCAAGACTTTGTATGCTGAAAAGGAACCAGGGCGGCCTAGACCATTAAACATGGTATAAAAAAAGACAACCGTTGTAACTGTACTTAATAAAAAGTAATCAACAAGATCTTTAAAAAGAAGCAACCTTTAGAAGAAAAACAAAGTTAATGAAGATGGAGCTGGCCAAGCTGACATTCCTGTCATATATGCATCAAAATCATAGGAAAGGATCAAGCAAATAAGGAACTAGATTAAATAAATGTGATAAATGTAAAAACACCTAGTACAACCTCATAATAAAATGATTTATTGATGATTATAGCTCGTGAAGGTTAATTGATTTGACTTTAGGACCTTTTGGAAAATTGGAGAACCAACCAGGGAACTAGTTGAATATACTCGCCATATTTTCAGTTGCGCAGTTCGTGTTGTATCAAAGTGAACCGTCCCTGTATTTTTTCTTAATTATAGTTTGTTTTTGTTTTTGTCGTCAAATTGAAGGGTTTACTCGTTCTCAAGGTATATCAGGATATGCGGAAAGGTCAACCCACGAGCTCGTCAAACCTTTTAATTGCGTTCTGAAAAGGAGTTTTTGAGGTGCACGACCGTAGTAAGTAGAGTGTTGAAAATTGCCAGGTAGGGGGACCCCTGGTGGTATATGACAGGGATTCGTGGGAAGAAGGGAAATGTCACAGTCGAGATGACACCGCCAATAGGAGGGAGGTCACCCCGAATAGCGTGAATCGTGGAAATCGTCGTCCCGGGGTGAGACAAAAACAGGATCCCTTGTGTTTTATGGAAACCGCAAGATGGCCGCGCTTTCCCACCGGTGCCCCCCTCGGCCTTTCGCGGTTTCTCCAGTTTCCCATTGGACCTCTCGGTTATACTTCATTAAAGGAGAATGGCCAATCCCGGATCCTGACTTTTCTGACGATTCCGTCTCGGCTCGTCATCTTCTTTATGCCGTTCTTGAGGAAACGGTGATCTTCATTTTTCTGTTTCCACCTGGACCAAAATGGCCAGTAGAGTTGGATAACCTCTTTCTGTATTTTTTCTCCCAAGGTAAAACCAATTTGTAAAATGGTGGAGATACTGGTAAACAGTCGTGATTGTTTTTATGGAACCACTGTACACTTCGGCACCAATTGCCTTTTTTCTCGGTTTTAAAGTCTCTTTCATAGCACAAACCATACATACCATATAAAACAACCCAACTAATAAAACAAATACAATATATTTGAAAGATCGAAAAAATAGTATTATTGCCCTCGAAATTAATTTGTTGATCGATGGATAAAGGAACCAAGAATCTACACAAAATAACAATACTAAATTACACTTCAGTACGTAAAAGTATAAACCATGAAAAAACAGGCACACCGCAAAGTAAGATGCTGCAGTAAATACCAAATCTTTCACCTGATATTCACGATTTCTACAAAGAACATATAAAAATCATTTTCTTCTATAACATTTTGTGGCCTATTGACAATTCTTAGTTTAAAGTGTCTTATTATAAAAACAAAATCAAATTATTAAAAGGAATCAAAATATTTGGATAAGAGAATATAACAGAACTATTGCCCCAGAAATTTGATTATATAGGAAAAAGGATTAAAATGTCGATACAAAATCAAAACACAATATTCACAAGGTACTTCAGTACATAAAAATATACGATAAAACAACAATTCACAACAAAAACTCTACTGACATACAGATAAACATACGATAGAAGAGACAAGCAAGCTAAGATGTTCAAGATTATCTTTAATTTGAAGTGACTAATAAAAACAAGAAATATAAAATAATAGTCTTAACAATTTGTGGATGTTTGAGTCGAAGTGGAGGGTATTTGGAGTGGTAGGTAGTTGAGAGGGCCTGATCAGGGTGGTTAGGATGGGTTGAAAGATTAAGTCTTTACCCAAGGAAATAAGGTGAGACTGATGAGCCTACAGACAAAGCAAGAAGGTTCCTGAATTTCTGAGGACTTAAGAATATAAAACTTCATTGGTTTAGTCGTACCTTAGAGGTCTCTAAGTCCAATTATGTCAAAATAAAGTTTGAAACGTGATAGTTTGTTCTGTTCTGTGATTTCGGTCCTAGAGGTTTGTGAAAGAAATTTTGAAGTGGTCCAAGTTGCCTGTTGAATTCGTATGGTTTAAGCCTTGCATGATAATTCACGTCGGTATACTTTCCAAGTATGATTTTAAGTATATAAACTTGTTTAGATGTCCGTAAATGTGTGTTGATTACTTGTCGAATTGAGAGCAACGCGGTCTCGATGAGTGGACGAGGAAGGTTCTCGGACTAGGAGGTAACTGGCAGAGCTTGACCAATCTTAGGATGGGTTTTGCAAGAGGTTTCCAAGGGTCAACTGTCTAAGTACATAGAACCATTTTTCTCGGAACTCAAGATGCTCCCGTACATTACAACGTGCTTGAATAGTATTACGGCTATAATACAAAATTGCAATATCATCTTACGAGTACGAGATGTTGAGGTTGTACAGGGAAATAAATAGCATAAATGGTGTACAAGAACGAAAAGAAAGCACCTCCTTTAAAATGGCACCATCTTTTGGTACACACAAGAAGGTAAAGAGGCAGGAGTATTCGGTCCTAGAACCAATACTCAGGTCCCATGGGAAAATACACCAATATCTCCCAACCTGAATTTCACGCAATCGAGAGATGTACTCAATTCAACTTGACTAAAGGGTACAAAAACAAGAACATAACTATCATGCCAGATAGCCCAGCAGCCATGAAATTACTAAGCTCAAATATCATTCAAAGATGGTGTTGAACTACAAAACAAAACTGCCGTAAGTTTAGGTTGAGGTCAGCCTTTGCTGGGTCCCAGGACACATGGGAGTAGAAAGCAACGAGAAAGCGACACCTTTGCAAGGAAAGGAGCTGCTACAAGGCTGGTAGGACCAGAACCATTTTGTGGCATAGGAACTATTAAAGAGTAACTCAGACAGAACGTCAACAAAAATGAAAGAACAATGGAATTCACTCTTTGGACACAGGAAATCCAAGAATCTCTTAACCAATTTAGGCAGAAGAGAAATTATAGAATGTGTCAAGGGGAGTAAGAACAAACTGCGAATCCTAATAGGATCCTGAACAGGACACTGCAAAATAAATCGACAGTTAACAGAAGATTGGTATAATCCAAGGCGGCACAAGCAGATTCTGCAAAGAGGCAAAGGAGACACCAACACACCTACTAACAAACTGCGGTGTTACATTTTCCCGCAAGAGGAAGAGCTTTGAGATGTACAATGTGACCATAGAAGAGATTCAACCCTTGAGACCCGGCCTATTAGTCAAGTTCCTCAAAGGGCGCTATATTACACCCCAACTATTACATCTACATCTATGGTGTACAAGATGGTACCAAGAATGCTCCCCTGAGAGAAACCGGTTGTACTGTTCTTTCTATGATAATATTTTGACGCACTTTATAATCTACGATCGGTTCATATGATTTTAGGATTAAGTAAACTTGATTAGGAACCCTTGTTCCTATGTGCAGATCCTAGTTTAAAAGCATATCTAAGAACACATCCGAGCAGTAGACTTTTCCAAAGAAGAGGAAATATTTCTGAATCCTGGATAGTTTATGTAAATCTGGTATTTAAATGGGATGTTTTGGTGACTGGATATTACTAGTTGAATGATGATTGGTCTGCAGCAGGATATGTTTCGGGATGTTTGTAGATTTTTATCTTTCAATAAAGGTGACAAACACTTGAATATAACTAATATTAGTTTAGTCTACTAACGTTCTTCCTTTTCTTCAATACCAACGATGACGGAATTAGCGAGTCGATACGATGATCATCTTTGAATTTATTGCACGTAATATGTACATAATACAATTTTGTTTGATACCTGCACTTTTTTATTATAAGGAATCTCTCCCTCTTTTAATTTTTCCAGTTAATGTACTATCTTATATTGAAAATGATATAATAAAAGGCCCCGTTTAAAACGGTTTCCTTTTTGATCAGTTTTACACTAATTCAGGAAATGCGCTCGCCAAATGTTTCTCAGGTGGAAATCCACATATCATTAAACAAAAACACGACAGTTCTCAATAAAAACAGAACTAGATAATTACACGGTCGGTTCGTTTGACCATTAACACCGTGGGAGGCGGTGAGTATTATCGTTTGATAGGATGCCGCCGATGAGCAGACAATAGCAGACCATTTCGGTAGCCCTTTACCTGACGAGCCTAACAAATTAGAAATTGTCCGTTCATCTCTCTAATGGTGCAAGGGTTATACCAACACCCCGACCGCAAACAGAATAGTAATCCAGAATAAATCCGTATTAAATATACCTGTTCCCCCTCGCTCCATGATAGTAAAAAAATTATGGTAGTCTGTGAAAAGTCATTACGAGTAAATAGTCTATAAAGTACGTGAGGGACTTTCAGGTAGTAGGACCGATACAAAAAGTCCTCGGTGGCAGAGTTCCATATAATACAAGGTATTATGAGTCAAGTCTGTGGAGTCTCATACCGGACGGAAGTGGGCAGCGCCGCTCAATCATTTTTACTATCGAAATAATTTGACATTCTTCTCCCGGAGTGAACTTGAAGTAATAAAGAGGAGGAGGTAAAAGCATTACAAAAACAACAAAAAAAGACGGGGAAAGACTGGCCATAAAACCTGGGATCGAACTACCATGTTAACAGTCTTTTACCATCCATGCTATATTTAGTAGGGGAATGAGCATGAGCTAATTGCCGGTTCTGGACACTTAACAATACGACAATGATATTACGATGAAAAATCATAAAATTCATAGAAATTGGAAAAAAAAGAATAATTTTTCAACTTTAGTTTTAGTTTTAAAACCGGTTTAAACAAATAACCCAGACGGATATTAAAAATACTAATCTTATGTCAGCCAAAAAAAAATCAAAGTTTTAATCTTTTCAAAAGAAAATCAAACTACCTGCAGATGTATCATGTTAGGTTATTATATATCAGTAAACTACAGAACACAAACACTTTGAGCCCTGAAGATGGTTTTTATTATTTTATTTTCAATAAACACGATTGTAATGAGTACATACCATAATATAAATGAGACGAAATAGGTCGTTTTTGACAATTTTTAGGTCGAATGTAATCCGAGCGTTCTTGCCAGTAGGCCAAGCAATCGCGAGAAAAAATTATGTAGTTTGAAATAATTTTGATTAAGTATGCTTTTGCTTTGCATCGATTTATAAGGTCAGTGAATTTTTTTTATTTCGTAGTTTAAAATAACATGCAGTTTCTTATTAAATGAAAGTTTATATATATAAATTTTAAAAATAACAAAACCTTTCTAGCAAAGAAAATTTTTTGCAAACTGTTGTATCAAATAAAAAATAGATATTTTTTATGAACATGTTTGCTATTTTATGTTCTTAATCCTCCTTTCCACTTCTCTTGAACTGAAGCATTGTCCCGGTGTGTTTTTGGTTGTATCCCAGGCATTTGACCGGGTATGGCACCGGGGATTGTTGTGAAAGATTAGATGCATCCTACCATCTACCTACTACTTATTGTAAGATCCTACTTTACAGATCGTTACTTTCAAACATCCTACAAAACTTCAACATCTATCCTATTCTACAGGTGTCCTGTAGGGCTGCGTCCTTGCACGTCTGCTTTTCTCGTTGTACACGTCCGACCTACTCCAAATCCCTACACAGCCACCTTTACTTTCCTCTGACAAAGATCCCTTCATTGTATTCCGTAATCTTCAAAAATCAAGTGCAAATCCTCGAACTCGTAACAATAGCTCCTTCAGTGGAGAATCGCAGCCAACATAACTAAATCCGCACATATAGTATTTCCATTAAATAAGAAAACTCTTGCATCACTTTCAAATTCAAAAATGCTTCCATCCCTGCTGTGAGCTATATACTTCGGTTCTACCTTGACAAACGACTGACATCGAACCCGCATACGCAACTCAAGGGAGTGTAAACGAAGATTTGCCGTGCAAAAACATCTACATGACAGATTTTTTAAACTTAGTTTGACAAACAAAAGACATCTATACATTGCTATGTTGGCACCTATTTGGGCATATGGACTCGAACTCTACAGGACTGTAAAGCGCAAACCTTAATCAAATCCAATTCATTCCGTTACAAATCCTTAGAACAATTATTGTCAACACTCTCTACTGGTTCCAACCCACACCATCAATATTCCACCAGTCTAATACCTAACCCAGTGCAGCTACAAAAAGTTCCATTCTAAACTATTTTATTATGCTAACCCCTTTGTCAAAAACCTGTCATTGACTATCTTACCAAAAAATCCCTCCGAAGATTGAACCTTTCTTCGCCTCATCTGGAAGGCTAATAGCATATAATATTTTATCTGTTCTGCTTATTGCAAAAGAGCGGAGTTGTAAAAATCTATAAAAATATGTTCTTAATCCGTAATTATACAGGATTTCTAATAGTTTCTGTATTGAAATTACCCAGGACCCATTAAAACAGATTGCTCGGTATTATCAAAGGGGCGAAATATTTTCTAAGAGGACAAAATACCCCTCATGTGAATCAGAGTGTGCCGACGTTAAACATTCATTACCGAGCTAATTGCAGACACACTTTCTTATCGTATAAGTAGAAAGTTTGGATTACCGCCTCCCCTGCCCTCGGGCTGAGCGGCGGATACTTTTCACGATCCTCCCCCCAAACGACCTGCTCTTTCGCCATTGTTAAACTTTTAATGAGATGGCTAACTGTAAACTCGCCATTTATATTCCGTGGAATAAATTTTCAGCCCTGTGCCCATAAGCGGGATTTGGAAGGTGGTCGCATCGTTATGTACGAAATTAGTCTAATTGCGGTACATGAAAGTTCAACGGGCTCGGAGTTTATCTAGCCTCCAAATCTCTTAATTTCTGCGTTCTGATTGCAAATTAAAAAAAAAAAAAATAGACCAAATTTATTTTTAAAAAAGAATCTAAAGATCATACAAACGTAAATCAATCTAAATCGCCTACCCAAGCAATTCTTTAACATTAAAACGTAAAATGGTCATATCCAATTTCCAAAATCTGTGATGACAAGATGATATTGTCTTGGATGCCAAGGTACAAAGAAATCTGGGTAATGAACAAGCAGGCTGCAAATTTGCAGAAGAAAATATGCAAGTCTAACTATAGGCGAGAACTTGTAGTTGGGATAACAAAATCGAACGACGACTTTCAAGACTTTACATTTCAGGTTCCATGTCCACCTTCCATCTATTCTAACCAAAAAGTGGACGAATGCTACAGCTGGTAAGTAAATTTCTACAATTAGGTACGGGAGTGTTAAGGTTATATCGGGTCTCTGTCATCTGGGACAAATATAGTGGGGATTACGAAATTCAATGGACACAGAAGACATAACCTAGGGTACCAAGAAGACTCAAATAATTGCAGCAATGTGAAAGTAAATGACGTATTTCTTTAAAGAAGGATCGAGTGAAATGAACTGAACTAAGTAGGTAGGAAAATTACAATAAGCCAAAAGTTTTTTGGAATACCACACCCCCACTTTTAGTCGTCATCATCAAGCAACAGAGAATCGACGATACTCGGCAGGATTTCGTCAGTATTTTCAAGTATGTTGTTTGTGAAAAACCCATCAGGAATGTGCATTTTTGGGCAGTTTGAATGGGTTTTTCTCCAAAAGCTTTTTTCTAATGGTTCTATGATCTTTGAACTGTAGGAACAGTTGAACAGGAACAGGATTAAGAGAATATGCAAAATTATCATAGCGTTGCTTGGCATTAACGGAAAAGAAGTTTTCTTCCAGCAAGATACCACCCCGTTCGTCTAGTCAGCTAATGAAAAAACGACTTATTTCTTAAGGATCCATGAAACAATTTTCCGACAGGAAAACATTTTATAACTTTAGCGAAGTCGATGTTTTTTCGACAGGCATCCTAGATCATACCAGCTCCAGGATGGGGTCAAACAACTAGCTGAAAGCCTATACCAGTTCAAGGATGGGGTCAAACAACTAGCTGAAAGCCTATACCAGTTCCAGGACGGGGGTCAAACAGCTAGCTGAAAGCCTATGCCAGTTCCAGGATGGGGTCAAACAACTAGCTGAAGGCTTATACCAGTTCCAGGATGGGGATCAAACAATTAGCTGAAAGCCTATACCAGTTCGAGGACGGGGGTCAAACAACTAGCTGAAATATTAATTTTTAATAGTATTAATTTAATTTTAAAAAATTAATATTTCACCAGAAATTATATATCCATGGGTAATATTGCTAAATATAATTTAATAAATTATTAACTAAGAATATAAACCATTTATATTTATTCGCCTATTTTACCATGTAAATTATTTCGATTAATTATTCTTTTATGTCAGGTGTTGGTTGAGATGAAAGACTTAGGGCCACGAACGGGATTCGAACCCACGACCTTCGGCTTAATACGCCGTTGATCTAAACGCATTCGTTTACGTGACTTCGATACGTTGTTGGTTCAAAATCATGATAGTTCAAGCGGTTAGAGAAGCGGAGTATTGAGCCGAAGGTCGTGGGTTCGAATCTCGTTCGAGACTCTTTTTCAACTCATCCAAAAGCTGACATAAAAATAATAATTAATTGAAATAATTTACATGGTCATATAATAAGTAATGAAGTATCATTTCACTAAGAGCTCCCCTTGGCTACTTGATAAGTCGCTGGAATCGATTTCTGATTACAACATTTGAAAAATGGCGAAAAGAGGGAAAATTCAAAAGGTTGAGTTGAGATGAAGAGATTTTGTCTGAGTCACGGAAGATCAAGTGGTTAGAGCAACAGCGTAATGAGCCGATGATCTCCGCCCGTCACACTAATTTTTTAAACTCAACCAAGACTTTACATAAAATGAATAATTAATTGACAGAACATAATGTTTGGGAACAGAATATAATGAAGATTTACTCTGTAGAATGTCGCGTGCCATTATTTGAAGATTTATTGATTAACGAGGGCACGCTCTTCAACTTTGAAGCATTCGCCTTCCTTGAGCCGTTCCGGGCGGACGCCTCAACTCATTAAACCAGACGGGACGATTATATTGCTTTTGTGTGTGTCTTATTGTTTTCATCCTTGGGGATAATTGGCAAACTCTTAATTGGTGAAACTGCGTAATTTATATATAGGAAAACATTTTTTTCTTCAGTATCGACCTCCAAAGAAATCAAACTGTAATAACCGATTTTTTCTCAAAACATTTTAAACTTCAGACCCCATCTTCAATTTACTCTAAGGTACAATGTTTCTAGGTTATTAAAAAAGAAATAACGACACTGACCGGACGTGTGTGTCCAAAATCGAGGTGGTGCCGCGGAAGTTTAAAAGGGCGTTAAATTAAACTACATCATAATTGATGCTCCGTGTTGTTTTCTGCGTAGTTAACGAGAGCTGGACGTTAATTTTCTACCGCGAATATAAAAGATTAGTATTGTCTGTGCAAGCCAAGGTTATTCCTGACTCATTTCGACTTCCGGGCGACGGATCCAATTTCAGTACATCACAAAGGGCCTCAGCGGCGATTAATATCTAACAAATGGCTGATACATTGAACTGGAGGGGACAACATTTTGAATAAGTTTCTTAAGGAAATTATTGAGGGACCTAGCTTCTCATGGCCAGATAGAATTTATTCCTTTACTGATATACAAAATATACTTTAAATCTTTGGGGGGGGGGGTATATTAGAAAGGGTATAAAGGGTACGTCAAGCATATTAGACAACTGTCAAATCGTAAACCAAATCACGTTAGACGAAAAAGGTTACAAACTTTAATAAGTATGGGTTTTTATACAAAACTACTTCTACTAATAAAGCAAGAAAAAAATTTATTATTAGGTGGTCCAATGACCAATGTTGCTTTATTTTCTAAACGGTCATTAGTTAGACATGAATAGTGTTTACATTTTACATAGTTACTCTTAGAAAATGTCTATTTTTATAAGTATATTTTTATAGTAGTCTCAAGTGTTTTCTCTATTATTAGTATTAGTAGTAGTCGTTATTATTTTACTAGACGATGTGCATTGAGCAAGGAACGATATGCGTAATATTTAGAGATTAGTGACCGTTAATAGATAATTATTCAGATATTGTAAGATGCGGTCTGGTGTAATGTAGGTAGGCCCTGAAGATGATCTCAATAAAAGATCGAAACGTTGGCCCGATAAAAAAAATATTTTTCTTATACCTACATCACACCAGACCGCGTCTCACGATATCAGAATAATTAAAATTAAATAGTAAAAAAGCGTATTTAATTTCGAAAAGGACGATTTTAATTTGAAGAAAAGATGAAGTTGTTTGTTAAAAAATTAAATTTAAGTCGCAAAAATTGAACAAGATTTGCAAAATTGTGAATTTTATTTGTAAAAGGAAAATTTAATTAGGCAAAATGGTTATAGTATATTACATTTATTTATATTTGAATTATATTAGAAAAAAGTAGCCAATTTGGAAAAAAATTGAACTGTAATCGTAGTTGTAAAAATCAAAATAATGTTTTTAAAACTTGGGGGAGTGATTTTGAGGGATTTTGAAAAAAAATTGACTTGGGCAAGAGTGAATTTAATATTCAAACGGGTGAATTTCAATTGCGAAACTGGATTGCAGTTGCAAAAAAAGTTATTTACTAAAATTAAGAAAGGTTAATTTAAATGTGTAGGTATTAGTGACCATTAATCGATAATTATTCAGAAATCGTGAGATGCGGTCTGGTGTGATGTAGTCTTCAGAAAAACATTTTCTTTATCGTGTCAACGCCATCTTTACTGAGATCATCTTCAGGGCTCAAAGTGTTTGTCTTCTGTGCAATTGTTCCACTCTTGCGTGTCGTGTTGAGTTAATTTAAATTTTGAAAAAATTCGACAATATAAAAAAAAAAGCTTTCGATTTGGAAAAAAGTGAATTTAATTTGATTAGAGGGTGAAAATAATTTAATAATTTGCAAAAGGGAAAATTTGGGTTGCAAAAATTTAATTTCGTTTTGAAAAAACTGTCCCCTATGTCGTTTTGAAAAGGCTAGATTTTTTGTTTTTAGACCGTTTGGAATATTCGAGTCACTCGTCATCTTTGCAGAATCAGCGCTGACGATGACGACTATTTTGATGATCTAGTTCAGGTTATTCGGAAATTGTGAGGCTCTTAACGCTGGATTGATTTTTATTTACAAAAACAATAATTTCCCGCTTTGTGCTTTCAATGAGTAGTGAAGTTATCTGGGTGATATATTTTCATGTAATCCTTAATATTACTTGTGACTATATTTACAAAAAATATATACAATAAGAAAAAGCAAGAGTAATTGATTGAACCTTGATTAAAAGTACAGGGATTAATTTTAAGAGACAACTATCCCTGGTGCAAAAGCAAAGTTGCAATACCACTATGGCATGTTGAAGAAGTAATTTTTAGGAATATTTTTTAATCTACTGCAAAAAATAAGGCCATAACGGATGGAAGAGAATCAGAGATACCGTATTTAGATTTTAAACAGAAAAGGTCCTAAGTGCAACCCTTGAGGAACTCCTCTCTTTGGTAGTACTTATGAATATATAATACATATATATAATGCAGGGTGCGACCAAGACCCGAGGGGTTAAATGCCTGGGTAGACTCGTACCCCATCCTTAAAAGGTCCGGGACTTGATCGGCTTATGTGTCCTGCATAAACCTCTTTGCTTTGTTCACAAAACCCAAGATTTTGGACCATTTTATCTGGGGGAGTGATTTGGTGATGTCCTCTTCAATATTTAGAAACTATACTTAGCGTCTGTATCACACTCTGCGAGGTAGTGCCGTGCCGTTTCTTCATTAATTTCACAAAAACGGCAAAAGAGGTCTGGTAAAATACCCATTACGGAGAGGTGTCTTCAGTGGACATTGGGCCGTCAGGATACCTACCAGACTCCTAATACCCTTCCTTGATTAGAGAATAGCCATTTCGATTCTGTTGGTTTGATCTCGTTCGCACACCTTCGATTGGCTCTGTCCAGGGGACAGATTCCATTTTAAAGGATAACTATCGTTAGAGCAAAAGTAAAGTTGCAATACCACTATGGCATGTCGATGAGGTAACCAACCAGAAACAGAATTAATTTTTAGGACTATTTTTAAATCTACTGCAACATATAAGGTCATAACGGATGGAAGGGAATCAGAAATATCATATATATATTTTAAACAGAAAAGGACCTAAGTGCGACCCTTGAGGAACTCCAGACGTAGCGAGAAAACTGTGCGATGCCAGCCTTTTTGGTATTTACCTATGAAAATAATATAAATATAATAAATGTTATTTTATCTCAACCAAGACCTTACAGAGAAAGAATAATTAATTGAAAGAAGTAACTTTTGGTCAATTGACCTCTTAAAAAATGTAAATAAATATAATACTGGTTAATAATTCAAATTGAATATAATATATGTAAACTGTTGAAAAAGATCCAGTTAGGTAAATGCTCATCAAAGACGGAGAATCACGATTGAGTTCAAATAAAATAAAACATCCCGAAATGAAAACATTACACGATCACGCTAGGTAGTCGAAAAAGTGAATAACCTCGTCAGTTCTTAAGTTTATACCAGCTCGTTACTCCTATAAGGATTGAGGGTGTCCGTGTAATTCGGAGCATAATGTTCCAGGCCAGAAGGCACACGGAGTTCCTAATTTCCTCGAGGTCAACAATTTTTTTTCTTCCGGCAAAACACGCAAGTACAATGAGTATTCAAAAAGGCAGCCGTGTTATGCGGTTCGTTATATTTATTTGCAAGAATGAATTTCTTCTTTAACACTTGTTGTTTCTTTTATTGCCCTGCGTTTTTGTCCATTGTTAATCAAATGGATTAGAGTTTGGCTTCATATATCAATCCATCAGAATTTATTTGTGTTACGGACTTGACAATCACCCACCCCAGATGTCAGAATCTTTTCCGACCATCCAGCGAGGTCAGGGCTTCGGGTGGGTGCTTTAAACAGCTAAGGGTCAATATACCACCAACGCACGCCAAAAACTTATTCTTTGTACGTACGTGTAAAACAATTAATCCGATTGCTATTTTGTACGACGAAGGTCGACTATAATTGTAATTAACAAAAAATAGTAATTTCTATTCACATAACCAATAATTATTATCTTAAATTTTTTTAATAATTTGTATTGAAATTAATCCAAGGCTTTCTCAAATTCTCAATATATTGTTAATAAACTAATTTATAAATTAGTTTTCATTGCGTAATTGAATATTTCTTACGATGCGGAAGAAATTTGATCGTGGCAAAAGAAAACAACTAATTGTTTCGCCTTGAATCCGCATAGTGTGCGATTCTGGGATCCATTCATGCGAAAATGAAACAGGTGGACTTTCGAATCTTTTCAAAAATAACCCGTTTACGAAGAAGTTGGGTCGAGAGCTATTTTTGTAATAAAAATATATTTTATGTGTAGTTAGTGGCCGTAATTGACGATTATTTGAAGATCGTGAGATGCGGTCTTGTGTGATGAAGGATTAGTAAAACATTTTCTTTGTTGTCCCAACGTTTCGAACTTTATTTATATCATCTTCAGGGCTCAAAGTGTGCGTCTTCTAAACACCCAACACGACCCACAACCGTGACACATCAACAAGAAAACAGGCACTTGGAGCACCGAATATGATCTAAATAAAGATCGAAACGTGTAGTTAGTTACGTTGGTTAACGATTATTTGAAGATAGTGACACCAGACCGCATCTCACGATCTCCAAATAAAGATCGAAACGTAATCTATAAATGATATGTTAATAAAGTAAAACAAATAATAAACTTTATTGATATCATTTCCAGTGCTCAAAGTGCCTGTTTTCTTTGTAGATGTGTCTCGGTTGAGTGTCGTGTTGCAAGTTTTGACGACAAACACTCTGAACCCTGAAGATGATCTAAATAAAAATCGAAACGTTGGCACATTAAAGAAAATGTTTGTCTAAACCTAAATAATAATTACATTATACCTTATATTATTTTCATTTAATTAATCTTTATGTAAGGTATTAGTTGAGTTGAAAAAATTAGTGCCACGAAGGGGATTCGAACCCACGACCTTCGGCTCAGTATGCCGATGCTCTGACCGCTTGTGAGTTTTGACGACAAAGAGTTTGACCCCTGAAGATGGGCTGAAGAAAGATCGAAACGTTGGCATGTTAAAGAAAATGTTTGGAAAACCTCCATCACACAAGACTGCATCTCAAAAACTCCAAAAAATTAATATAATCTTTAAATAGATGTTCCTTAATACAATAACGTCAGTGCTACAAGTGGGATTCGAACCCACGAACTTCCGCTAAATACGTTGCTGCTCTAGCAGTGAGCTATCGTGACTTCTTCGATCCACGCAGACACCAACTTCCCATCTTAACCCCACCATTTGAATTTTCCCTCCGTTTTGCCGTTTTAATCTCAACCAATACCTTACTTAAGGTTAATTAATCGAAAAGAATTTATTTGCTCAATCGTACCACGAAACGTAATCGATAATTGATATATTTTTCTTTAACAATAATCTGTGGAAACTGCTTTCAAAGAGGACATAGCGAGCGTCGAGTTTGGTGGATTGCTTTCCTAACATTTGTGTTATCAAGACTTTTTTTCGTATAATATTATCATTGTTAAATAAATGAATGGAAATAACAAAATAAAGAGTATTGAAGCAGTGGACAAATTGGCCAAGCATGCTACTCAATTCGTAAGCATTCAAGATTTGAAGCTTCCGAAATTAGATGCGCAAGAGGTTATTCAATAAAGTCTGGATCGAAAAGTGGCAATATATGAGCTGAGCATGGGTCTTTCTTCAGGACCTTAGTCCAAAATGTTAATAAAACACACTTGCAGTAACATGTAGACAGTAGTAAGGGATTCTTTTCCGTCATGACACGGAAGTCCTGGTGTCCTGGTGTCGTGGAATAAGCAGTGACTACCTTTACAAAACAAAACAGAGACAATCCTCCATTTGTTCCCCTTGCGATGTACCAGCAATTTAAAGGATTTACTTTTCGATTGCGAGAAACACCGCGAAATCACAGAAATTTTCTTTTTTTTTTGCACTTCGGACATTTTGCAGTCTAACCTCATTGACAATCCCTTCAACCTTATTGATTTACAAAGTGGTATTTAAATTCATAAAAACATTTAATAACATATATAAAATATAAAGTTATCAGTAACTATAGCGCACCCGGAGATGGGCTGTCGTGCTTCCCTGAGGTCGGGACCTTGGTGTCGAGGGCTCGTCCGGCAGGTCAGGCAGGTGGAGCAGTTAGTGGTGCGCTATTTCTTGTACAATGGCAAGACATTAAAGAAATAAAGACCAAACAAATGATTTACAATGACGTTTTCTCATTAAAATTTAAAGGCGGGACGGAGAGATATGATAAATGTTAACTAATGGACCAGCTACCGTCGTATCTACGTAAAACGTGCTCGGAAAAACACAACTCGACAAGCTGCCGAGTTATGTAGACTGTGAGATAATGAATATTAATTTTTTAGTCAGATAAGCCACTACATGTGTGATTTATCATCTCTCCCGTTACACTTTAATGTCTAATAGTGGATTTTACCGTTTAATTTCAACTTTTATATGAAAACGAGAAGAAAAACATGTCCAAGTTAAGATCCAGAAAGATTTTGCAGTCTTAAAAACTGTATGAAGTAGACTGGGTCAAAGTAGGTTTGGCGAAACTTGCCGGTGGTGGCAAGCGGCGGGGCTCTGACTGAGGTTTTGCGGTAAACTCTAGAGTTGTGCTCTACTGGACGCCGGCCGGAAGCTGGCCCCCGCTTAGACTCTTCTGACAAACAGAAGCGGATTTCCTGCCTCTCGGACCCGGTCATTTCCATATGCAACCAGTCGTCATTAACCGCGCCTTTGTCTTGATTCCGACGGATTCTTTATAAAAATTCGGGTTTGCATATATCGATCTGTCCCTACCCATTCGCTGAAATTTAACGGTGAAACTTAACATTCTTAGTATACAAATAGCATATCGTTTTTGCTGACCTGTACTTATCCATTTACATATATAAAACTGTTCCGTGACTGACTGAGACAACGCACAGATCAAAACGCTGAATCTAAAGGGTTTAAATTTTGACAGTCCATTTCTATAATGTCATGTATAGCCACTAGGAAAGGATTTTTTGAAATTTCGTCCCCGTAAATAAAACAGTTCCGTGACAGGCTGACAGTGCAAAGACCAAACTGCTGGCTTTAAAGGGTAGAAATTACGCCAGTGCGTTCCTCCAACGCATGGATGGCCCCTAAGAAAGTATTTTTTTGAAATTTCATCCCTATATATGAAACAGTCCCCTGACTGACAAAAAAAGCACAGATCAAACCGCTGGATCTAAAAGGCTTACATTTCGACAGTCCATTGTTGACTTTTTGAAAGTTCATCCCTAAGGGGATCGTATGGCAATTTTTGTACCATGTATAGACAAATTGAACAAAGTGAATTGAAGAAGAGAAGTATTCCAGAAACGAGACATTATGTTAGAAAGCCACATTAGCACTGCGCATAACATTAGAAAAAATACATTAAAGCAGAATCCCGCAGGACGAAGTCGCAAGGCATGGTTATATTTAACAAATACCTTCACGTGCTACCAACGGAATCGTGTTTTTCTATCTTATCCTTTTGTTATTTGGCAGGTATTCAATATGCCAATCTAACTTTTCTAGGCAGAGGAGAATTTAGAGAATTGCTCGTTGTCCTGGCGTCTTTGGTAAACCGATCTACATCATTCTGTTTGAATCGTGTATGAATTTTGAACCAGTTGGTTACTATTTGATGACCATTAGTCCTGATCATTCCTGCAAATTCAAGGATTTCTATGATGCATGATGATATAATCCGCGATATACAACTTCTTGTCATTGCACAACTAAGGCAATCTGCACTTATGACCACCTTTGAGAATGCTACTGGTCCTCTTTGATATAATATTTTTGATCAGCTTGCGGGCAGAGGTTCATCTCAAGATCGGACTGTAGATGTTTCAATGGTCTTCTTCCTCCACCCCACCCAGACTGTAAGACCTGCAGCTTTAAAAATAATTTTTAATTGTTTTTCTCATTTAATTGCAATCTTTTTATGGTGGAACTAAGATTCAATGGTAACACGATGCCGCAGTTCTCTGTACCGTCTGGGAAGCTAAGAATGGTTGGAGGAATGTCAGGTGTGTACACATGATATTAATCGGGGTCTCCATTGAGCAAAGTGGAAACATCATGATTGTTCATAATATCAAAGATTGATCTTGGACGAGTAACTACGTTAACATAACTAGCCAATATAATAAATGGAAAAATTATTGTTTTGAAATATAATTCCATTACAGTTCGTAGTCCGATTGAAGAATTAACTTTTTTCGATTAATTACTATTTATGAAAGGTATTGGTAGAGATAAAAAGTCAGTGTCACGAGCGGGATTCGAACCCGCGCCCCTCGGATAAATGCCGACACTCTACCACTTGAGCTTATCGTGACTTCGATCCACTCGGACATTAACTTATTCATTTTATGTAAAGTCTTGGTTGAGTTGAAAAATTAGTGTCAATAACGGGATTCGAACCCACGACCTTCGGCTCATTACGCCGTTGCTCTGACCGCTTGTGAGTTTTGACGACAGACAGTTTGAGCCCTGAAGATGGGCCAAATAAAGATCGAAGAGTTGACATATTAAAGAAAATGTTTTTGTAAACCTACATCACACAAGACTGTATTTCACGATCTCCAGAAAATTAATATAATCTTTAAGTAAGGTGTTTGTTAATATAAAAACGTCAGTGCCACGAGCGGAATACGAACCTGCGACCCTCGGCTAAATGCCGCCGCTCTCCCACTTGAGCTATCATGATTTCGATCCACCCGGAACGTAACTTCAACGGTTATTGTTCAACGACAGAACAAAAATGTCAGTACATTTTTTTCGCTTTCGTTTTACGATGGAGCATCACTGACACCAAATCGGTGTGCAACAAGTGATCTTTTTAAAGGGGTCGATTAATCGGACAGTCCTGACAGTGAAATAATACTTTTTAAAAAAAATTGATGCAAGGTCATTAAATGTTATTTATGGTAGCTGAGCATTGTCTAGGATAAAAAGTGTATATCCGCCCTTCACCAAGGGGTGGCTCTCACAGGAAGTCGGTTATTATGTTCACGTGAGTTAAACAGTCCATTCATGCCAAACAGTTCCAAAACCCGATCGAGATTTCAATTTCCTATGTTACATGTGGGTTAAAAAGTTTTTTAAAAACCTTGATAACGACAAAAATGTTATATTTAATAAGATAGATACAGTGATAGTTATAAAATATCAATGAACTAGTAGCCAAAGGGAAAACATTTTTACATTGTAATTAATTTTAAATATGCAGATCGTATGGTTTATTTTTAGTATAAAAAATCTTGTAAACACATTTAAACATATATAAAATAGAACCAAAATGTAATAATTTTTATGCTAAGGATGTTTTTTAACAAATCCGTTCGCAGTTTGTAATAAATTGTAAGGATATATCAGATAATATAAACGAGTTTTTTTCTGTGGTTCTATAAAACAATGTATAATTAGTAATAGTAAAAATATTGCGAAAAAATTATAATACTGAAAAAAGTAATAAATATGCGACCGGATGTTATGAGGTTTCACTTTAGGGAATTATGTTTCAAAATTGTATGTTTCATCTCTCGTATTTTATTTTCAGAACCGTTCAAATTGGAGGGCCTTTTTCCATGTTGCGTGTCGCTAATTAGTACAGAGTTAAACAACATGAGACAGGTAGGAAATTGCCATACATATTCATTTATCCTGTTCCCACAGAGCCATACGCCACATCCGCGCTAAACATCGGACACATTACGTCGGATTTTCTTGATTACTTGAAATGTTTATTATTTACGGGGAAAAAACAATGTACGTTATAATAAGGTACGGAACTTTTTGATATAGCGGCGGGTGAGGGCGGACAAAAAAAAAACACTGAGACGAAATGCCATTTCCTTTTCCTAACACACCCTACCTGTAATTACGCTGGGGTGAATAGGTAGGACGGGTCCTGCCCTCACTAAATAACTTTACATATTACACAACTTTTTTTTCTTTCTACTCGCATTGATTTTTTCCCCAGTACAGGATGGATGTAAGAAAATGTATCTGGGAACGTGGTAACGCTTGCTTTTAAGGTTGGTGGGGCCCTATTGAAGCAAAGCGATCTCGTATTTTAGACACAAGACCCGACACACTCGATTTAAGTTACTTTAATCATTAAGTTACCGAAAACACTCATTGTCTTCACAACAAAGAAGAAAACGGCCTTGATCCCCAGAGTTTGTTGCGTTGAGGGCAAAAACGATCCTCTTCCAGGCGAAATGAGAACGGGACGTAATATAAAACGAATAATTAAAAAAACTAGTCTAATACATCAGAAATAAAAGTTTTAAATAGTAAATACGGCAAATATATGCAAAAAATACTATGCACATAATATTATTTTTCAAATAGGTAAAATTTTGTTTAATTTTTGTCGTTTGCTTAATCTTCAGGCTATCTATCCAGCATATTTCTAATTAATGATCTTTTTATCATAATAAAAGACAATTTTCAAATAAGTAAAAGGTAATTAATAAAAGTTTGAGTCGTATTATTATTGCGCCCGTCAAATTTATTGAAATAAATACCTGCTTGAGTTAGAAATATTATTTGAGATGCGGTCTGTGTGACCACTGAGCACTCTCAACACGACAAATTGACTGATACATCTATGCGGAAAACAAACACTTTGAGCCCTGAAGATGATTTCAATAAAGATCGAAACGTTGGCACGATAAAGTAAATGTTTTTCTTCATTAACTAACGGTAATTAAACACCACATATTATATCTTAGCTTCATCGATATTTAAAAAATGTTGAAACAAACTTCAAATCCGTTTAATTTTCAATTTGGGAAAGTTCCAGTTTCACTACTGAGAATAATAAAAGAAGAATGAGAGCCCTCGAAGTAACTATGAAAGTATATTCTTAAATGTGTTAAAGAAAATAAAGAAGAAAAGTCAGTAGGACAGAGAAGGAGAGAGAAATAGATAGATAGATAGATAGATAGATAGATAGATAGATAGATAGATAGATAGATAGATAGATAGATAGATAGATAGAGAGAGAGAGAGAGAGAGAGAGAGAGAGAGAGAGAAATGAAGAGATTTTGGAGAAAGAAAATAAATGAAATATAGTCCATTTATAAGGTATGTATTATGTCGATATAATGAATGAGTGATTGGCTGAATGAGTGAGACAGAATCAGTAGTGAGTAATGCGAATGTATGAGAGAGAGAAAGAGAGAGATAGAGAGAGAGAGAGAGAGAGAAAGAGGGAGAGAGAAGAAAAATATATAACAACAATTAACGTAGTGAGAAGTAAAGATAGTGATAGAAAGAATGAAAGAAGAAAGAAACGTAGAGACAAACCCTCATTACATACAATGATAGTTACATAAATTCTTTTAAGCAAATTTTCCGTTCAAGTGTGAACAGTACGTTCATAAGTTCATAATCATTAAATATGCTTGCTTTTTACTGGTCTATGCTTCGATCTAAAGCTGACTTTACCTATTCGCCTTAGGCCCTTAGGTTATACAACATATAATAAAAGGAGTAAACGCGTCTTTTTTGAAGTTGTCTAATTAGTTATGGAATTGTTGAGATTTTAATGATGGTGCATAAAAAATGCTAGGTTTTAAGCATTTAATTAAATAATTAGTTTTATATCGGTATTTTTCAGGTTGGAATGGAATTCCAGTTAGGCCAAGTAAGGCGTCCTAATCGTGACAACGCGTCATTGGACGGCGTTTAAAAAGGTGGAATTATCAATAAACGGATCACACATATAATAATGAGTACAAAATGGCACACGCCCAGTTGCCGAAGTCGGCGAAGATTAGGAGTGGCGGTCGTAATTACAAATGGTGTTGATTAATAGGTGGGATTGGGGGTCGAGCCGAGAGTTCACACATTAGAGGTTGGCTGATCCACGCCTCTGATCCGGCAGGCCGACATCACTGAAATATATCAAACTCATATATCAGCCTTCGGAAAACATTTGTTCTTCCCTCGTTACTGGCACGATAAACCCGTATCCACGCCGAGACGGGATACGGAAAAATTTCACGAAGCCGTTTCGTCCTGAAATTAGCTGGTAAACGTTCCTTCGAAAGGGAACTTTTTTCTTTTTTTTTTAATCGGGTGGACTTTCTTATTCGGACTTTATTTGGGTTATCACACGAGAAGATTTTCGGATCGGGAATTTTTATCCTCTGACGTAGACATTTTAATCAAAAACAAAACCCAATTCGATCGTTTTACAGATAGTTCCTACTCACAGTTAGTTACTTTTAACGACCGGATTTCAAGCTTATAGCTCATCATCAGGATGAAGGAATTTAACAATCACGTCCCTCAATATGAATGTGAAAAAGAGAAGCTGGTTTTTAATGCCGCTCAATTTTCAATTAAATAGTATACTAATAAATATTGTAGGAAAATGATTGTAAAATATTGATTAATTTATGTGTTTTAAATTTATTAATTAATAAAAAATTAAAATGATAATTATTTGGAGGTCTGGTGTGACGTGGTTTTTCTTTCATTTTTAAAAAACGATAATTCCTACTCACAGTAACTGTTTTCCACCTACGTCGAAACATGGTTGTAGAAATCCTTCAACCTGATGATGAAATAGTAGCTCGAAATCCTGATCGTTGGAAAACAACTTACTGTGAGTAGGAACTATCTTTTTTTTAAAAAAAAAAAAAGGTTAAACACCGTACTCACTCCATCATTCATCTTTTCTTCGGTTTTTCTCTATCGTGCCTACGTGTCGATTTTTATTGAGATCATCTTCAGGGCCCAATCTGTTTGTGTTCTGTGTATTCTCAAAATAGATTATTTAGGTATGTATTTAAAATAGCACGTAAATCAAAATCTATTATATTAATTAATGCATTTATCCCCATGTTCAAAATTACATTTTTTAATTTCATTCTCAAGCCAATTTCCTCCTTTTGTAGCAACAACAGTAACACGGTTGTATTTAAATTTTATTCTTAAATTCCGAAAATTTGTTCGATTTAGACAAGTACTCTTTAACTCTCGTTTTAATTTCTCTACTGTATTGTCCTATATATTTAATGTCGAAATCATTATAATTAAGTTTTGCCTTTTGGCCAAGTTGTCAAACTTAACTTTAGGTTGATTAATCTGTTTATGTAAGGTATTGGTCGAAATGAAAAATTTGTCACGAGCTGGATTCGAACCCACGACTTCCCCCTGAATACGCCGTTGCTCTACCATTTGAACTATCAACTTAACCTACCTTTCGAATTTTCCCTTCTTTTTGCCATTTTTCAATGGGTTCGAATCCCGATCGTGACACTCACTTTTTCATTTCAACGAATGCCTTACATAAAAAGATTAATTAATTGAAATAAGTAATTTTTTGTTTGGTTATTTTCATTCTCTTTCTCTCTCTCTCTCTCTCTCTCTCTCTCTCTCTCTCTCTCTCTCTATTTATCTATCTATCTACGTATATATATATCTCTCGCTTTTATTCAACGTTATCTTTATTTCTTCTTTAC
>CM077113.1:9907987-9926518 GCA_039619505.1 Cimex hemipterus
GAGAGAGAGAGAGAGAGAGAGAGAGAGAGAGAGAGAGAGAAGGAGAGAAGGAGAGATAGATAGATAAATAGATAGATAGCCTTATTAAACGATTTTGCGACCGAGAAAATATAAAACGAAGTACGTAAGTAAGGAAGAAAAAGTAAGAAAGAGAGAAGAGAGAGCAGTGAAACGAATATGAGAGTAAAGAGAGAGAGAGAGAGAGAGAGAGAGAGAGAGAGGGTGGGAGGGAGGGAGGGAGAGAGAGAGATAGAGAGAGAGAAGGTAAAAGAGATCTAAGGAAAGTTACCACTAAGGAAGGAAAAGTATATAAGGCAAAAACAACGAAAAGGACATGAGGAAATACAAGTAGGTAAAATAAGTAGAAAAAAAGACTCACTCACATTAGTTAATCCATTAACAAGTGTTATAGTGAGAATCAAAAATTCACGAGGTTCACTCTGTATATTGATTAGAGCGACAGAAATATTAGTAAAATTTCAGAAATAGCTAGTAGTATGCCATACAGTCGAAACTTCTATTCTTACAAATTTTTTGTTAAGTCGAATCATAGATTTATGAATCTTCATTTTTTTTATTCATATACATGGTATCAACTTGGATTTCTTAAAAACTACTCGATCTTTAAAAAACCGTTTTGTACAGCAATGTAGGGGTACTCCAGTAAATTGATCCATATGTTTTATGAATAAAAAATATATTTAATTATGTTTATATCGTTCTTCAATTAATAATAGTGTTGAAGTGGTTATCAGATGACCTCCATCCGATCATCTTCAATAAAATAGAATATATGTTGGAAGTGTTATTTATGTTTAAAATCGTGTTGAATTGTCTATTTTCCTCCACATTACAGCATAATCGAGAACACGACGGGCATGAGAAAGTGAAAAAAACCTCTGGAAGATTTGTAGCCGTTGAAAGTAAATTGATATGATTATTGTGACAAGTAGAGGTACAAGATCACGGGAGGCCGTCGAAAAAAAAGGAATGGGAAAAAAGGTTGTCCGGACGGTCGGGGTGAAAACGGGCGGGGTAAGACGAGTAGCGCTGTGTTTAGCACCTCATTAGGCGATCCAACATCTCCCCATGAAATCGGGATATACCTGCCACTCTTTAATCTTCCACTCTCCATACGTCCACGGGTAGATTGTAAAAAAACTAATACGGAATGAAACTAATGGCCGGACATTCTTTGTACGACCTATCGGCACTTTTTTCCTGCCGGCTTCGTAAATGATTGTTTTATCGGTGTCCGAGGAATGCCGGCTACCCTCAATCAAAGACGCAGATCGATCTTTACCACGGGGAAGAATGGGAAAGAAAAAACGGTTTTTTCAAACGAATCACATTTCAGATAATCATTCGAAGGGAAGTGGACGGAAATGACGTTTATATATTCCTTTTTTAAAAATGATTTCTGTATTCTAGACTGACCAATTTCAGGTTTATATTAAACTCACGAATAAATTATGGCCAATTCGTAATCATAAAGCTGAAAAAAAATAAAAAAATAACCGACTAAAACAGAACAATTTCATAATTACTCAAGTTATGGGACTCAAGAACCGAGATGAAAATATCAATCGACTGTACATTTCTAAAGAGTCCCGACCGAAGCTATGCGATTAGACATTTACCGACGTTACAAATATATCATGCATACATACACATAAATATTTTTGTACAGAGGTTCGTAGCAGTAGAGGTCATCAAACTCGGTAATACAGGTGTATTAGATGTCCCTGTGGCCACAACGGTTTAGACGTTGCCACGGCGCTCATCACTGTAAGGTAAAGGTCGAGGGTTCGAACCCGACACACAAATGGGCTTTTTTTCCAAAAAAAAACTGTCACCCCGAGGGTTAATAGGACCTCAGCTATTGCGAACCCTCGTAAGACTCACTCTCAATCTATCTCTACCTTTGTATCAATTATCTCTATCTTCTTTTAACAGCCATCTCAACCTAATTATTTTGTGTTTTAATATGATTTACACAACACATAGTCGAAATTAGCATACAATATACATTTATCATTTTCAACATCTATATGCAACATACCTAACAATCTATGTATAAGATATACAGATTTCTTTATCTATCTATATATCTATCTTTCTCGTAATAACTTATACCTTCTCTTCGCGGTTTGTTTTTTTAAACTCTGTTTGTTACTTATGTATTCTTAATTTACCTGCTTTCATAAATTATATAATCATAGACATTATAACTTACAACGTTGACTTATTTTGCACTTTACATATTGGACAAATTCCTTTCACTTTCTCCCACTCTCTCAGTCTTCTTTCTCTCTCCCTCTTTCTCTTTCTGTGTATTCTCTCCTTCTCTCTCTCTCGCTCTCTCTCCTCTCATTATCTTATATTCGTTTCACTGTTTCCTTAACTCTCGTTTCAGTGTTCTCTCTTATCTCTCTCTTACTTTCTTATTTCATATTTTATTTTCTCGGTAGCAAAATTAAATAATCGTATATTGAGACTATCTATCTATTTATCTATCTCTCTCTCCCTCCCTTCCGTTCCCTTTCTTTTCCTAATATAATTCTCTTACCTTTCTCTCCCTCTTTTCTTTCTTTCCCTAATTGCTTAAATAATCTCTTTTTTATTTTCGTCTACCTTATCTTCATTCTTAACTCTTATTCTGTAATGTTGTTTCTGTCCGTGTTTCATGTTTTTCTGAAAACTGCTTCACATTGGTAATTGTGAGCTTCCTAGGAAATTGTCCAATGTTTACTAGAAACAAGCTCTGTTTACTTGGCTGGTTCAGTTGACAATTTTAACAATTGCAACATGTTAATCCACAACCAAACACGTAAGCGTTTCAACCTTAGATGGAATGCAGTGTGGTTCGACCACGTGTCAGGATGCCAGAGGAGAATTAGTAGCTGGCAGAGTGTGGTCTGTACAGAAAGACAAGAGGCTCACGGCTCCCCTTGAATACATTACCGGTAGAACATTGTTCAAGCCGACTGTATAATTCATATCTGTGATCCCTGCAATCTCATTACGAGGCGAACCCCAGCGAGCCTCTACTCTCTTTTACTTCCTACAACCTCCGCACGATTGTCTTACATAAGCGTCTCGTAATTTATGACCGGTGGGCAAATAAAGTCTTTAAATAAATCCCATGAAGGTTCGAACATAACGCTTGGATGCCCTAATAAAAAATAAAATTTTAAGAATCTTACAGGGCAATTCTACTTTCCAAGTATCCAAGTGTGATTTAAGTAATGTATAGTTTTACAGCTTAAAAATTTAACTTTTTCATATAATGTTATATGTGATGTACAAAATATTGCATCTCATAATAGAAGCAGATTTTTTAGACTGATTTGACGCAGCTCATGACGAAATTGCGTTCATATACTTTTTTCTATTTTTACCAATTTTATGCAGCTGTTTATCAGTTTGTATTAGTGAAAAGAAGCCCGTTTTGGACTTGAGTTGGTGAGAAAGCTAGCGAGTGCTTCATCCTCTTAAAACAACATAATTGAATATACAATTAAGAAAAGTGTCCTAGAATAATTAGCGATTCGCTAAAAGTAGTCTGTATGAAAATCCCGTTTAAAACGAGTGGCCATCTGTAACATTTTTTTCCTTTTCATACAGTTATAATTAAACAAACCCCGGGGCCATGACGATACTCACACCGGGGAGACGTGGGCGCCTCAGCCCCGTTAATGGCGTTTTTGTAATTAATAATTAACACCGGGTACGGGCTGAGCGAATCGAACGGTACGATAAATCGATCGGACCTGTTGTCGCTGACGAAATTTAAAGAGGTGTCGGATCGTGAAAGGGTGAAGTTGCCCAAGAGACATTAATAGATGAATGAACTTAATGCGGATTGTATTCGCAACATTGGAATGGGTTTCAAAAAGTTTCTACGGTTTAACGACAGAATCGGACCATTCTTCAAATAAAAAATTCGTTTAACAATAACACACTTAGTCACCCTTTTAATCAACTTATTTGGTCTTATAAGGTCGTCTAAAGGTTATCTTGAGAGTGTGTGTATTTATTAGCGTAAATGTTTGATGTACGATGATCTACGACGGAAAATCGCGTACCCATCGATCTTTAGTTAGGTAAGTTGTGTAGTATGTATAAAGGTTGTATTGAGAATAAATGTATTTATTAGCGAGAATGTGTGATGTGAGAGCGTCGATTGCAGAAAACGAGTATCCCATCGACGCTCAATTAGGTTAGTTGTACAGTACGATAAAGGTTATCTTTAGAGTGAGTGTATTTATAGCGTAAATGTTTGATTTACGATGGTCTACGGCGGAAAATCGAGTACCCCATTGACCCGCAATTGGGTTAGTTGTATAGATGTGTAAAGGTTGCATTGAGAGTAAATGTATTTATTAGCGTGAATGTGAGATATGAGATGGTCTGCGGCAGAAAATCAAGTACCCATCTACCCTCAATTAGGTTAGTTCTACAGTATATGTAAAAGTTGTGCTACGAGTGAATGTATTTATTAGCGTGAATGTGTGATGTGATATGTAGTTGGAGGAATATCAAGTACCGATCGACCTCAATTTGGCTATGTGTGTAACATGTGTGAAGGGCGATGGACGAATATCGATTACTCCACCCTAATTGAATAAATGGTTTGTAAATAGTAGTGAACGTAAGTATCAATGGGTTTGGAACTGCACGCTTTGGTGCTGAATTGGTCTGTTGATAAATCCTCCTCCTGATTCCCAGTCTCATTGGCTGGAGCTGAGGTCTGCCCACGGACTGCAAATACCCGGGGTGAGTAATTCTCTTGTCTGCCGGTAAATTTTAAATATCAAAAGCTGGTATTGCCAGACGACTATGAGAAGCCAATAGGTTCAACTTTGCCCATGTTTGTATGTACGTACGTGCGGATTGTTGCCAATACAAATAAATTTTCTGAGTATTATTATAGTTATATTAAATATAACTATATTTAATGAGACGATATGATTTTAATGAAGGATTACCGGTTGATTACCCGTCTCCACGCAGAGCAATAAAACCGCGGCGACCAGTTAGAAAGGAAGAGGGGTGTCGTGGAAGGAAAAAATGATCCCACCCAACACATATTTATACGGGTACTAATAGGAATAAGTTGGATCAAAGGGCCGGTTTTAAAAGTTATGTGTGCTAGTGTCGAGCGGCGAAAGCTCAAAGGAACTTTACTGATATTATAATTAATACCCGGCCTCGTGGGAAAGATTGGGCCAATTAGTAGGTGAGGTATTTACCGGCGCATGGTCCCGATCCCAATTTTAGCCACATTGTAAATATTCCCTATGAGCCGGCTCATTAACAATTTCAATTAAACTCGGGCATTTGTAATTCGGAAATAGCCGGTGAAACCGTTCCGGGCCGGCCTTGTCCGAGGTTCGGCGACGGGCGTGAAATCCGGCCAAATATGGTTCGTTAATCAACCGCTACTTAAAAAATTACCTCCTACTTCCGGTAGGAAAAGACCTTTAAAATTTGTCGAATTGTTTTGTATCTAAGCTGAACAGTGGAAGCTGGCCAGGGAAAATGACAGGAATGAAGATTTGGGAGAAAGTGTTTAAACAGACTTTACATGATTTTGCCTATAACAGGCAATGTAACAAATAGCCGATGGAAGGTTTTTGGGCAAAATTGAATAGCAATGATCAGCACTCTCTCCTTGTATGATTTCCATAGAACTTATGAAACATAATAAAGAAACGGTTTAGGTATCGTTTCTCGCATCTAACAAAGAACAGTTTCAAACCGCTCCTGTTGAAAAATGGGATTCTATTTCACAAGATGAAGTCCGATCTCGAGGAGACTTATTAAGACCAAAATTAGGTAATAAATGGTTATGTAAGTTTTAATCTATCACGACCTGATTTTCCGGTGTTTTGTGAATTTTCTTTCAAACCATCATAAATACATTACTTTGATTAAAATTGGTATTTATAATCTCATTTAATCTGGTTGTCGATAAAGAAAGTGAACGTGCATTTTGCGGAGACCTCTATCCTAGGTAATCCTTTAAAAAAAAGACCTATTTTACTATTGAAATTGATAATTTAATCTAGTTTCACAATTATAGAAAAACTGAAAAACTTGTCTTAATTTCAACTTCAGCAACTTCATGTACTTCGAGACTTCGTAGTCGACGTCGTAGGGTTTTTTTCAATCACATAGCTTATTTCTTTCCCTACCTGACCAGAAACCAGACCCCAAACATATTAATCGTCGGTCGATTTCTTCTTCATCAATTTAATTTTTGTAAATTTTATTCAAACATTACTTCAATTATTTTAACTTTTTTAGAAATTTTCCACGAGGGAACAGTTTTCGCCCCATCCTTTATATTATCTAAACTGCAGACCTACCTGCGTATCCGATAATATCGTGAGACCTAAGCGGACTAGCAATTTTGTCCCCCAACTAGAATCCTACTTAGAACACCCAAGAGTATGGAGGATGAGTTTTCGAGGTCGTATGTAAAACGTCGATGAAACGTCGAACTGAATGAAAAGAATGTATCCGATCTTGGCCTTCACAAAGGAATACCGACTTCCATATTCAAGTCAAATAGTTAGGTTTACCTTGAGAACAAATGGACGTGTCCTTACCCACTACTTAACAGACAACAATTTAACAAAAGCCTTGGACAACTACGATGACTTCTAGGATCAAAATCCAAGAAACATCGAATGTTTGCCGTGCGAGTCCTCATTTTACGACCAACCGTGGTGGACAACAGTGAAAATGCCTTGCTGCAGCTACAGTTACTGCTTTGAGAAATGGCAAGGTTGTTGGCCCACCCCATCCTCCTTTCGATCCGTTTTCATGCAGTATTTTCGGTTTTTGTGTGATCGGAAGAGAAACGTTCAAAAATACTGGTTAACCATAGTACAAATCGTGTACAGTAGTAAATACTTTCGATCCGTTTCTACGCGTCGAAAACATCGCTCGATTTTTGTGGTTCGGAAGAGAAGTGTTCCAAATTATTCGTTCAGCTTGGTACAGGTCGAGAAACGGCAAAACTGTTTTGTTGGGCAAATTAATTCTCAACCAATCGTTGCTCGGGGAATAACCGAGTACCTGTCCCCACTAGTCTTCATTCGGCGAATTCCGCATGTCTGGAGTTACCTTAATACAAGACTCAACTGTGACCATTTTGAACATAGTAACTGAGGGGATTCTGCCAAGCCATTGAATATCCAGCGTAATCATTCTAATCAAATTGACAAAGCTCTTTACTACGTCACCAACCTGACTATCTATAATGACCTCAACGTTCCATTTGTCAACTAAGTGATCTGTTTCCGATTCCAATCGTATCACACCTCTCGATTCATCCTAACCCTAGCTCGAGATTCCTCTATCCATTCCAATCCCGAGAAACTTCCACGTAGCGTTAATCGACCTCGGGACACCCTTACTCCTTAATCCCCCACACTGTGCCAGTATTGGTTGGGTTCTCAGTCCTCGAGTGCAACGCTGTCATTAGCGCAAAAACCTACTGTAATCACGATTTTAATGCTCAAACTGAATTCTAAATGTTTCACTAGTTAATTGAGGTTTTAGTTGAGATAAAAAAAGTCAGTGTCGCGAGCGGGATTCGAACCCACGGCCTTCGACTAGATTTTCCCTTCTTTTTGCCATTTTCGACCAAATGACGTGATTCTCGGCGACGATATATAGAGCGATAATTAAAACAAGCAGATGGTAGAACAGCTGAGTATCTAGCCAGAGGTCATGGGTTCGAATCCCGCTCGTTCCACTGTCTTTTTTTATCTTAACTAAAAACCTTAATTAATCGAACGATATTAATTGGTTAAGCGGACCACGAAAAGTAGTGATATTAACGTAATATTCATTTTTATTAGAATAACATTTCAATTTGGTAAACAAAAGTTTTCTTAGAACACTTTGAGCATACTGATAAAATTTAAATTTTAACGCTTAAAATGGTGCAGAATAGACAGAAAAGATATTAAAAAGGTATTTTTACTTTTTTATATTTTTATTTTTTTTAAAAGCAGATAGAGAAAATAACTTATATGTGTTACTTCTGGACTATCACTTTTGTCTACTTCTGTAAAGTTCAGTTTTATGTTGCTTTTTTAACCCTTCAACCGTATATTTTGTATGCCTTAATAGCTTGTAAAGGATAAAAAAATATTAGCGCGTAAAAATTATTTTGGCAGCTACAGGTTAAGGAAAAATTGGGGAGAAGTAAATATTTTCTAGTTAGATTTATAATAACTGTAGCTACATTTTAAAATATAACTATGAGGAGAAAATCACTGACTGTAAATAGAGCAAAAAATACATAAAAGGTATGCAAATTGAGAATATTCATGTCAAGATAATCTGATGCGTTGTATCGACAATGCGTTTCTCCGCTTTCTAGGCCGAACAGGAAAGCGTATTTTTTTTCTCTAAGGAGGAAAATAATTTAATGAATACCAGATAAAGATTATGCGGGTTTTGTTTTGGGTTGTCCTGAAGAAATGTAGGTGTTGGTGGATCGTGGAAGGCCGCGGGCAAATCGTGATCCGAGGGTTCCGACCACAAATAGTGCACCCTTTTGTGACATATCTCATAAAGCCTCCTCTACCCGGGCCGGTGCCGATCAGAAGGCACTGGCGTTTGAAAATTGGTTCATGATTTATCATTGCATACGGCTACGGAATTATGCCAACTATAGGTATAACGTCCTGAAAGCGGAATTCGATATTTCTTTTGTGTTGGGCAACATTCCGAATCGCATAACTCACTCGTACCAATTATCTTTTCGCAAACAATAACTGAATTATTTCCCAATGAAAAACGTTACCAATTTAACAAAGGCCTCCGGTATGATCTCGTACGAAATTAGAAAAAAAATCGCCAAGCCCAAATTTCAGAACTTCTAATAAATTCATCAAAAATTTCCTTTTCACCGTGGCTCCAATAAAAACCATCAAGGATTTATTCATAAATCAGAAGATCATAAGAGACTCTTTTATTGTTTCTTGTAAAAAATCCAAAGTTTTGCATGAAACATTTCAAGGTTCAGACAGTATGCAAAAATTATGCAGAATCACAGTGTCCACTTTGTTATAACATTGTACGTTTTGAGGCCTATATTACGTCCTGTTTGCGTATTTATAGAAGTGTTAGAATTTAACAACATAACAACAGCTTCATAAAAAACATGTCATTGGACTATCACAACATGTCTTAAAAACAAGTTATATATAATTTGATATAAGGTTTACGGTGAGATGAAATAGTGTCACGAGCGGGATTCCAACCCACGACCTTCGGCTCATACCGCCGAGCCCATGTCGTGGGTTCGAATCCAGCTCGTGACACTAATTTTTCATCTCAACTAAGGCCTAACATACAAAGAATAATTGATTGAAATAATTAATTTGGTCTATTAGACCATTAAACATCCATGGACAAAACATACCAAGGCAAAAGTAATGTAAAAAAAATTATAGAGATAAGAATGAAGTAAAATCTAATTTATTCCGGGGCTACACATAAATATTAATGAATATAGCATCAATTTACACAGAGACTCCGAAAAGCTAAACGAAAAATATAAGAATTTATAAATATACAAAAGCGTTTATGTTATTTATTATATATCATCATTTTATTCCTGTAAACTGCTCAAAATAAAAAGCGATATTGCCAATTTTGTAGTAAATATTTACTTTCCCTAGTATTTTCATTATTATTGTAAATTGCGTTAAAATATATTCGTAATATAATGCTTTTTACTGAAGGAATGTTTATGTAAGGATTGCGAAAAACTACAGCATTAAAAGGTTTTAATGTCATAATTTTGTTTTGTTGCCAACGTAATTTTTTTTAACGAATTAATACCGCGTCGGTCTCTGTTAGGTAAAACCTCTATTTGGCATACTTCTCAAAAGGTTGACGCTAATTTCATAAGCGATTTCACACTAAACCTGTTGCACTGCTGCACTCAGTTGTTGCAGGTCAACTGATTGCGGATGGTGATCGAATACCATTCTCTGCAACGCATCCCACACGTTTAATGGGACTGAGGCCTGAAGACAATGGAGAAAGTGGCAGATGCCAAATTCCCAGATTTTCTAGACATTGATGAACAACTGCCTCTATGTGGTCTGGCAATGCCGTCCAGAAAACGAAAATCTCTGGTTTGATTGACGTATTCCTCGATAATTTCTTGGACATAAACGAATGCGGTGAGGTTGGCTATGACAATAAGGAGTCCAGTGCAACCCCCAGCAACACTCCAAATTGAGAGCACGAACTGGGGCATAGAACGCACCCCTGTATACGCGTGCAATCACAGACAGAAACGCGACTCATTGATAAGCATAACAGCGTTCCGATTGGTGTTCTCTTCTAGGTGTTCCCTGCACCATATTGCCCTGATTTGCTGGTAGAGGGCTGTTGCTGCAGGACGTTTAAAAGGGGAAGCCTCTATGTGAGTCCAAACAAGATGAAGCCCTTGCCAAATCTTGTACTTCATTTAGGATCTGGGGGCACTATGGAAAGGGTTTTCCCTTGCAACAATAGCAATATTTCTGTACTCCCTTAGCGTCGTAATGCGCAGAAATTCACTACTTGGCACGTCCAGTCTGTCGGGACACAACTCGTGGACCACGCTCTAAGAACACCAACTACCTCTGCGATATCAACAAGCCGGTAACCTCGATGACTTATTCTCACAATAATATTTACGAAATTTTATTAAATGGAGAAAAGACGAGAAAAAGCATTTGTCTACAAAATGAGTAGTCTTTATGCTTACTATCCTTAAGTAATTCCGTTAGGATGAAGATTTGTTTGTTTTCGGTTTGTGTTTTCTATTTTCTTTTATTAAACTAACAAAAATATACCGGTCAATTTAATTAAAATTGGTAGAATGCGAAAAAATTACAAACATCTCTATTCATTTTTGAGCAGTTTACACGTTTCTGCTCTGATATTCATTTAACTACTTATTATGCGTGAATTTTATTTATTTGATAACTTAAGGATTGGCCATTTGCTACCACTTGATTTAAAAATGCTTTGGACGATTGATTTCCCAGGAGAAAGTGCACATATAATGCATACATAAAAAATCCGTTGGGTCAAATAAAAACTCAAAAGGGGGTGCCGAATCAGTTCATTGTTTGTTGTTCCATCTTCCTTTTGTCGCTAGTCACGGTGCGGAGACATTTAAAGCGTCTAATTTACCCGAAAACAACGCATTAAGAAAAGACGTATCGTTTAGAGCTTTGGTTAGAAAAAACGTAATTATTCCAAGCAGCTCGGTAGTTTTTATTCGGCACGATTTCACACCGGGTTCTCATCTAGGAGACACGGGTCCCCTAGTAGAAGGATCCCAGGAGGTGACTCCGTGGATAAAAAACCGGCCGGGGAATTGAAGAAAAGCCTTCCGGCCGGAAACCGATCAGTTAATCGATAAAACAAAAAGGGATTGTCGGAGGGTACGTGAGTTCGGCTGGACCGCAGACCGGGTAACTACCAATTTTGAGTGTTTGCTCTTATTGGTGGCCGGTCCGTTTCATATTCCCAGGCGCCAATCCTATTTTCCCTAATTGCTCATGTCCTTCCTGAAGGAAGCAATGTCGCATCCCAAAGAAGAACAAACCCATTATTGTTTATACTTATCTTACTATAATAAAATAAGTTAAGTACAAGATGAATTTTGAAACTTACGCCAAGATTTCAACCTTCATTCCGGGCTTCATCAGGGCTCTACAACTAATTAGAACTTTTATAATTAATAATAGGTAACACAATAATTATCACAAAACATTACCTAACTATTACCTAACTTACTCGTCGTTTATTATTTATTTTTTTATATAAATCGTCGTTTATATAATAAAATAATAATAATATAATAAAATGAGAGGGAACCACCTGTGATTATAGACACAGACAGACACAGCACAGACCGAAAGGAAGGATTAGGGAACTGTAGAAGGTGCTAAAATTATTGATATCACTTTTTAACTTTATTGGATTAATATCAGATCTAACATGTAACATTTCTATTAATTCCATAGTTTTAGTGGCCCGCTTGACCAATATTTCAATTAATTAAGGTTTTTAGTAGTACTCTATCGTAGAGTGGTAGAGCAGCGGCGTATCTAGCCAAAGATCGTGGGTTCGAATCTCGCTCGCAACACTGAATTTTTATCTCAACTAAAAAACTAATTAATTGAAAATTATTTTAATGATCTTCTGTCCAAGATTTTCTCCCGGTCAACCACGTCCACTCATCAAAGTTTATTGGATTCATGACGATGCCTTGACAAAACAATTCCATTGTGTGGTCTGACCAAAGGGGCAACGCGGGACAGAGTAAATCATTCTAGCTAATGTGTAATTAATTATTTATTATATTATCTAAAAGACGGAATGAAATTTAACAATTGCCAAAATTCCCTATAGATAAAGTTTAAGACATAATCCATCTCACAACATTCTGAAGATATTTAAATACTGTGATAATTTCTATGAAATGGGTTTGCGATTGGAGTGAGTGTCCCACCTATTCTTGCCGAATTGATCTTTTGAATTGGACCCACTGAAGTTGTGATTTTGACAGTAAATTAGCTATTTAAAAAAATAAGTGGATGATCGATGCTTTTGCATGATGATTCATGCTTTTAATTCATACCACCCCTCATTTGCAGTTTACGCATGAACCGGAGACGGTGTTCTCCCTTTTCTGGACACTTTGGAGATTAGAAAGATCGATAAGAATTGGTACCAGAAACCATGTGGTACATATAGATTTCTACATTATTCGTCCCGCCATTTATTCCAAATTAAAATAAAAACGATACCGTGTTGACACAGCGCAGATATCATTGTCCTGACAACAGTAGGCCAAGAACAGGTTTGTCAAGAAATCATCATGAAACCAATCATTACAAGAACTTTGACGATTGACAGAGAGAAAATCTTAGACAAAAGACCATTAATAAAAATATTACACATTAAACATGAAGTTCATTCACTTAATTTGAGAATGTCAATAATCTCAGCACCGTCTACAGTTGCCTAATTTTGTCCTTTTTGTTTATGTTGTGTTATTCTGTGTTTATTACTACAATTGTTTATACAATATTTTACTTTTCATACTGTGACGAGTAAATTATCCAAGGTTTTCGAACAATTATTATAATATTATTAATTAAAAGCGGTGTAATTACTTGAAAAGCTTGGGATAAGTAACAAAATTTTACGTATTTTGATTCCCGTACCCCTGATCCCTACCTCACTAGTGATATCCTGACAGTCGATTCATCTTTATTTCGGGACTAGCTGAATATAATTTGTTTTTTCGGTATAAATAAACATAAAACTTTTTTATTTTATTATAATTTTGGTTTATCAATCTTTCGCAAGTTGAGTTGATTAGTATGTAAACAGCATATTTAAAGCGACAGGTGCTGCAATTGCTCGCTCGCTACTTCCTTTGCACGAAAGGTGAAGAACCTTTTTCTATTAATTTTCGTTTTAAAAATTATCCCATTATTATTTCTGTTTGTGTATCTTTTATTATCACCATCAAGTTTGACAAATTGCAAGCTGCAATATTGCAACAAGGCAAGGGAATTTTTAATTAAACTATTTGTTTTCTAGTTATGCTTGCTGAACATTGAAATGACACTAGTCATTTTTTGGGGTTTGTTTATTTTCAATTGTTATATTACATGTGGATCATCCGTGAGATATATGTGTGAATTCTTTCTGCTTCCAACAAATTGATTTTTTTAATTAATGGTACTTTTAATCTAAGACTTGGCCGAATGAAAAAGCTAGTGTCAAGAACGTGGTTCGAACTCATGATCTTTGGCTCAATTCGCCGGCGTTCTAACGACTTGAGCTATTCATGACTTAATCCAGCTTCTCATTTCGACCTATATCCCTTTGAATTTTCCAGACCCATATGAAAAAGCTAGTGTCAAGAGCGTGATTCGAACCAACGATCTTCGGCTCAATTCGCAGGCGTTCTAACCATTTGAGCTATTCATGTCTGCGATCCGGTTTCTCACCTTAACTCATATCCTTTTGAATTTTCCCTCTTTTTTGTCATACATTCATATTTCGTGTAATCAGAACTCGATTCTCGTTTACTTAAGAAGTGGGCACGGAGAGCTGTTTGTACTTCTGTACTTATTATAGTAGTAAACAAATTAATTATACTTTTATAATCTAAGGTCTTGGTCGAGAAGAAAAAGCTAGTGTGTAGTGTCACGAACGGGATTCGAACCCACGACCTTCTGCCCAATACGCCGCTTCTCTAACCACTTGAGATCCAGTCCGTATAAAACAATAATAAAATAAGTTTAAGAAGTTTTTATTGATTTCATCTTAATTTTTACTTATAATGACATAAAAGCCAAAGTATGTTGTTATCAGGGATATCAAAATCGATAATGACATGAAAGTAAATGACAGTTCACGGCGGTTGCGCTATTCTCTCAGTTTTTTTTTTTTTTTTTAATCAAACAAGAAATATTTGCCTCGTAATCAAGTTAAATGAAATAGGCCATATTTAAATTATTTATTATTAAGGTGCATTGGTAAAAAAGTAGTTGATTTCAAAAATTTAGATAGTAATAATTATCAACTAGCTCATGGAACAAATTGTGACCAAGGGACACTGTAGAATACGAAACACAGTAGGATAGTAGAAACAAGAACAAAACATTCGTATTTTGTTCATTGTTGAAAACCCTTTAAAGTACACATACGGGCATAAGTCTGGCCATCTTAGTTAAATTAGAATTGTAGAAATTAAAATAAAACGTTTGAAATAATATTGCCAGTTTCGTTATTTTTCCCACTTATAATGGAGCAGAACCTGAGATCTCCATCGTCATCTAGGAAATTTAAGAATTTTAAATATTCTATTTATTAGCTGTAAATTGTCATGATGTAGCTTGGGAAACTTTATTTTATAAGCCAGAATTTATCAAAATATAGTTAGCAGCTATAAAGAAAGCCTTTCAAACAAATGTTTTTTTTTTCGAAAATGATACCAGTGCAGCATTGGTAGTGGCCTTCCTAAGCACTGTAGCAAGTACACTGAGAGTTAATAGTTAATAAGTGTCTGAGTATTGTTGCAAGCAGCCCGTCAATTGAGGAACCATTTGAAAACTACTCCACGATTCATTATGTTGTCCTCCTTGATGCATTAAAGTATAAAAATGTGAAAGCCTTTTTTTATCTGGGTATCAGCCCACTGCGGATTTTAAGGGACTGAAAACGCAGACATTGGTGCGAAACGCGCCATCGTGGAAGGTGTCCATTTGCACTTCACTCCACATACCGACATAATTGCCCACATTAGAAAAAAAGTCGTGGCAGCAATGGCAAAACTCATGGACAGAAATAAACAACAATAAACTCAGGGAAATAAAGCCGAGTACAGTGGAAATTTTCCCGGTCAACAATACAGGAGGAAACCATTTTTGACTCGGCTAAGCCCTATTGGGCATTGCAGGTTCACTCATGGGTGTTTAATATCTACAGAATCGTGTCCTATTTTAGGAAAACATGTAACCTAGGATTGTGTTAAATATGAACGCCAGAAGAAAACATCGCCTGGCTAGACAACTATCAGAGATGCTTAAGTGCTAAACTTCGCATATTGACAAGGTCGAACGACTTCTTACTCGCTTAATTATTGTACAAAATTTAATGATTGTAAATGAATCTTAGGGGATTTAAATTGACTTAAACCAAATAATTGAGTCAACAAAGAACTCGAGGTTTCTTCTTGACTCCGGTGAGATTTTCGAAAGATCGATTACAAGGAAGACTGTCGACAGGGCGTCAGGATAAATGTCCTACCCGGAAGGTCCTCCGGGCTCGAGTGAGGACTGCGAGGTGGGAGGAAGACCGGTAGCTCGAATGAGCCAGGGTGGGAATGAGTCGGATGAGTTAGGCGGCTCCTTACACCGTAGAGTGGGAGACAAATTAGAGTGAGATTGGCCGCTGATTTGCCTACACAAAGGATGGAGGGGGCCGGTGACAGCCGACTGGCCCTCACCTCTCCCACTTTAAACTTACATACTTACGTATCCGTCGTTTTACTAAGGGTTCCTTCTGGGAAAATCCTTTCAGGAAGAGCACACGACGGAAAAACGCGCTACGGTTTAAATCCCACTGTCTGGTTTCCTTTTTTCCTTTTTTTACAGTTAGGTATCAGAATATTCTACACTTGGAAGTAACTAATGTCTTAACTCGTCCATGGGTGTGAATTAGCGATGAAATAACTTTTTTGAAAAGAATAAATGCCCCAAAGCAACAAATTAACTGCCATTAATCATTCTTATTTGTAAAAACCAAACACGTAGATCTTTGAAGCATTTGTAAACCAAACCGTTGAAAAATGAAATATAATCATCTAAAAAAAATTATCAGACAACCACGGTCATCCTTTCCAGAGCCAACTTGTCGATTGAGTTATTTTAAAAATGAATGAGAAAAGCATGGTTTTAAGTCGAGAAGATGCTTTGACCAACGACGGAGGACGGTCGAGGGTGTGCTGTACTACCACCAAGACTTAGGCGGATCAGGCCCACCGGAAGTCTCGATCGAACAGAATGTAGTGATCGACTTGGTGATGCATAATAGAGAAGATCATTTATTGCTAATATCTCACTACGGAATCATCACGGTCTTTATTACAAGGATGAGCTCTAAAATACTCCTCAGAAGGCTTTGTGATAGCATTCTAATCTTTGCACGTCAGCAAATCAGCATCTCGGTCGAACACTTTAGTAATGGGGTTATCTCCAGAGTTAACTGCCGGCTTGCTTCGTGTACCCCATCCTTCACGCACCTTTAGAAAGACAACAGTTAGTTATGGCATGGGTGGAATCAACGTCCATGCTCGTACTGAACAGATTATCATACAGTTTGAGCCTTTCGGTGCATTAAGTTTAAAATTTGTCACCCATTACTAGGAAGATGTAGGGATTATCTCAATAATTTGGCTAGCTCGTTCCTGTGGAGCCTAATAAAGGCAGGATTAGACATTGTTCGTCGCCTTCAACAAGCGTTAAAGTTGAATAGCTTCGAACCTTTCACAAAGTTATTAGGCACTTTCTCAATCTAACTTATTTATTTAATTTCTTAACATTTCCTATTTTCGTGAAACCCGAATAAGAGACTCCTCTGTTTGTAGGACCCCTCCGTTTGCAGGACAGTTACAGATGCACAAGCATAGAAAATTCGTTTTTTAAGTAAAGACATCAACCGTATTGTCCTGCAGTCCGCGACAGTTGAGCAAGGGCGAGGTCAATGTTTTTCACACTTCTCTTATTTAACATAAATGATTTCTTAGTGTTAAAACCTTATGTTTACAATTATGATTCCTTGAATTGGAAAGTTTTCTTAAGTTAGTTAACTTCCTGCTGTCGTAACCGATCTCATTATCTTTCCGAAATGTTTTCCCTTTCAAGATTAAAGTATTCAGTTCTATCCTATCATGGCTCCGAGCTTCTATGGCTTTAAAACAATGAAAATATGGGCATATTTATTAAGGAAATTCTGAAAGACGTGGAACGAAACTATCAGAAAAATTAATGCTAGTGGGGAACCGTTTTAAAGAGAGTGAAGTCATTTAATTCACAGCCATGTATGATAGATAAAAAAACCTCTCTTTAGAAGACACAACCCGAAATAGGATAAAAGTAGTGACATCGTGACTGTCCTTTAGCAAGCAGTAAGCCCACTATGCAAAATAGACACGAAAATAACCTGGTTCGGATTGGCAGTCTGACCTCGATCATATCCGTTCCACCATCGAAGTTAGGTTCCAAGAGCTCTCACATTATATTCACGCTAATAAATACATCAAATACGAAAATAGACAAAAATGTATCTTCCAAATATATATCTATACAATCTATACAATGAACCTGGCCAGTGTCCTCGAAAAATCAGAACCGGGGACCCAAAGATTCCCTGCTTAAGATCAATTCTCATTTCTACACGCTCTCTATATAGAGCCACGTAACGACATATTTTAATGAAGTGGCAATAAAAATGCTTCTTGTTGTGCTTTTATTTTTAAATTTGGTAAATTTGTGTTCTGCTATAACTTAAACGTTATGTACGATATTTTATAACAAAGGGAAAAATAAGTAGAAGAATGTATGAACATGGGAAGAAGATTAATAAAGAAATATATGTAAATGGAAAGCATGTAAAACTACAAGAAAGAAAAAATTAAGTAAATAAGGAGAATGATAAAAATGATAAACAAGGAGAAAAATTATTGAAAATAAAACGAGTAAGAGTGAGAGAGAAAGAGAGACAGAAGGGTTGTTGAAAAAGTTTGTTTAAGATACAGATCAGAGACAAAATGAATATAAAGGAGAAAATGAAGTTAATAAGGAGAGTGATGAAAAAACAGAAAATTATTAAAAAGAAGAAAAGTGAGGGATAGAATAGAATAAACGAGTGAACGAGAGAGAGAGAGAGAGAGAGAGAGAGAGAGAGAGAGAG
>CM077113.1:9936536-9949419 GCA_039619505.1 Cimex hemipterus
GATATATATATATATATGTGTTCAATATTGCTAAAGAGTACATTTCTTTTTTAATACAGGATTCAAAATTTACTTTTTTTACACCACTTGTAACCAAAAAATAAATTTTTAGCAATGGAACGTTAATTTTACACTGATGATAATTGAAATTTGAGAAATGAAGTGTATATAGGTTTCAGAAAAACATTTTCTTTATCGCGCCCACGTATCGATCTTTCTTGAGATCATCTGCAGGGTTCAAAGTGTTTGTCTTCTTTGTACTTGTGCCATTCGTAACACGAAACGCAAGAATGGCACAAGAACACAGAATACAAACACTTTGTGCCCTGAAGATGATCTCAATAAAGATCGAAACGTCGGCACGATAAAGAAAACGTTTTTCTGAAACCTACATCACACTAGACCGCATCTCACGATATCTGAATAATTAAGCACGTTATAACTTTTTTTGTTAAGGGCAATAGGGTTATTTCTGTTCGTATTTATAAAACTTAAAACTATCTTGGTTAAACATTTGACGAAGACTTTGGAAATTAGGAAAAATTTATATTGTAATTGATTTTTATTTTGTTTACTAAATGCAAAAAATGACCTTCATTGGGCTTTTAATGATCTTTCCATTGATGTAATTTACAGTAGAAATAAAGGTTTATTAGATATAGGAGCTTTGTGAACATAATTGTGGAAAGTTGAAGTTTTTGGGGCTTTTTGGTTCAAATTGATTTGTGGGACAACCGCCTGAATTATAGACGTCTTTATTCACTCGATACTGCATACGGTGTTTTAAAAAATAATAACTGAGATAAGGTTAAGGTTTTATGACATAATGGGGGGTTTTATACCAAAAAGTGGTGAAAAGTTGGAGAAACAAAAATTTGTCTATGTACGGATATAATCCTTGTACGAAAATGTATAAGTGTATTGTAAGTAATTGATTATTAGTTTTACAATAATTTAAAATAAAAATTAAAGTAATTAATACCTTGAAGTTTGGTCAATGGGGACTTCTTGGTTCAATTTGACGCGTAGGATAGCCGCCTGAATTATTTTATAAATGTATTACAAGTAATTATTAATTAATTTTATAAAAATTAAATCATTATTTAAAATAATGAATTAAAGTAATTAATAGCTTGAAGTTTTGTCAATAGGGACTTTTAGTTAAATTTGACGTGTAAGATAACCTCCTGTATTATGGAGGTCTATTCACAGGACACCCTGTAGATGATATTTTTTATAACTAATCTTACTTTTGTTTAATTAAATTATCCTTGTATTACATTTAGTTTATTTAATTTCTGGTTTCATTCTTTTCCAATTTTAACTTTTATAATCTAAATTAAAGAGGGCATGGAACTTATTTAAATTTAGCGTTATCAGTTTATTTAACGTTGTAAATGTCTCTAATTTAGGTAAAATGGAAAAGCATTTTTAGACAGTTTTGGAATCGGTCTGTTTTTTTCATAAATTATGCTTGGCCGCTAATTCTTACAAGATAAAACGTTAAAAAAGGATTGTATAATGCCCTTCCGCCCGAAAGCTAGCCGGAATGTTAATGAAGTCGGATAAAAGTACACAAGATCCTAACGTTTCTGCCATCTGTTACACAGGTGCATAATCTACGATTACACGATTAGAATTCGTATGGGATTTACACAGTAGAAAAGTTGTCTTGTCAAGTGTCACAGGGCGTTTTGTATTTATAGGCATAAAGAAATAATTAATCGCGTATTTTTTCGTAATTTTCTTATTTACCGAAGTGATAATAATATAAAAAAGGCCGCTCTTGTATTCCCAGTGGCCCACGGGATCTTGTAAGCGTAACATAAGTCTCTAAGATGAAGTAATACGGAGGGGGAGAAGGCAATATTTGAAATTAAAAAATCCTCAGGAGCATTAATAACGGAAGGTAATATGAGTACCGGTATTTAGCGAGAGGGAGAGAAAACGATAGCCGGGGCCGATCGGTACGAGTGAGAAAGAGCGATCACGCTTTATGCAAGTGATATACATTATAAAGGGCGCACGTTGTTGTTTGAAATATAGCTCGGAGCCAACGATCCCACCACCGATATATTATATATACTCCCTTGATTTATACAACGCTGAAAATATGAAAGCAGGCCGCAAGACATCAATTTATACAGAACGTTTACCGCCCTAACCTCCGACTTGTACCTAGTACACTGCCGTTTAATAGACAATTATGTAAAACATCTCATACGTGATTTTATCGATCACTTAAGTTAACTTTTCCTTAGTGTCTTTTTGATTTTTGATCTTATGTCTCAGTTGTACATACTTTGCTATTCATCGATTGATTCATTAAGTGTTGGACGAAACCTAATGGACCTCCGTATGAGGATTAATTATCAGGTTAAACATAAATAAACTAAAGGAGTTTCAGTATTGTACTAAATAAGATGGTGTTGTTGAGATAGCGGCCTTTAAATGTGTTTCGCCTCACGCGCGCCTCCTCCGCTCTTACAATTTCATATCATGTTCACGTTATTACTTCACGAACAATCATAAATCTTTGCCGCTGAGAGACCGCTTTGAAAGCTCATTTAAGGCGATTTTAAAAGAAAAGTCTTCAGATCGCGTCCTGAGATATTTATTAAAAAAGCAGGCTACTAATTCAACTGCTCTGATTGAAGGAGAAGAGACCATAGAATCTCAATACAGGTTATCTTTTTCGGTAGAAAGACAGGCTCGTTTTAACAAGTTTCTAATAAGTTTTGCATGATAGAAATTTTAACTACTGATACGACTTACCTTCTTGATGGCCCCCGTGTCCGCTATCTTCTGAAACAAAAAATTCTTTAAATATTTCGCTCATCCACATCGTCCGTCCCCTCAGGCCCATACTGTTATTTAAGTGCGGTGCGTCAAAGGGATCGGCATATTTTAATTATTGTTTACGATAAACCTCTTACTGATGACCAAGGGAATTCTTTTGCCCTTTTTTTTACACAAACTCCGCCACACGAGAAAGAATTAATGCCAGGAATTCGAGAACTCTTCATTCCTCACGGGTGGATCCTATCAACCTGGACGTAACGGGACATTAAATTTGACAAATTTGGAAATTCACACTCGAAGAAAAATCCCTGTATGAATTTTCCTTAACTTCCCGTTTTTATTTATTTTTTTGACCATAACCCATGATAGGCAGAAGCATCTGTATAATTGCCCAGACAGCTTTAGTATCCATCCATTTATTGAAGACTACTCGAAACCAATAACAATTAAATATCGCCGTAAACTTTTCATTTAGGCCTTCAAACAATATGAAAAGAATGTAAATTAAAAATTTCAATTTCAAGAAATTGTACACAAACGAATAACCAAACAATTGTAGAGGAAATTAAGAAAATAGTTTCAAACTGGAGCCATAGCATTTTTTTTATTGATCCCTTGAGGTGGTATTTATATATTTTTGTGACATCTTCCGTGAGGAATTGCCCCGTGAGTGTTCTGTACTTTAAACGTAAACCAGCGAGAATATACTTCGTATAGTGATCAGTTTGATCAGCTGAACATGCATTCATCCATCAAAGACCAACAAATACCAAAATATTTGGCTTTCTAAATTATATATTGTAATTTAAGGTAGGTTGCCAGGCTTTAGTCAGTCGGTTATGGGATGTTTATCAAGCTTTTGGCTTTTTTTTCTTTTGATGACATGATCAATTATCGGGTCTCTATATTTTCATTAATTTTCATACGTATTTTTTCTTGTCTGGCTGGAGAAACTGTCGTATTTAGTTTGAGTCTTGCAAAATAGACGTACATATACTCTTATACTAACTATTGCCTTATGTATTAGCCTGGGTAAAGTCGAAAAACAATTAATTTGAACTCAAAGCGATCAATGATCGTTCTATTATGGAAGCTATAACGTTAAAAAAAATTGAAGTTAAGAAAAGAGTATTTTGAAATGTTAATTGTAATATCTAATCGATACGTACTTGATATCGTAATAAAAATATCGATTCCAATATTTTTTGGTGTTCAATAAAATATCGCGAAAAGTATATTAAATAAAATTCTTTATGTAAGCTATTACTTGAAATGAAAAAGTTAATGTCACGAGCGGTATTCGAACCCACGACCTTCGTCTTTTCGAACTTTCTCTTCTCGAAAGGTAGATTGAGTGGATCCATGACACGATAACTCAAGTGGTGGAGCGTTGTCGCATTGAGCCGAAGGTCGTGGGTTCGAATCCCGCTCGTGAAACTAACTTTTTCAATACCTCGCATAAAGAATAATCAATTGAAAGAATTTATTTGGTCAATCGGACCACGAAATATAACGGATTTAATTAAATAAAAGTGTCAATGCCAAGGCATTGTAATAAAAAATATTAAAGCCAAAACTACTTGGTATCGAATAAAAGTATCGATACTTTGCTTTTATTTACTCATGTAGATAGAAGTGACCTTTTTTTATTGGCACTGTATTAATTTTTGTAATCTTGAACATTGAAATAATAAAATCCCTAGGCATCCTATGATTTCATAGAAGTGGTATTATACAGAGCTGCTGATAAGAAAATTATTTTGGGGGAGGTTTTAAATTTTCAAATTGTACACAATTGTGACCAAGATTCATTATTCCAAATGGTCCAAAAGAGGCCATTTTTAGCAATTTGTGTTTCTTAATATTGGATGTTCAAATACAGTTTAAGCCTTCAAATAAAATTCGTTCTGAATTCCTGGCAATGCTTTGTAGCTATGGTGTGTGATTTTCGTATTTAACTACTTACTTTTCTTCGTCTCCTCTTTTATTATGGTGTGGTGGACTTGGATTGAGTGCGGATGCAAATCCCCACCGTGGCCGAGCCCACTCAGCTCCATACTCAGCATAGCAGTACCTGTGGACAAACAAAAAAATGTCAAAGGATTCGTTAAAAAAAAAAAAAAAATCATTTGTATAAGGTGCGCGTACAAAACGATCATACAGAAGGCTTCGAGCTTTGATGATATCATTTGCATTGCATGAAACGCCGGGTAGGCGGCCTAGCTTCTCTTTAAAGGTCAGGTTTTACCTTCGCCTCTCTTGAGTTTCTGCTACTTGATCTTTACGCCCTTCGAACTATCTCACTTTCCTATCGAGTTTTTACGTTTACTATTTACGAGATCAAGGTTTCAGTACCTTTCTATGTACACCTTCTAATTTCCGCGAGAAATCCTATTTTAGAAGAAAACTGGGTTGCGGAAATGGATTGTTTTTATAGACCAATTTTCTTCGAGTACTCTTTAAATGACAAATTCTTGACATTTGCGTCCTAAATAAAATACAAAATAATCAGTCAATATTTTGTTTAATGTTCTTCTACCTACAGGTGCTCTATTTTTTCATTTTACTTACATTTTTATAAACTACAACAAGGCAGCGGAATAAATTGTTAGATGTATTTGCACATTTAGAAGGGCCAACCGTTGATTTATATCTTCGTACATAAAAGACTATTAAAATATACAAATAGTTTTAATAGTAAAATAAAGCAACAAGAAAAAAAAGTATTTATCTCTTAAATACACTTATATCCCTAATGTCGTGACATTTGAAGAAGGTTCAAAATCCACGCTAATATTGCTAACGCTTACCTTAATAATTTAAAGCCCTTTTAAAAAAAACCGGCTAGATTTAACAGAAATATGAAGAATTTTTTCCTCACCCTCCTTATAACCGTAACGTTATTTTTATCCGTATTGTATGGCTTAACGGTAGAGTTTTGTTTTGATCGTTTTGACTACTTTAGTTTTTTAAATTAGTCTTTAATTATGGACGATAATCGAATTGACAATCAAAATCATGATTTTTATGTTACTATAGGTCATTGGTAACGATTTTGGCTTGGCACACTATTTCTAATTCTTAAACGACTTGGTTTTACCGATGTCAAATACTCGAAATAAAGTAATGCTGGAATAAACAGTTCGTATTATGCCTCAACCACATTTACAAGTAAGTAAGTAAATTTAATACTCATAACCCAGATTGTAGTCTTTTCTGATTGATCTTCTCGAAAAATTTAATAAATCTCTCTAAGCGCCTCTAAAAAAACTAAATGATAATAACATTATATAGTAAATTCATGACCATGGTAGTTAAGAGTGACCCTGTTAATTCCTTTTTTGAAAAAATGTCACTACTAAATTAACCTGACATATTCCTAATAATCTCCCCCGAAACAATAAGTTGTAAAATGGCTACTTTTGAATAGGAATGACAATGTTATCAGATTGAATTTCGATTGCGGATGCTGATGGAAAGTACATATTGTTCATTGTGTTCGCGATGAATACCATCTGCCGTTTCCACTGAAAAAATGTAACCTCCACTCCGCCTAAACTTCCCCGCAACAACGTACTACCAAATTTTAAAACAAAGCCGAAGTAAAGCTGGGCTTTGCCGGACACAGCCGATTTGAATAAACGTGCCCAGGACAATAGTCACTGGTTTATCTACGTCCCTCGGATTATGGCACTCGACCGAAGGGAAATGTTATATAAACACTTCCTCATTTACACGTCGCTACCAGTAAAGCGCATTCTTCTTAGTCGACTGTTACTAATAAGGCCTCACTACACGTAATCATACCTCTCACTTCCATACGATAATGATCAATTTTTAATAATAAAACAAGCGTGCTTTCATAATATCCTCAAAAAGGGATTTTATTATTCAAGAAAGTCGTCTTGAAGAGTTTTAAAACTGAAAAAAATTGAAATGGCTTGTAAAATCACAGTTAATTAACGCTCAAGAATTTGCACCTATATTTCAAGAAGAGAAGAATACCGATAATTTGAAAAGTCAAAACTAAGACAAATTCAACAGAAATATATTTAACAAATATCAACGTTATGCATATTCATTTCAGTTAATTAATCTTTAAGTAAGGTTTGGTTGAGATATAAAAATCAGTGTCACAAGCGGGATACGAAATTTTTATCTCAACCAATACCTTACTTAAAGATTAATTAATTGAAAAGAGTTTAATTGCCCAATCGACGAAAAAACGAAAACCTAATCCTTGTAATGAGCAAAATCAATTACACTTCACTAAAGCTCTCCATTTGATTTATCGCCGAGAATCAAATAGATTGCACGACATTTAAAAATCGGTAAAAAGTGGGAAAATATGAAAGGCGGTAGACTGAGTTGGTGTCCGGGAGGATTGAAGTCACGATAGCACAAGTGTTAGAGTAGCTTGAGTCGAAGGTCTTGGGTTCGAATCCCGATCCTGACACTGACTTTTTTTTATCTCAACCAATGCCTTGCTTAAAGATAATTAATTGAAAGGAATTTATTTGGACCATGAAACCTAATCGATATTATGAATATTGAAAAATATTTCTAAATATTCTAAAAACTTGCTTTAGAATAGCATTTAATGCTAATTAATACCATTTCTAAAGGATAGATATTGACTTTTAAAAAATACTTAAAATTGTTTATATTTTTTAAAGGAGTGTGTTGCACAAAAAACACAGAAAACCAAAGAAAGAATTAAAAGATAGATAGATAGATAGATAGATAGATAGAGAGATAGATAGATAGATAGATAGATAGATAGATAGATAGATAGATAGAGAGAGAGAGAGAGAGAGAGAGAGAGAAAGAGAGAGGGTGAGAGAGAGAGAGAGAACTTTTAATTGCTGTCATGGAATCAAGTCTTAGTAGTTGTTCGAAACCATAATTTTTTGATCGACAGGAATTTTATTGGTATTTAAACTGGAGGCTATACAATTCTTTGGTACAGTACGAAGAAACTGCCAAATTAATTATTTAGAAATCGTGAGATGCGTTCTGGTGTGATGTAGGTTTCAGAAAAACATTTCCTTTATAATGCCGTTTCGATGTTTGTTGAGATCATCTTCAGGACTCAGTGTAAATGTGCAATTCTTGCGTGTCGTGTTGAGCGTGCAAATGTGGAGAAACATTTTCCAGGCCTTTAGTCAGTCAGACAAGCTTAGACTTTTCCCCAACGAGAATATATAGATATGATTGAGAATAACAAATAATTGCTAAAGAGAGAGGAAGTAAATGTAAGCAAGTATGGGAGTGATAATGTCCACGAAGATTTTAAAATTTATTGAAGAGGATTAAAAAGAGGAAGGAAAAATTACTAGCACATTAGTAACATTTGCTAGCTGTGTGGGTAAACAAATATACAATTTCACCTTATAAATAATGATTTTTATGGTGAGCATTCACGGCTGTTTGAACTTCGCACTGACTTTCAACTCGATTTTCAATAGGGAGGCTAATAGGGAGGCGCTCCTAGGACGAAGTCCCACTGGGGCAATCAAACGGTAGGCGTGTTGTTTCAACACGCAGAGCTCAAAAGGCTTTTATTAAGGCGTGTTATACCTGAATGGTGTAGATGTGAATGGGAGGGTGTAGATTAAATCTAAGTAACAAGTTGACTAGTGTGTAGGTTGAAGGTCGTGGCACCCGCAGCAGGCACCTGCTTCCAGCCGATTAATTTTCCGTCGTCACATCCGCATATTTTTTCTTTTAATATAGAAGTCAAAAGCTTTGAGAAATTCTCTATCCAAAATTGACATTTCCTGATATCATATGTGCTTCTATGTAAGTCAGTTATTTTAGAAAAACACGGAGAAAATAACGTTCTTGGTAAACATTTTAGCTTGTTACAAAGGGGCTAAACTCTAGTCAGAAATCAAACAGTCACACCATTCATGATGACGAGAAGCTGAAACGTCTGACAAACCAAAACAGGGTAGTTAACAAAATAGTTGGGACAAAATGTCTGACACGACTACTGCTGTTCCCACAGAAACAAAGAGGAAATATTATCCTAGTGAAAATTGTTTGAACTTTCCGTAATTACTTTTAACAAGATAAAAGTTACAATAGATCGAAACTCCTAAATACTAACTGAAAAAATCTAATCCCCCCCAAAATTAAAGTCTACTGATTGGTACTTAAAAGCACAAAAAATATCTCTTTATTTGTAATGTGCCCAGTTTGATGCGTTACCTTTAAACTAACCCCAAATAAATTATATATATGTTAACAAAAATTCTAAACAAATAACATTTAAATAGTTCAGATTACATTTAAATTTGATAACCATGTTTTTTAGTTAGAACATCGGTATGAGAATTCATTTTTAATTTTTTAAATTTAAGAATTTAATGGTGTGATGAAGGTTTCAGAAAAATATTTTCTTTATCGTGCCGACGTTTCGAGACTCATTCAGATCATCTTCAGGGCCTGGGAATTACAAACATTTTTTACATTTAGCAAATATTTTTGGATGTGGACAAGTGAATAAGGAATTTATGTTATTGCCAATATTGAATAATTAGCATACATAAAAACATTTTATTTCACTTGTTATTTTTGCATAAGTATGTTGCTGGTTGTTTAGTTTATTTTTGTCGTCTGTGTAGTTAATTTTTTAAAAGTAACTTTGATAGTTTATTGATCTGTTTTATTAGTATAGTAACTTGTTTTATTTTATTTTATAGGAAGGGCATAAAAGAGCCGATATAGATAGGGCAGTCAGGCAAATATCTCTAAAGTTGGAGATGGCCTGATGGCCCAAACTAAAGTTTTTTCCCCTCCTACTTGGATAAGGTATGGGAGGAAATAAAAAGTCCAAATGATACTTAGGAGATAATAAGCTCATCCAAACTTATCTGGTGACAGATGTATATTGTGATTCGGTTGAAATGGTTCAACAGCGGTTTCCGCCAACTTTTCATGCTATTGGCACCGGTGCACGACTTTTCGGTCTTTTCCTCGAGAAAAATACTGAAACCGCAGGATCTGTGGTTATTGGCCGGCGACTTTCCCGGGGAAGGAAGGACTGTGGGAAACAGGGACACTTCCACGCTTCATTTCACCCGTGTAATTCTATCATCTGTTTTAGAAGAATTAACATAAACTGTCTCTAAGCGTACTAAAAGTAAATTAGGGGCTATTCCGTTCCATGTCCGCAATCAATTACACGAAGAAACTCCGAAAAGCCCGGCGGCTAAACCGAGGCTGTTTTTTAATTTTTTTCCTCTCTTTTTGTATAGTTCACCCGCTTCCTTTAACAGCAAATCGTTCTAGATTTCCATAATTTGGAATATTTTAATCATCAATTTACAAAATATCTGTTTTTCTGATATATTACAAAATATGATAGACACATTGAACGTTTATTGCAGAAGATTGGGTCTGATAGTAAAAATTCAAAAATAATCTGCTTCAAGTGTATCGACCACTTTTCTACTCACAAATACTTTGGACCACAATTTGGGCTTGACAAAGCTCCGTTTTGTTACTTTTAATGGATTCTGCTCTTTTGGCGTATATTATGCAGTAGTAATGGACGTTTTTATTACTTATAAAGGACCTTTTGTTGATCTTGAGCAACTCTGATTTCCAGCAAAGTTCTCAAGTAATATTACCTAAATCCGTGGATATGAGATGATCAGACTACTAGAAAATATAAATCTTGTTTTTTTTTGTTACCTAGAAACATTTAACATATCCCCAAATTTGGTTTTAGGTTAAGTGTGAACGTAAAAAAATTTCGAGTAACCCATCGGCTTACAGTGCTTGGAGGGCTAAAATGACTTCTTGCTGGTAGACCTCGGAACAAAAAATAAACAAATAATCGAGAAAATCATATTTACTAAAAGGTTATTTTATTAACTCCGTAAGGAATGGGGAGGCTTATGCTTACGCTTGGAAGTACCATCGTTCCTATTAAGAGAGTCCAGAAGGGGCCCACCTGGGAAAGTGGTTTAAGTACTACTTAATTTCAGGGGAGAGAAGGACTGGAGTTATTCAGAGCGAGGCAAAGACTACAAATTTTACCCTATATTTAATTTTTACAAATGCGCTTATATTTATTTCAATTCAATCAAAAGATTTAAGGGTGAAAAGTTATTTATAAAAGCTAGTTCGAAATCATTTTGTTTAAATTCTTTATCAGGAAATTAGGAAAATCTGTTCTTTAATTAATCTAAAAAATGTGCTTTTTGGCTCATATTACATCCAGAAAACTTATTGAACTTAGAAAATCGCTTCAGAATTTTTTCAATCGTTCGTTTGTGAAAACAAAGGTCGATTTGATGAAAAATGATGGGGTAGTTTTTTTATATTGTTTTCCCTGTTCGTCCTAAACCAGAATCAAATGCATTTACGATCATTAGCGAAATCGTTTAGTCTAACCGATTTGGGAAAAACTTTTATTGAAAGAAATTATGTTAATGTTTTGAATCCTTAGAGTAGAAAGAAAGTTTTTGTAAAAAAAATGTACGGTTATATACATTGTTATCGTTAGGAAAAACACGTTGTAATAAAAATTCCGGAAACAGTAAATTAAATATTAGTTTAGTAAATAATAAAAACTCCATTCCATTTAAAGCTAGTGTTAGGTTTTTATTTTTATTTTTTATTTTTTGTGTTTAATTTACCTTGATCGTTGTTATCAAATAGCAATCCTCCGAACTCACCGTCTAGAACAAAAGACAGCTAGTATGAAAAATTGCGTACAGTTGAAGAATAGCTGAAAAAGGGCCTAGCATTTGATTCTTGTTACAGGCCGAAAAACATCGGGAAGAGGTTCAACGGACTTACAGAAGTTAGAAAAAAATGATAAGGATTCATTGACGGTAAAAAGCATGAGGCCCATAGGTCACCGTGGAAGGCTTTATAATCCCTTTCTCACGACTACACTTTTTGAAATATTCCCGACCGAGGAGTAAATTGACAATGGCGACTTGTAAATCATTTTCTTTCAGGGAATAGATTTAATGCGTGATACACTGTCGGTTTCTAGCTGGTAATAGCACGCAAATTAGCAGGCCGGCTGCACTTTCAACACCTTGCAAATATATTCATTACAAATAATATAATCAGCTTATATATCAAATAAAAAAGACTGATTACACGGGCTTACAGAAATATTATTATGTTATATTTTAACATTAACATATTTTTATTGGGAAACAAGCTTGGTCATGTCTGTTCAGTCTTGGTCCGTTTATCCTCGCTGTTTTTACCTATACAATGATTATATCGTCTATTATTTTAAAAAAATCAAGGGGTAAAACAATGCAAACAGATACAAAAGCTGATGGTCAGTTAAAGCCGAAATGTTTGCCAGACAGAACAAACCAGGATGAGCAAACCGTTAATCCATTACAGTTGTACAAACTGTCCCTTCAACAGCCGTAAATACTTCAAGAGGTCATCTTAAAAGTCAAATTGGACGATAAAGTCCCTCTTGTCCAATGTCTGTTTCTTAATTGTATTCGAGATATTTCGCTTTTCAGGTTATTTCAATCTTTCACAACGTTATTCTATAAAGTTCTCTCATATCATAATATAGTGTTCCTATTTCAGATTTCATAACATCAATGGAACGAGCATTGATTCGTATAAAGACAATTTTTCTCTATTAGGAAGCTTTACTAAACAAAATAAAAACCATTTAGAAGATAAGCTTTTCGAGACTCCTACGTTTTTGTCTAAACTTTAACTAAGATTTTCCAAGTTCTTAAAATTCTGACATATAGGTACTTATTGAAATATTGCCCCTACAAATGAGCTGTAAATCGATGCACTTAGTTTCTCAAGGTCAGTTATCACTAATTTAATATTAACGTTTAATACGTAAAAAAATTGATTTTTTGGTTGCATTTTTTGCCGTTTGGTTGCACACGTCACTAAGTCACCATTTATTTTGAAACTTTAATTTAAAAAGTAATGAAAACAATACAAAATGAAACTTCAAAAATCGTCAGAAAATGATTTAGACTCGCATTTTTCAAGATGGTGAACATTTGGGACATTAAATTAAATTTTTAGAAAAATGTTATATATATATATATATATATATATA
>CM077113.1:9954419-9972712 GCA_039619505.1 Cimex hemipterus
CTCTCTCTCTCTCTCTCTCTCTCTCTCTCTCTCTCTCTCTTTCCTTTTCTCTCTCTCTAACTAACTCTCTTGCTCTCTCTTTTTTCTTTACTTTTATAACTTTTTTATTAAGCTTCTCATTTTCTTTCCCGGAGTCTAACATATTTATTTAGCTCTCTGGTTTTTATATGTTCTATAGCTTATTTACTTGCTTTCGTGATTTTTTCCCTCTATCTTACATCTATCCTCTTTTATTTCTCTTTACTTCGTACTTTTTCTTAGCCTGCTTCTCTAACTTTCTTTCTTTTGACCTCTCTCCTTTTTTCTTCTCTGGCACATAGTCCAGTTGTCACTAGGATAGTCTAAGACTGGAAGTCTAATGGTTTGAAATGAAAAATTATATTACTGCTCTATCATTGCTCTTTTTATGTATGTACCGTGTTTGGACAATAATAATAAATAATTAGTTTATTTGATTGGAGGCAGTGGAATGATGAAGCCTCGGAAGGAGTTTTCAGTTTTCGGAAGTAGTTTTCAATGCAAATTGTTATTTTTAATATTATAATACTATAATGAAATATTGTTTTCCTTTTTTTATATTTATATTCTTATTTCATCTTTTTTCCGTTTTTGAATTAGGTTGAAAAATTTTGAAGAATATTATTTATTATTTATTATTTACTAATTTAGAACAACCTTCAGAAGATCAGAAGGTGGTTCGACAAGCATGATAAAATCGAACAATTTGAAGTAAAAAGATTTATCGTGATCGTAGGTCAGTTTTACCAAGTATCAGTGCATATATAATGATTATTATAATTCCTAAATCTTTCTCCCGTGAAACTTTGCCAGGATGTCGGCCAGCGTCGATTTTCCTATCCGTACCTAAACCGGGTTGTTCCCGTTTTTCGAAAACGTCTTTCCCTCTTGTCTTCGGTAGGATGAGCATGGCTCGGATGAGAGTGAGGGTTAAGGCTGGTTGAGAAGCGCAAGGGAGCAGAACTTGTGGGTCAGTGTGTTGTCTGTGTTCACACACGGTGACGCCGCCCATCTCACGCCGCCGCCTCCCTCCACGTTCTCTGTTTACATTCGTTCGCAACTTATTTCATGGTTAGCCACACTCATCCCCACTCGGAATTGTCGACGAGAGATGGTCTCACCTTTTAAGATTATTGAACTCCCTGTTTCCTTCGACGGGATACAACCCGACCCACTCATTGAGACGAACTTACACTGCATGACCAGGAAGGACATAGGTCATGGACGAAGATTTCCGTCAAACCTCAGGATGTTGGGAAATTTCCTAATCCCCTTGTTGTGTCACTTTCTTATTAATCAACTCTTGCCCAACAATTTCGAATCCATCGTTTTCAGATTTTACCTCGAGTTAAACAATGAGATGGACCTAAGAGACTTTCTAGTGGCTCCGTACCCACAGTAAAAGTAAGAGATACTAACAGAAGTACAAATAAATTATATAATTGATATCAAATATTTCACTTTATTTACTACTAAAGACATATTTACCATTTACTACTAAAACTATTCAGTACTAAGCGACTTTCTAGTGTCTCCGTACCCACAGTAAAAGTAAGAGACTAAAGACGACTAAAAGAAGTACAAATAAATTATGTAATTGATATCAAATATTTTATTTTATGAGGTAAACCGATAATGGTCTGTCACTGTGGTAAATGTTGTAATTTCTTTTTCTCCGTATTTCTACACAAAGTTGTGAAATGTCATAAACCATTTTTATTTATTGGTACATCTATTGTCGTTAAAGTACGTTGTCTTGCTGGCCTGGAACGGTTAAAAAAAACGGAGTCGTTTTTCTTTTCGAAAGCTTCAATAGCAAAGTAAAGTTCAAACATGATAAAATAATGTTGAACTAGGGAATAATTTTAAACGAAATCGTGACTTATCAACAATAAAAATGACAATACGAAAAATGAAGAAATAAATTATACAACACAGTCTCAGGGCTTCAAAAGATTTTAAAATTTTGAGTATTTACCGTTTTATTAGATGTTTCTATGAAGTTTTACTAAAGAAAAAAATTACTTTACGTTCTACAGTTTTAAAGCCTTAAAATCGCACATAGCATTTATATCTAGAATTTTGTTTATTTTCGTTAAACAATATTGTTTTCTGTCCTGTAACAGTAACTTTTTTTTATTGCGTTGGCTTTCTTTCGTAATCAATACCAAATAAATAAAAATTAATATTCAACAGTGTCATAATGTTCTTTTTACAAAATCTTGACTTATTCTCAATCAAAATAACAATACAAGAGAGGAGAAAACGAATAGTACAATATAGCCACCCGACTTCCCGGGATTAGTAATAAGTTTATAGAGTCTGTAGTTATGGTTTTTTCGCTATTTTATCCTACAATCGAATTGTACAAGATGGTCTAATGTCTTCCAACGATTTCAATTTGTTCTGTACCACTAGTACACTAACTCTATGACTTTTATTAAGAAAAAAGTTGTGTTTATGACATGAAAAAGGCTACTAGGTGAAGCTGGAATAGTTAATAACTGCCACAGGTTTTTTTTGTAAAAGTCTTCGGATCAAAGAAATGCGAAATAATTTTCTATTGGGACATGATTTAAAAAAAAATTTGACTTATTGGCAATCAAAGCGGCAATAAGAAAAATGAAGAAATGAAACGTCCAAGATGGTCTCATGGCTTCCTAAGATTGAAAATAACGTCAGGTTATATTTTTTTAAACTATTTTATTAGATAATTAAGTCTAAGCTTGATTAAGAAAAAGTGGCATGTGAAAGATTCGTCCATTTCACTCTGCAAAATTTATAAATTAATTATGGTTCAAAGTATAATTGTAAATAGATCCGTTAATACATACAAATAACCCGCATTTCTAAATTTCTAAATAAATATCGACTAACGGTCACTAAATACCACACATATAAATACTTTCGAAATCTTGAAAGGACTAGACCTACAAAGCTCGATGAGGACACGTGGTGTTTTTACTTTTTTCAAATTTGTCTTACACTTAACTTTATTCATATGTGATTATAACGTTAAGACCGATATCAAACAAGATTTATTAGACAATGACTGTTGTTTGTCTTACGTTCTACACATTCATAGTTGTACAAAAGGAACGTACCATTTGTATTTAAAGTTGTTTCTAGTGTCGTTAAACGACGTTGTTTTGTCGTCCTGGGACAGTTAAAAAACTGCGACGGTTTTCTTTTGAGAGACCTCAAACATGCCAAAAAAACGTTACCACAATCAAGGTTGCCTGGTAGAGTAAGGCCTCGCGAGGAAGCCTTTCATCTAACACCTCTTCTATTTCTATTCTGTAACCGGCCACTTTTTACTTTTGAATAACAAAATTACAACGGCCCTCTCCTTATTACGGGTGAAAGTTCCAGCCGAAAAACCATTACTAAATGCTTTAGAAACGTCGGATGTATAGCGAGGAGTTTAGGGGGAAGACGGGTGAAAAACCACGAACCCTTTTTCTGAGATTTTATCGGATGTCGAAAAATTCAAAAACACCTCCGGATGCAAAAACACTTAAAAAACTATTAGCACAATTAATACTTATTTAATACGATCTTAGACAGGAAAAAATCGCATTCCAATCCGACCTTGTTAAGCAATCGCATACCACTAGGCAAACTACCTTTCAAGACTTTGTTATCTCTGGAAATTAATTTTATTAAGGCCAGCTGGGTCTAGGTCGGGAACTTGTATACTCTTCGCTTTTGACCCAGAGAATGCGTTCTTAAGTGTGTGTCGTAATTAGTATTTCCAGCCAGTTAAGAAGACCAACAATCGTGGGATTTTTTCCCATAGTTCATGTGTCATAATAAGGTATTATGTGTTGCCTCATCTCGTGGACACCGTGTAATTTCATGTGGCATTTCCATATGTTTTCTACCTGGAGGATGAACCTCATAAAAATACGACTTTATTCCGCAGAACGAATACGAACAATATTAAAGACGGTGAAGCACTATTGGAATTTCACACAGAAAAAAAAACTGTCACACTATCAATTCAAAATAAATTTTATATTGATTAATGTTGCTAAATTTGACTATAAATAATTCAAAGCAATATGTAATTTAGAATGCTGGACTTTCAATTTTAACTATATCCTCAGGCTTTTTTTGCGGTAAAGTATGTAGTAGTACCCACTACTTATTTCTGCTGAGGTTGTAAATCGATTAGAGACTTCAAGTTTTATTTACACTTTAGCCCATGTATGCATTCATTAAAAGATAAACTAAAGGTTTATTTCAAAAATGAAAACCCAAATATTCATCTAATACCACTCGCCTTTTAAAGTTTAAGAAAAACTGATATCGTCAAGTTAATAAGACTTATATACGGCCAAATATTATATATATTGCACACCCATATGAAAAATGATACCAGTGGAAAAATTATAAAAACCATATTATCTACTTTTTTTAATTATTCGTTTATGTGATGCTACAGGTAAAAAGACACAACTGTAGGACTCTTAGCTGTTAGGCTATGTGCCACTTTTGAATTGGCGGGAATGTACTCCAATCATTCTCGAAAAGTGACATTTCTTAGTTCTGTATTCGAGCTTTAAAGTGTAGGTGTGAGATTTTTAAAAAAAAGGCAAATTTTAGTGAAGGATTTTATGTACCTGAGTTATGCATTATGAAAAATACTTGTTTCAATTGTACAAATATGTTTTTCGTAATGTGGCATTAATAAAGGCCCTGATGATGACGTTAAAACAGCTCGAAAGCTTGGCAGTAACAAATAAATTTGATTTTTTCTCCAAGACCAGACCTTATTATAGAGTGTTCGTAAATTTTTTTAGTTTAATTTATTTTATTTTAATAAGATTTTAAATTATATTATTGTGTATTCGGGATAGGTTAATAATGTTTTTTTAACTTTTACATTATTTTAAAGTTTCAAAAAAAATTATTCCAATTAATTATTCTTTTTATGTAAGGTCTTGGCTGAGATGACAATGTAAGTGTCACGAGCGGGATTCGAACCCACGACCTAAGGTTCAATACGCTGCTGTTCGAACCACTTGAGCCATCGTGATTGGAAGTGGTTAGAGCAGTGTCGTACTGAGCCGAAGGTCGTGTGTTCGAATCCCGCTCGTGGCACTAACTGTTACCTCAGCCAAAACCTTACATAAAAAGAATTATTAATTGAAATAATTAATATATTCAATTAGACCACAAAACATAAAGGGATTTTTTAATGTTTTATTTATAATATTTTTAATAATCAATTAAACAAACCTACCGACAAAAAACTAGCTTAGATCACTGAGGGACAATTTATGCAAGAAAAGTGCCCCAACTCAAAAAGAGGTAATTTTTTAGTGGTAGTGCAGCTGGATTTTTGAAAACTTGTGTCTTCCCTTAAGTCTTGGAGAAATGAAAGACAAAACTGACGGAACATGACAGTTTTAATTGCCAAGAATAATGGAGTATACTTAATACGTAATTTTAAAAAACTAAACTTCCAATTGTTTGTCCCGTAAAATTTTCTTTTGTTGAGTTGTCTTTTTGGTGGGCGATATGAAAGCGTGATATAAACTTTAACTTAAATGTTAAATAAGTGTTGAGTATTTAACAGAAATTTTATCCTTTTGAATCGAGTGCCGTTAGGAAAAATAAAAATTATGAATATCTTTTACGTTTTAACCAAATCTTTGAAGGACCCCATTACCGACTTTCAATCTGTTAGAAACCGGGTTAAAAGAGGAAAATAAAAACGCTTCAGTTGAGAAATTTCAAAGAATTGTGTCAGATTAAAATTTTCCCAGGATAGCCGGGATTAAGAAAGGGTTAAAGAGACGGGTTGAAAGTTCCCCCGTTGACGGTATAGGTCGCGGAGCCTTTGTTTCTCTCAGATCGATTTACTGTGACTAAACCAAAGTCACAGCTCGTTTCACAGGAAGACGCGAAACACGTTTTATCTTTCTCGCCCCCCCCCCTCGAACGGTCGGATTCGTCCCCGCGGCCGCATCAATTTTCTATCAAGATTAATGATCCTTTGTTTAAATATCCGAGGGTTTTCTTGTCCAGTGGAAACCGGACCGGATACAGCGAAGAAAGACGATTTGAGGAAAACAGAAGAAAAAAACTTGGATTCACGACCTCGTTTCTCTGATCAACTCTTAGGTTTTCTTTTACTGCAAATATAACCACAACAACTACGACGAAACTTAATTATGGCATACAAATTTACTGGCTGGGCAAGTAGCTAGCATTAATTCGATACACTTTTTACACATTTTTTAAACTATTCTTTTCATCTATGGTAAATCTTCATATTTTCATAATTTATTTTAGTATGACACTAAGAAGTTAGAAAGCTGAAGAACCATCCTTAGTGAGATATAGACAATTTAAACTTGACATAGATGGCATACGCAACTATGGCATAAACATTTACCAGCAGGAATTAAAAATATTTTATTTTATGATTGTATGGAGAGGGTGACATGTGGTCTGGATCTCTCACGATCTCCAAATAATCCTTACCTAACAGTCACTAAACGCCACACATTTTATTTATTTATTTAGTTTTTTTATTTATTTATTTTTACTAAGCCTTATTTAATACTACTTAGAAGCAATGCACTAAAAACAAATTTCAATTTAAAATAAAAATCGCAAAAAAATAGTGTTGAATAAACAATATAAAATTCAAACATTCAAAGAACCTTAACGAGCAAAAGAGGAAAGAGGGAGAGCGAAAGAGAGAGAGAGAGAGAAAGAGAGAAGAACCTAAAAGACAAGGGAACAGAAAGACATAAGATAAGAGAACTAAAGTCAAATCAAGTTCAAAATGTAGTAAAGATAAAATCATGGAAAAGCTCCATAAAATATTTAGGGATGCAGACTGACTATATGATTCCGGAAACATTTTTGCCACATCCAATAAAGTTTCAACGGGCTATTAAGAAGAGGTAGAAAAGAGGAGAGCATCAGATACAATGATTTGGCTCCACAACAAACGAAGGGCTCGGATCGGATGTTTTCTGTACAAGCCAAAAAATATGAGCCCTCAAGCTCATTGAAGAAGTACATTGCTGTCTTTCAAGCAGAAATCAACGCTTGTGCCCTGGAAAATCTTAAAAGAGGTTACACTGACAGAAAAATAAGATCTCATAGCCAAGAACCCATTATGTCATTGACATGTATAAATGGTCACATCAAAATTAGCCAGTGAATTCATGCGAAATCTCAAAAATCTGGGGAAACACAACTTGCGTGCCAGTGCACGGTGAAATTTTGGATAACGGAAAGCAGACTGGCCTGAGGAGGATCTGCAAGACCATACCGCCCCGACAATACAGTTGATAACAAAAACAAATATAGAATCCTTCATCGCAGCAAAATGAAGTATACTGCATTACAGCTCTCCGTGGCTGTTTCATTTATCGCCGAGAATCAAATCGATTACACAACATTTAAAAAATGACAAAAAGGTGGGAAAATTTAAAAAGTTGGTTGAGATGGGAAGTTGGTGTCCCAGTGGATCGAAGTCACGATAGCTCTAGCGGTAGAGCAGCGGCGTATTTAGCCAAAGGTCGTGGGTTCGAAACCCGATCGTGACTCTGAATTTTTATCTCAACCAATACCTTACATAAAGATTAATTAATTGAAAATAATATAAGGTTAATGTTCGAGAGCAACAGGCGAGATCCTGAAACCTCTCATTCATTTTTTATATTTTATTATTATTGTAGCTTTCAACTATGACTATTGTTCAAAACTTACTCCTATGATAAACCAGTCTATACTTTTCTTGGCCGAGGTGACCAAGTAAATAATTTTTTAACTATCAAGATATTAAAACGTTTCAAAAATAATTCTTAATACCCAATTTGACGTATCAGATTTTACTTTTATTTATTATAGTGACATAATTTGAACCATCTGCAGAAAAAAGCGCTGGTGAAAAACAGGAGGCATTGACAGAAATGATCAGTAATCAGACCGAACTGAGTCGGATCGACTTCTCAATAAAACTTTTTTTATGACGAGTAATTCCATCGAACCGATTTCATTGATCTACCGTATTAACTAGAACCGCCTTCGGATGAGATAAATGTGCGTCGGGATTTTTTGTCTCCGACGTGCCATCGGAATGAAATCCCCATCGTCCCTGAATCACTGTATTCCGTAAGGGGCTAATGATAAATATTATTCAATGATACGGTGCGGTGGCTGCGGGAAGGAGCATCCAGGGGCTGTTGTGATTAATCTCTCCCGTTGGATATGATCGCGTCGACCGCCAGATCATAGTGGGCGTCCGACCGCAATGTCCAAAGTCGAAGTCATTACCGGCCCGATATGTATCCAGTCTTTATTTGAAGAATTTAAATGACAGAGAGGTGTGTTCTACATGGAGCTTTCACTCATCAGACAGATGGTGGAATAGAATATATTGTCCTCTTCATCGTATTTCTATTTACGACGACGAACTTAACCGTTCCATTTTCCTATTATATTAAAACTTAACTATCTTTTCGGACCGGAGGGTTTGTAGAAAATCGGGACAGAGACAAAAGATTTTAGATTTTGTCAGTGCAATTGCGTAGAGGAAGTGACGTCAGGGCCATTACTACGGGGTGGAGTATCCGTCCAAGCTCCTTATACCTATTGTTCACGGGCACGATATGTCGACTGCTCCCATTCCAGTAACAAAATGAAACTTACACTAACTACAACCATCGGATTGATCCAACCATCCAGTATACAATGAATAACACTTAACGTCTGCAGTTTGATTGGTGAAATATGCAAATTTAACGTCAACAATCGATGTTTGTAAAGATCCAAAATAAATACGTATGTTGTAAGCCGCAAGACAATGGTTCTCAGGCAGATCGGAGCGAGGCCTTTTCACAGGGGGGATCGAAGACCTTGAATATAATTAATCAACGCCTTATCTCATGACACTACTGTATCGTAAAAAAAAGTGAACATTTCTCATAGTCTTCGATTTTCTTTAAACTATAATTGTTATTATTACAAGGATTTTAAAGCTTTTCTAATATCGAGGCCTTGTCATTATTCAAATTTTCCATAACAATTCACTCCCAATTAAATTCCAGGAAATGAGGTAATATTCAGTCAGTAAAAATCTAAATAATAACAATCTAAGCTTAAATATTTGTAAAACGGTAACATTTCACTACTATTTTCATTACTAGTCTTTCTTTTCCTCCAGGAATGAGTGTATAAAATGTATTGACACAATGTTTCTATATTACATTAAAAAATAAACAAAATTATCGATTATGTTTTGCATTGTTGTGCCATTCTTAATGTATGTGTGTGCATGGTAAATAGGAATAGATACATAAATACAGAAATTAACTCTAGAGAGAAGAAGGAGGAGAGACGAAAATAAAGAAGAGGAAGTCACAACAAATTTGGAAAATATACAGTTAATAAAAGTAAATAAAATAAGAGGGAGTTAGATAAAGAGAAGTGAACAGAACGAAATAAGTTTAAGCGAAAAAATTCAGAACAACAAGTTCAAAATCTGCAGAAGGTAAAGAAAAAAAGAGAAACAATGAAAAGAAAACCGAAAGACTAGAGATAGACAAGGGTACATACAGACAGACCTAAAATTGAGAGAAAGAAGTTAAAATTAAAAAGCTACATTAAATATAGAAAACTATAGAGAAAAAGAGAAAGACCGAATATTGAGGGAAACAAAGTCAGAGCAACAAGTTAAACAAAACTGCGAAAAGTTTAAAACTAATTATTCGTTAAAGTCATGGTTATATGACCAATCATGGCAGTTTAAGGGGGGGGGGAGTTCCCCTACTTGATAAAGTAATTAGACGTCGTAGATGCTAATCAATAAACTTTGAATAAAAATCAGAAAAGCTTGGTCAGTAGAACGGAAAAAACCTATCTAATATGGTAATAGTTTGGCGTTATCAAAGGTAAGGATAAAATTCTAGAACCTGGACAAATTCTAGATCTATCGCTAAAACATTGAATAAAATTGAGTGTTGGAAGGTAGAAGTTAAAGGTTGGTAAGCTTATTTTTATAAACACAACCTGGAACTTGTTTTTTACTAATTATACAATGTTAATCCCCAAAGAAAGCAACACTGTCAAAATTTCAAGTTCAGGTCAGGTATTAAAAGAAACAAAACAAACCATTATCTAAATAGGCGATTAGCGTGAGAATGCTCAAACTGCAGAATATTGATCATTCACTTAGCCACTACGCTCCGGTGGTCGGGGAAAGTGTATGTTTTGAGAAGGCGGTAGCAGTCTGTCATTTTACACGCCATTGGGCCTCGAAACACTTTCCTTTCTTTAACTGTCTTTGCTTTATTGTAAGCCCCCGAGCCGCTAACATCTGTTTCATAATATCGCTGATTAATGAGATCTGACCGGGGCTTAAATTGGATTAAACCTTTGTGGTTAAACGCGTGTCACACTGCTAAACTGCCGCCATAAAAAGTCATAGTTCAACTATTACAGGCGATATTTTCCACTCTGCCGGCAACTTTTATCTTCTCCTGTAGTTTAAAGATGCTGAGAATCGGTGGGATCGGATCGTAGTAGACGGGAGAAAATGAATGAAGGCCCTACCGGTATAAAAAGTCGAAGGCATGCGTAGCAAATCCACCGTAGGGAATAGCTCGAGGGTGAACCATGAATGACCGCAGTGGGTTGAAGAAGTCACCACAAAATTGTTCGAACCTCCTGTCATTAAACCACCGGGCTTCCCTTCCATTGTGTGCATAGCCTATCGGCTCGGAGGAAAAAGCCAGTTCATACTTAACACATATACGGTAGTATTTTTTCAATAGTTCAGAGATTTATTTCCTTTTTTTTATCCCTTTATAAAAATTAACATAGCTTTCATGAATTTATCTCGTTAACTTGCCGTTGATGACAGCTGTTTTATTGTGAAGAATTTTCTACATAATCAAAATTGTTTTTGACCTAAAATCAAAAGGTAAAAAATCCCATCAAACAGTTTAAATAAAACATTTTTTATTTAAGATTGTTAATTGCTAGCATCCAAACATCCTAAAGGCCATAGCGTATGCATTAAAAGCATATCTACCAATCTACAAAATTAACTGGACTTTTCTCGCCCTTCTTTTACCATAATTTTAACATACACCGAGAATCATGTTTGAACTACAGATTATGTACATTTTTTTCAAAAGGCAAAAAGACCGATGTAGAGTCCCAAAGGACCAATTCTGGTTGTAGGTTTCTTTTAAAAACATTTGCCACGCAAAATTATTTTTCTTGGTCAGAATGTTTCTGGTTAAATGATTGTTTTTCGGAGTTGGCGTAAGGTGAAAGCTTTTAGTTAAATTAAGTCCTCCCCCTTTGGCAAATATACTCCATATGACAATAAAGACAACAATGTTTTTCTGATGATCCAGTCACATATTTCGGTTTTTACCAGGATTGAAGTAGGGAGAACTATCATTGTTTTGACAGTTTGTAACATTTAATTAACAAGTCCTTCATGAAGCAATAATAATAATAATATGGGAGGTTTATGTGCCGATAAACAGTAGGGGCATGCTGGCAGGTTTTTACTCCTTTTTCTAGTATTTAACGCGTATTTTTTAACTACACTCATTTCAGCCTCTCGATCTGGTTACTGACTCTCTGGTTTTGAATTTTATAGTTTAGTCCATGTCTAGACGATATCCCAAAATGCTACTTTTCTCATTTATACCTCAAGGTTGTCAACTAGAGAATAGACCCTAGACATACAATACATAAATTTATAAGAACGTCCTATACAAATGTAAAAATCTGGTCAAATTCGTTCCCCCAAATAGTCGATATTCCTCGAGGCAGTGTTGAACCATTCCATTCTCGCCAATAAATTATTTTTAATCTCCACATGTTATACACTTAACTCAGAACACTCGATATTCCTCGGAGCAGGGTTGATACCATTCCATTTTCGCTAAAAAAAATGTACTTTTACTCTCCAGACGTTATACATATTTGATATTGCGCTGGAAGGGCAACACCTTCTTTTCACGATAATAAATTATATTTAGCCTAATAAATTAACAGATACACAATACCCAATACAAACGTAAAAGTCTGGTCACAAACATTTCATCAATGCCCTATGGCTATATTTCCAAAGGAAAAAGTAAAAAAAAAACACCCTCTCAGAATGCTTGATATTCTCCGGGGCGGGGTTAAATAGTTAAACAAACCCTTCCTTTCACGCTAATAAATTACACTCAACCCTTAAATTAACAGAAACACAACACACTTCACAACTGAAAGAAGTTTGATCACAATCATTCCACAAAATACTCCTCGGGGCGAACTTATATGCCACTCAAGCATTAAAATTAATCAAAAAATAAATCTAGCTTGAATTTTGTAATTAGTAAAACTGACAATAATAGTGCATGGTAATTTTCCCTCTTCTGGGCTAAGAGAATTATACGTATTTTAATAATATTGTTCAAAATCATACATTAATTTTCCTAGTCTACCATGTTGTCTTGATGTTCAATATTTGCTTATATTTTCTTCTTATGTAAGAATATAGGATTTTTTATGTGAATTAAGACAATCAGAAAAGCAGGCAGTAATCTATTGGGAGGAATAAGATTCCTTCACGAAATCTTTTCGATATTGGCCAAATTAAGCCTTTCTTGTAAAAATGCCCTTTTTTATCATTGTACATACATACATAATTTGCAAGTTTTGAAACAATTGCCAAACAAATCACTTGAACAATGAACAGCCCGTGGATATGGATTTGGTACGTTCCCGTGAAGATAAGTCGCCGTCAAAAAAAGGGCCGGGAGTTGCAGGATTCGCGTCGGGTTAGTTATGCCCTATATTTAACACTGTGTGGAGAAACAATTTACAGAGCTTTTCAATTGGAGCTTGGGCCGGGGTTGAAAAAAAAACGCGCTACCTTAAAAGCGGAGCACAACTGTCGGCGCTGTGTTCTCCGGGCTCTTTAAACCATTCTGAAAATTCGAGAAATCGTACTTTCTTTTACGAACAATATGCTATTGTTTCACAGGCCGGCTTTATTACTAAAATCAGAAGGCGCTTGTAATAGCGATTCTTTGACCCGTGAAATCATTATATATGACAATATCTTCCTACTTTCTATGTCTCTGCCACGAGTATTGTCGCCGTCTCGGAAACTAGAACGGTTCACAAACTGCCCATCATAAATAATCTGACAAGTCCCACGGGCGATTTTCTTTCTTGGTATGCGTAATCGTCTTGAGAGACGTAATCCAAAGCGAAATCGGTTTGCACAAAAAAATCCATAAAAAAAGAAAACGATAGTCACTCGTTCAAACTCACTGTAAACCTTGGAATCCTAGCTTTTAAATGATGCAACCTAACAGACAAAGCGTTAATAATCACCCAGTGTTCTAATACCATTACAAGCAGAAATCACTAGGTGAAAAAATATAATTAACTTTTTCCGACACTTTCCATGTCGAATATTCCCTTTTTGCCAGGGCCGGTTGGTCAGCACCATTCAAACTTTGAAATGAAAATTGGAAAGAAAAAAGTAACACATCCTCCCGAACGTAAATCAATGCTCTGCACCGACTCCGGCTCAATTTCTTTCCGAGAGAAAAGTTGGGAGGGAATCTAGTCGTGTGCGTCGACTCCCTTCTAAACCATAGGTTCCGCGACTATTTCATTTGCATACCACCCAACATTGTCCGGCATCTTCCGTTTAGCCGATACATTTTGTGCACGCTACTCCCATTTATAAGGCGCGGTCGTGGCCCAATTACAAATTATCATAAATAGTTTTTTTCCACTATTAATACACGCAATGGCAATTTGTTTTCTTCACATCCTCCTTGACATCAATGGCGTTTATCTAGGAGAAATAGACACTTTCTAAAACGCCTAACTTATATTTTTCCCCCCAAAAAAGGTAGTTTATGTGTACATAACATGTGAAACTGTTTACCATATCATCACAACCACACTTTAGCTGTATAAAATTCTAATTGCTAATAAAACAAGACTACCTTGGAAGTACAAACCATTTTATTCTAGTTTTAATTAAGCAAAAATTAGATTGCACTTAAAAACAGACACAGAATTGTAAAAAAATATTTCAACAAACATATACGGACCAGTAAAGATCGTATTCTAGCTAACTTCATACTATTTTCTTTTACTTTTTAATTAGGTAAAAATGCATAAAGAAATTATATAAAAGAGAATTGATATACCTATACTAATATAGGTTAAGATGGTTAATTTGTATCAAAAACACTGAAATTGATCAGATTGATCAGGTAAGGTAGTCATTTTCTTCATTAGATTTTTTAATTTAAAATTTTCTCTTAAAATGTGTTAAAAGTACAAGTTTCCAAAAATTAATTCCGTTTTACATAAGAATGTACAAATAGTAAAACATAAAATTGTTCCAAAAATGCAATTTAAGCTCATTACTTGTTCATGTAAATGTTTAATTTAATGTTTAGATAATGACCCTAATAGTTAAACGCATAAATTTTTTTTAGTTGTATGTAATATAGGATGATGGAGTAGTGGTAGCAACAACGATGTCATTTCCTTAACAAATTCCAATTTTTTAATCATTAAATTACTAAGTATACTGCCAATAGGTCGTGTACTGAATTCTGGAGTTTACAGAATCACATAGAATGATAAACAAAATTGATTTGTTTAAATATTTCAAGAAATATAGAAAAAGACAACGGAAGGTGGTCGTTTTTTAAATAAATTTCATGCTACTTTCTTTTACTGTCTAATTAGGCAAAAATTAGAACTATTATAGTAAAAATACCAAAAAGAATGGTTTATTGTATAAAAAAGGACTAAAATTTATATTTTTTCTTTTGCATCGTATTAATTCACTTTGTTTCATTCTATATGTATTTGTTAAATGTAAACAATGTTTGTAAATCCCTGGCCCAGAAGGTGATCTCAATAAGGATCAAAACGTTGGCACGATAAAGAAAATTGCTTCTGAAACCTACATCACACCAGATCGCATCTCACGATTTCTGAATGATTAAAATATATAGTATTATAAATAATTTCTAGCAAAAAAAACCGAAATTGATAATATAAAAAAATCGTCGTTATAGTCCCCATAAGCTCGTAATTTTTTATTACTTTCTCTGTATTAACAAATGAAGGATATTATTTTCCCAATAGGCTAAGGACTGGTTTACATGAAAAAATTCAATTTTACAGTATGACAATTGGTAAAAAAAAAGCTTAAATTGAGTTTGAAAGGAAACCATCTTATTAACTATTTCCTATTTTCTATATAAACAAAAATGTACTTGACTTTTTAAAATTACATTAAATAAATCATAATCAATGAATGAACAAGTTCGTAGGTTAAGTATCACATAAATTTGGGGGAAATATCTACAGAACCAATAAAATTGACTAGAGAAGGTAAATGTTTTCCGAATAAGTTCAAAATCCTTGTATGTTTAGTAGTCTAATTGACCATATTACTTATTTCAAAGAATTATTCTTTTTATATAAGGTCTTGGCTGGGTGTAAAAATTTAATGTCTCGAGTGGGATTCGTACCCACGACCTCCTGCTCAATACGCCTCCTCTAATAACTTGAGCTATCGTGACTTCCATCGAAGTCGAGGAGCGGCGTATTGAGCAGGAGGTCGTGGGCTCGAGACACTGACTTTTTCATCTCAGCCAAGACTTAACATCAAAAGAACAATTCATTGAAATAAGTTCATAATATTTACATTTGCTTTTTACTTAATCAAAAAATATATCCATCAAAAATAGGCTAAAAGGGTAGTTTTGTTTTATAAGAAAAAACATTTTTATATCATGTTGGGAAATGTGAATAAAACAATGAAAGGGATCAAGTAAGGAAGACATTTTCCTTATCGGCTCATTTTTTTTTTAAATTTTATTATATGAGCAATTTTAATTTTATTTAAATACAAAGAAAAAAAATGGAATATTATATTTAAACTACTGCGATTATATGGAATGGGAACTGGTTACAACAACAATGACATTGACCTAAGTAAGTTGAGATTCATTGTTGTTTAATTTATTTTCTGCTATAGATTAGAAGAAAAGTAGGGTAATACAATTGTTTACTTAATCAGAGAAACAAGTCTTTGTCTAGTTGGATTGTAATTGATAAGAGCATCATGAACATGAAGTCTGTCTATGCGATAAGGTCACCCCCTCTTCAGATCTTCGCCAAGACATGCTGCTCGGACCCGGGCTTGGGGATTTTGTTTGGAATCAAAACAGATACACCGCGACTCGAACTGGAATGTGAAGTGAGGTAGAGAGAAAGATAGCATGGGGCCTTCAACTGGTGATTATGGAGCGGAAGTGACGCAATGGAGGCTACAATGTCCATTGTTGTCCGTTCCCACAGCGAGCTGCAGACGGCTCAGAGTAAATCTCCAGCCCCATCGATCTGAGGTCACCGTCCAAAATACTGCCAGAATGTCAAATAGGTCGGGGGTCTTAAACACGAGAGACTATGTAAAAAAAATTGAAGCACGATGGTCTCACATTTCTGACAGTTTATTTACCCCTTATATAAGGGCGAAAGTTCAGTTTTATCACTATTCTATTTAAGTGTCATAGTTCTTAGTTTTACCATAAATAGGTATTTTAATGAATGTTCCTTCGGGACATTGGATAGATGGAATCTCAAGAATGTTTGTCCTAAGGTCCTTTATACAAACATTCTTTTTTAAATATGTACAGTGTGATATAAATTGATCGTAAACTACTCGCTAACAGGGCCTTTTGGCTATGAGATAAATGATAGCCTAAGGCCTTTTGTAAAATTTACCTTTCAACAGGCGCGAAGCATGGAGACAAAAGGCGCCGGCAGTCTGTTCTCAAATAGACCGTCAGACAAAAGGCCTAATCTCGATAATAGGACCGGTAACACTCTTCTTATCTTTGTATCTTCTTTGGTAAAAGCATATTTCACTTAAATCTCGGCAGGTGAAATGACTCATGGGGCGAATTGGGTGCCCTGAAGGTAAGCCTAAACACCGTTTGGTGAGGATTGCCATATTCGCGTTATCTTGATTGGCAAAAGCGTGCACCGGAGAACCTATCGGTAACCGGGGGATTATTTTATAAATCAAATCGTGGAACAATATTTAACCCTTCGATTCCCGAACCGCCGTTATGTGTGTTCGGACCAATGCAATCTTTAGTTGATTTTTTTTTCTTTTCTAACCTGCAAAACTGGGACGCCGATAGCTTTCTCATCTCTATAAAATGGTTTGTATCCCAAGTTGGCAATATTTTTCTTCTGCCACATCATTAGAACCTGGTTATTAGAAGGGGGGAAAACCGAAACAACGTTTTCTCAAGTAGGTCATTCTGCTTTTTTCCATTTATTTTAGAGTTTGTTCAAGAATCGGAAAATCGTAAGCAGTTTACCTAAAACCAGAAGGGGTTTTACAAATAATAAAATATAGGCCAATAACCTTACTGCCGATATTGTCGAAAGTTTATTAGAAAATGCTACAAGGGAGAATTTTACCTTATTTCGACAAAACTTTTGTGAATTCGAATTCAGGCGGAGAATTTTTGAAGAAGCCACATTGATTTTTGTCACACCCTGAACTGTTTCGAAAGAGCTCGGTTCTACTTTCTAGATCTGAGCAAAGCGTTTGTGTTTCCCTTAAGATGTTCATTACTAAATTAAATATATTGTACAATTTTTCTGATTCTGAGAAAAAGCTGATGCAAACTTATTTATCAAACAGAACACAATCAGATATAACTAAAAAAGTTTCTGACTTAGAAAAATTAAGATGGGAGTTCCTCAAGGATATGTATTGCGTCCTATAATCTACTTAATTTTCTCAAATGATTTACATTTTCCAATTATACATTTGACTGGTTTTGCAGACGGCAACACGACATCAATGTTTGATAAATCCTATTGTGATTGAGCTTCAAGAAAAATAAAACTCAAATCCTTACAACTAAGCCAAACGGACCTCTCTGTAGTCCTGATTTAGTCAGCCCATTAGGAATTAAAATAGATACCGAAGTAGCCGGAACTGCCACCATACAGATCTAGTAAAACATTCGAAGTCTAATATAATTCATATGCCTGGCTACACAGAGAAAAGCAATCATGGTTATTTCAAAAATAAAATAAAATAACGACTGCAAGCAAACATTCATTGTTTTAAAAATTTTAACTCTCCCCTGTATTTGTATGTAGTTTTCACCAATTAAAATCTCTCTCTCTCCCTCCCTCTCTCTCTCTCTCTCTCTCTCTCT
>CM077113.1:9992712-10042002 GCA_039619505.1 Cimex hemipterus
GAGAGAGAGAGAGAGAGAGAGAGAGAGAGAGAGAGAGAGAGAGAGATCTAAACTTCTGGAATAAGAGTTAAAAAATAAGAATTAAGAATAAGTAATCAATCATTTTTAAGGCAAATTTTTAAAAACCAATTCCATCGAACTGGTCTTTTTTAATGTTTCATGATGAAATAACAGTCTGTGAATTTCTTTATATTTCGTGGTCTTCAAAATTATAATTTTTTATGGACTTATTAGGTTTGCAACGAATCTAGATCAATCATCGAGAGCATGAAACTATAGTTATTCCTTCAAAACAACTACTACCAAAACAACTATTGTTAATAATGAAACATCAGATACATTTATTTTTTTCTTATTATTACTTTTTTTTATAAAGAATTTGTTAAGGTCTTGGTGGTTGATCGACGCTGGTGAATAGACAAATCTGTTACAATATAAAGGAAAGGTAATTTTCTCTACTATTAATTTGTGCAAAAACTATGAAAGTTCTTACACTTTAGGGAAGCTACTTTTATTTATACTTCTTACCAAGTAAAAAAAAAAAGCAAGAGCAATTTTCAATTATGGAAAGCAAAGTTATTACACCCAAAACCGGAGATTTTAAAGCAACATTTCGCCCATATTGGCGCTGGTTTAACATCCTACTGGTTTCAGGCGAAGTATAATTCAGTTTAAACTTCCGGCTTTTTATGTAAACCTCCACTTCCTTCCGCTCCCTCCGGGCTAGCTCGCGAATCTCAACGACACATATTTACAGGCTTCATTAACAATGTAAATACATATATCAGACTCATGACACGTCCCATTGTTCTCCCCACTGTGCTCGGAAAACCAGAATAGTGGTGAAACTCGTTTTGAGGGGTGGACGCTTTATTTTAATTTTCCCGCGTACCGCTTTTCCCCCTTTTGGACCCGGGCCGTCTCGGCCGACTGCTTCTCGAAATATAGGAAATACATTTTTAAATTCTCAAAAACATAGCCAGCGGTTTCACATCTAACATTTACATTTGAATGCAGAACGTGAGTGACTTTGGTAATCATTTTGCCTGATTATTTACCCCTTTTGTCATATAAACCAAATATACGTGGTTTGTCGAAATGTTTCAATCTAAAAACTATAACTGCGTTCTAATTGTTCATCCTTATGCAAAAACAAACTTCCTAATTACGTTTGGTTATCCTTCAGCGCTGCTCTTCCGTATCTATTTCATTAAAAAATTGTTCAAGCACATCCCAAAACGCATTTTGAAAACCTAATAAGTATTATTGCAGAACAACAAAAAACTTTTACCTACGTCATTTTTTAATCTAATTAACATATCCATTTACATAAAAATTCCCAAGTAGGCATGAGTATTATTTCCAACACTGCTGTACAAAAAGTTTAATTTTCATGTAATCAACCCAGATCAATGTATATATAAATAGAAGCACAATCAGATATTACTATTCTTTCCCATACATTTTTTTTGGTGTCTTCCTTCTTTAAATTTTATAAATAACTTATAATATCGTTTGATCAAAAATTCAGGAAATGCATATAGCATTTTTTCCGTTAATTAGCTCTTTTTAATTTTTCTGTTGTGGATTAAAATGCTTAGGAGATGATAGAAATACAATTCCTTTATATTTGCGGGATTTTTTAATAAATATACAATAATTGGGGTCTTAGGATTCTGTTATATATAATCTATATAAAAATAATATCAAACTAAATATTAACAAAATCTTCTTTTGTTTTGGAAATTTTGAAAAGTATAAAATCCGTTCACTCTCATCTAAAATCTGGAACTACCAGAATAAACTTTGTTTTATATTTAATTTTATATACGTTTTAATTTTACTTAAGTATCATGAGGTAATTAATTCATACTATCATCTAAGTGTTTTAAATTTAAAAATGGATTAATTAAAAAATGTTAATTTGAAATTAAAAAAGGTGGCTTTGAAGTTAAAAAGGGTCCATTTAACGGAAATAGGTAAACTCAAGAATAATTATTCACTGTTTTCGTGGTCCGCTCTACCAATTAAAATATCGCAATAAACTACGGTTTTTACTTGAGACGAAAAACATTTAACGACATTTGAAATATGGCAAGAGGAAGGAAAATTCGTAAGATGAGGTTGAGATGAGGAGTTCATGTCCGACTGGATCGAAGTCACGATAGTTCAGGTGGTAGAGCAGCGGCGTATCTAGCCGAAGGTCGTAGGTTCGAATCCCTCTCGTGTCATTACCTTTTTCTCGTCTCAACTAAAAACCGTACTCAAGAATAATGTTTAATTATAATTATACTTAATTTTCATCCGGTATTCTAAGAGCCAATTATTTTTCTAAAATATCTTCTAATTGTTTTTTTTTTTGTTCTAAAAAAGGTGTAATTTGAAGGTAAAAAGGCTTAGTTTGGCGGAGAAAAACTATAGATTTTTTGCCGGCTCTTCGTATATTTTTCCTTCTCACGTTATTTTATAATCGCGAAAATATATATTCTTTTCCGCATTTTTCATAACTTTTGTCATACAGCTGTGGTTCCTAGACAATCCATATATTTATTAGTATTTTGTTATAATTATGTTCATTTACCTATCCTCCTTACACAATATTTCTAGAACACATCCATATATACACACTCATGCTACTATAAGATTTTAAAATAACCTATATTTGGCAAGTCTTAGAGTAACCACCCATATAACTAAGTGGGAACATGAAGGTGAGAATCACCTCGCTAACTACTCGTCATTCACGCCAATAAATATATTCATTCAGCGAAATTTTTCTTGCCGTATTTACAACTAATGTTTGCAAGACACCGTGCATTTTTATTTCGACACTCTATCACACTCCACCGTAACCTATCTAACCTAAGTTTTTGACAAGTCTGTGGACCCGTCCACTCATACTTTTCTCACGCTAATAAATACATTCACACTGGACGGGTGGGGTACACATCGCTATACATATTAAAAATAGATATTTAGATTTTTTCCATATAAAATAATTCGACTCTAAGAAGACTATACGAATATTACAAATGATATAAAAAAAACCAAATTATTGGTTGTTCTTTTTCGATTTAAGGTTTCTTTAAATATAAAATATAACCGTGGTGCAAAAATAGATAATTTTCAATGAATGAAATGAAAAATAGGTAACTGATTAATTGGAAGTTAAAAAGGGTTAATTGTAAGGGCAACGAGCTGAGAATCAATCACGCTGACCACTCGGCTACCGCAGTCCACTCGTAGGAAATTAATAAAACTTAATTTATCAGGAAAACTATGCATTTCCGTATAACAAAATCTTAAAATGTACCTTACAAAAATTTTACAGTTGAATTCCAATACCCTAATATATCGACATTGCGATCAAAACGGTTTTGACAGCTTTAGATTTATTTTTAAGGGACTCAGTATAAATAAAATATGTTTCCCCTTCGACGTTGATAGATTTTTTTTCAAGTCTTTTTAAACACGAAATCAAGCAGGGCCGGTGAATTTTTCCACAACAATGCCCAGGTAAAACTCCCATGGACCCCTGGAAATTCTATTCAAAAATGATACGAAGCACCTTTCACGAAAATAGTTTCATAAAAGCCCAACTCGAATCCGTAATATACGATTTGAAAAAAAATCCCTACCGTTAAAGAATAACCAAAACAACTCGGACACAAGTACTCGCCGACGTTTTATATTTATACACCTATTGTTCTTAGCGTAGACGTCTTTAAAATATACAACAGAGTCATATTTTATTTAATTACTAGTCAGCCGGCTCTTTAGATCCATCCACCCTATGGCACAAGGGGCCCTTTGTAGCGGGTGGGATTTATATGGGAGCCACGTGGTGCCTTTATAATAAGGTGCAGCTATTGACGGCACACTCCGAAAAACTCAAAAGGGGATATTCCGGAAAGCATCATTTTAATGTATCGCTCTCCTTTGAACAACCATATCGTTTTTGAAAATTTCCTAAAGCTTCATATAGTCGTAATCAATAACAAAAATGTCTTTTATTGACCCATATTTTGCTTGGCGATCATAATTGACCATATTAATTATTCCTTTGATCTAAGGTTTTTAGTTGAAAAATTTGTAGTTCCCACTCGTACCACTAATTTTTTATCCCAACCAAATACTTTAGATAAAAATAATAATTAATTGCAATGTGTTTTATTATTAGTATAACGACTCTTGGGAAGGCCGGACTAATTATTTCAACAATTGAAGTTTAGACGAATAATATATTTAATTTTATACTGGATTTAACAAGAAATATATGCTAAACCAACATCCAAAAATTTTAAGATTGTTATCGGGAAGTTCCTATAAATAGAAAAGTTGACTGACTTATAAACGATTTTTTTAATATTTAAAAAAATTTGCATAAGATGTTTAGAAGAGAAGAGAAAAACAGGTGGAATTTCAAAAATAGGAAATGCTGTATATTTTTTCTATTATGCCATTGCTTAAATTATTATAAGAATAAACCGCTGTTTTTAATATTTTTTGTCTTTATTATTTTACTTATATTACGATTATTTTACAGAATATAATTGAGACTACGATCAAGGACGTCGCTAATCAATAAATCCTTGGTAGAGAAAAATAATTCATACAATACAAGACTTTCTAACTTAATTTGTAGTTTGTGGTCGCACTTTAGTCGTTAAAGCGTGACTTTTTGACCTAAAGCTGTTTAATAATGAGTCAAAAATTATTTAAATTTTTTTGTAATACTTTTTCTCTGATTGATAGAAAAAATCCATTAGTGTGATACCCAAATGTTTTCGTTTGTTACAAATCATGCGTCGATTTGTACGTCACGTCAAGCATAACCGTGCGAGAAGGGCAAATACATTGATGAACGAATGCCATTAGGTGGCACACTCCTTGATTGATTAAAAAGAGTTTTGTATAGAACCTTTCCCTTTCCTTTCGGGATGCTTCATTTCACACCATACAATCTACGCGGTTGTCGCATAAAAAGCATAACTCAACAGAAGCACACGGGAGCCAAAGCGCTTTCTCTTTCGTCCCTATCTGTTTTTCTTGAGCACATTAATTTCTGTCAAATTATTTATAATTTAAGTATCAAGCCAATGGCAAAGTCCGATCGATTTAGACCGCAAAAATTAATGTTTATAAGGTTTTTTGTACAAATACTAAGCTTCTAAAACGATATTTTGTGCATGTAATTTCACAACTGTTATTAGGCAAAGTAGGTGGTATTTTAAAGATACAAAATAATCCCATTGTATAAAAAAAATATGAGTTATAAAAGTGTTGGGGTGATTTACACCTTGTTTATTCTTTGAAGGTGTCACTATCGTTTCAAAAGGAACGGTCACTTTCAAGTGCACTTAAGCAGGTGAACCCTAAATTACTTCAGGCCATGCGAAGGGCGAGTTAAACGTTTTCTCTCGAACTTGTTAGAAATATATACTCGTATATTATTTTTATTTCTAAATCGAGAAACAAGGAATAAAAACCGGGTGTGGCGTATATGTGAGAGGACAGCCGATGAGTTTGCACCTAACGTTCCCAGAGGCAAGAACTATGGGAATGTAAGTCTATATCACGACGGGTATCGGTTACTGGGAGCCCGCAAGCTTCCTCCCACAGACTCACACTCGTATTGATTCCTATTCTTTGACCATTGTCCGTCTTGTCACTTCTTCCCGGAGGGTCGTACCGACCGCAAAGACGGTGATTCATGATGATTTCGCACCGTGCGCCCCCGTGGGAAGATAAAGAAAGGATGTGCCCTGTATCGTTGATGGTTCAGAAAAAACAAATCCCTTGAGGACTTGTTGCGACAATGGATAAACATCGGGCGTAATATTTTCCAGGAAACGATTTTGTCCGTGACTTACGCGATAAATTTGGACACAGTGAGACTGATGTAACATTTAATCAACGCACTGAAATTGAATATTTCCACCAATCAGTTCAATCTTTTACGGTGAATTTATATAACTTTCAAGATCAATTTAGAACTAAATAAGAAGATATTATTGTCCGATCTGCCCAGTATAGTTCTGGTAGAATTACAGTGAGGAAAGGGCATTACTGCTGAACTAACAATTGCTTATTTCCTTAATTTTCCATCACGATCAGCCTTCCATAATGCTGACGAAAAAATTCTTTTCTGTAAGTTTTAGAAATTCTGATTATGAGCGCAAACAATTGTTTATTCCCTTAATTATAAATTAAATTGAAATCTTTATAATGTAGATTTCCATTTGTCATTACTGTCAGATTGTTATAGTTATAATGAAGACGTATTCTCGGCCTATAATAGTACTGCTGTTAATATAATACTGTCATATTAATATCATTATAAATTTGGTGCTGAAGATAAACTTTTGTTTATACACATCTTTCTAACCTTTGTATCTTAAAATTACCCTGTTTTAACTTCATAATAACCTTTTTAAACAACTAATTAACCCTTTTTCATTTCATATTATCCATTTTAAACTTTAAGTTAACACTTTCTTTAAATCTTTGAAAAATTGGGAGATAGTATGAGCATGTAAAATAAAATTCCTGTGTATTTGAGTTTGAAAATAGTTGCATGGTCAATATTGTTCATCTTTAGAGTTCATCCGTTTCATATAAGCATTTTTTGATCAAATTCAAGCATTAAAAAAAAGTTAGGGAACGAATTTACATATAAAAATTAATTCAAAAAGTAAATGATATTTTTTTATATTTGGGAACTTTTTTAAATATAAAATAATTGGAGTCGTGGAATTTAATTATTATTAAAATTTAGAATTATATAAAATCAAGTAAAATAAAGGATTCTACTTTTAATTTTAGAATTTAAAAAAAATAAAAAATGGGTTCTTGTTTCAAACAGCACATAACCATGATTTGCAATTAAAATTAAAATTATATCAATTAAATACATATATAAATAAAGCGATCTTTATTTTATTTTTATATAAAATTGATTCTTATAAAATACTATATGAAAATTCGTTTCAATTAAATCTTAAAATATATACAAACGACCATTAATTAGATATTTTTTAAATGTAATATAATTATTATTTAGGCCAATCCTTTTTTATATTCACAAAATACTCGAGTTATGTTAACTTTATTCAATTTAAAAGAGGAGTCCTCTTAAACATTTCATTTTATATCATTTTTATTTTTTAAGTGTAATTGATTTCCAAATGGCCTTCTAAGAACCATTTTATATTTAAAGAAAAATTCACAAATATACAGGAAATTTCCATTTGCACGGTTATATTTCTTACCATCTTAAGTTTGTTGAATGCTTTACTTTGACTTTAAAAACTTATATTTCCTTGATTAAAAATTAAGTTGAGAACTGAATAAAAGGGATTTATAGTTTTCGATATATATATATATATATATCTGGATACAAAAATTAGTTTTTTTTAATCTATAACATTGATTGTTTAATTTTCAAGATTTTATAATACATAAAATCTTGAAAATTAAACAATCAATGTTCGATATACATATGTATATGTATTATATATATAATACATATGTATATGTATATATATATATATATATATATATATATGTACAAATAAATACGATGTTGGACAGCTAAGGGAATTTTAAATTTTGCCTGGTAGAAGTAGCTAAACCAATTTTAAATCTTGACTGGACTTTTGTTGGGACGTTTCTAAGCACCCCTAACGCTGACCACGCCTCCAACCCCTAGCCTGGACCAATCGGATGCCAACATTTACATACAACCCCACTCGGGCCGCTCTCATAATTCATATTTATCGCATTTGTCGTTCCATTCTTATTAAAAGACTATCAATTTCATGGTTCTGATTCTTCAGCCGGGGCATCTGCCCCAACAGTTAACATGCGTGGAAAATGCTGTCGAGGTGGTTTTTATTTAGATATTAACGTGTATGACTAAAATAAAATAGATTGTTTAAATATGTTTGTGGATTTTATTATATCATATTCAAACCAATCATATTCCCATTCAAAAACCTGCCAGGGTTGCTGTTATTTATTTAAATAATTGTAACAACAGTATACCTATCAATACTGTTTAAAGCCTACAGTAATATTTATTTTTTCTAATTACATCTTTTGAAAATAATTATATAAAATTTAAATAAAATGAAGCAAAAGCAAGAAAAATCAAACACGAAAAAAGTAGCAACAAGCAAAATAAAGATTATACATTTTTTAAAAAGGTTTATAAATATTTATCTATGTTATAAATTCTAAATTTAACATTTCAAATTTGTCAAATCAACTTTCCGTTTTAAAGAACTTGATAATCTTTTAGATAATCCCAATCCTCAAGCTGATAATTCATCCCTTAGCATTTATAAATTTGTTTTTTATAAACATGTAGAAAATTTTTTTGTTTTAGATAGAGAGAAAAACCCATAACGATTCAAAAACCTTATTTAGGAAATCTATTTCTGAAAAACTAAATGTATTTTTTTTAAAGATAATTTTTTAAATAGTTTATATGTATTTATTATATATAAAGGTATCAAATTAATAATACGTTACTATTCACAACAGTTTCACGTAAAAACAATATGTAACCGCACGAATAGCACCATAATTTATGCCCTGAAGACGGCAAAAAATAAAAAATGGTGTATTTCTGAACTACCTCGTTCTTGACTGCTCCTGACGTTAACAAATTTTGAAACAGCAGGTCACTAAGAAACACAAAAGTAAGTGACTACGTCAACGAGTCGCATGAGACCAATTAGATGGCTAATTTTTTACAAAACTTGTAGAATTTTAAGTTTTGATTACATTTTTTAAATTTTAATACATTTTCTGTATTGAATTCTGATTATTTATTATTTCTTGTGCAAAGTTAGTTCTATTATAGAATAGTTCTTTTCCCCACAAATAATATATTTGAATAATAATAGACAATATAATGTAATATAGAAATTTTTTCATCGGGTTTGGGATAACAAAAAGAGTTTGGAACTTAAGTTAAAGGGTAGAGAGTAACAGCTTTGGGTAAAAATAGGGGTGGTTTTGGGTTTGAGTAGAGTGGGGCTGAGGGGTACGCCCCAAGTACACTCCCTACTAAGCCCCCGCGTCTTCCCCTCTCACACGCTCTCTCTCTCTCGGTCTCGCACACACAGAGACACGCAGATCGGATCGCACACAAGCACAAACCGGAGCACTCGGCGGCCTCAGTGTCCCAACATAATTCGTCGCCGACGTTCCGAAGGGTGTCCGCGAGTGAAGTGTCACCACCACGATATCCGCGGTAAGCCCCACTGCGCCAGGTGGAACAAGTGATGTGGCCGGACCGTTTTACGAGGACTCGGTCGTGAATCCGTTCGTCAAAAATCTGGATTTGAACTTAATGTTGGCACTAGCACCTCCCGCCGCTATGGACCTCACGACCGCCTACAGGTACAACCAGAACATGATGGAGTACTACACATGTAAGTCCCTTTAGAAACAAAGACTTTCTCCATTAAATTCAATCCTAAACAGTTTAGATGTTATCAGACCACTAACAAGAGAGTAATTCCCGGCTGAGATACAACCCCGTGATAACCGCAACCCCCAATTAATCAGTCTGCAACACACCCCCTCTACGAATTAAACCGTTTGAAACAATTATTACTCCGACGTTTCTCTTTATCTCTCCAATATAAAATTCCAATTTATGACCATGCATAATCAACGCGGTTTATTAAAAAAAATAGTAAAACAGAATTATAAAGCAAACGTTAATGTTTACAACAAAAACAACCTCAAACATTGCATTGACCAACTCAAAAGTTCAACGTGAAATAAACTCACCCATATTTACTCAAACATTATAATTCGTTTTAAAAAGAAAATCATTTAATAATTCATTGCTGTGTAATAACCAACATTTTGACAATTCCCTTATAAAATATGACTAAATATTTTATAGAACGCCAGGTATTAATTATAACACATACCTACCACTTTTACCAGATAACATAAATGTAAAGTATCATTTAATAGTTCAGATAAAAACAAATTCACCCATTACTATTTCATATCGTTAGTTATCATGATACTTTAAAAACTACATGTGTAACACCCTAAATATTCCAGTCCCTGTATTAATTAATTAATTATAGAACATAATTTTACCAGAAAACATTAGAGTACAATATCATTTTAATAATTCACTTAAAATAAACTCAATTGTTATGATATTTAAAAAAACCTCATGTGGATTTCCCTAAATGTTTCAGTGATTCCAGGTATTAATTAAAGCGCATACCTACCACTTTGCCAGAAAACATTAATGTACAGTATCATTTAATTTTCCACGTCGAATAAATTCATTCATATTGACCCATTAATATTATAAATTGTTTCAATATTTAGAAAACAATTCAATGTGGATCACCCTAAATATTCTAGTGCTTCCAGTAATTATTATAGCTCAAACGTACCCATTTCACCTGAAAACATTAATGCACAGTATCATTTATTGCTTCATTACTATTTTTATTATGTAACTGGCCATGATGCTTTAAAATTTAAACAAACACATGTGGATCACTATAACATGTTTGATTCCTTCCAGGCACTAATTCTATTACATGCATACCTCCTTTACAAGAAAACATTAATGAAAGTATCTTTTAATGTTTCACGTAAAATAAATTTATTTAAATTTCCAAATTAGTATTTAATAATATAAAATGTTACGATATCTTAAACAAACACACGTACATTATGTATATATATTTGTGGGCTTCCATGTATTTAAAATAACGCGAATTATATGTTAACAAATGATTTACTACAAAACACTAATGAATACAAATATTAAAATGTTTACACTAAATATACCCTATTTCTCTATTTTTATATAATAGCATTAATTTTTTTAAATAAATCTCTTTAGAAATTTGTTGTTTACTGACCGAAATATCTTTCGAAGGTTATAAAAATGTGCATAAAAATTACTTCAATGTATGTACAAATATGTTTTTTTAAATTGAAACATTTGTAGAAATAATTCTTGAAAAAGAAAGAATATATTTTTTTTTTAAATTCCCTTATAAAACATATAATCTGCCCGAGTGTGCTTTGCGTACTTCCAAATATTTGGGAATTTCTTTGTACATTGTTCAGGGAATATTTTGGTTATTGTTGATTTGAATAAAAACTGACATTCTAACGCGAAATGAGGCAAAACTCGTGACAATAATAATATTAAACTCTTGATTGTTTAAAATGATTGAAAGAAAACAGAAAAACATTGTTGCTTTTGAGGTTTAAAATAATAACACAAATTGTACAATGATTAAGGTACAATAAAAATCATCGCCCAAGATGGTAAATGCAAAATTTTTTGTTTGATAGTTACCTACCATCCTAGTCTGCCTATCCTCACTAATGTATGTTAGTTCTGTCAAATAATCGGTTGATTACCCCGTAGAATATAGGAGGAAATTTCACAAAAAGCAAAACTATCAAAAATTACCTTCCTGCGTAAGTTGTATTTGTATTGCAACGAGTTCCTTGCAAATTAAGTACATTTCAAGATTACAATTAAAAATATTACTATTAGTTATAGTCGATTAATCGCCAATTTAATGCGTAATATTAAGATATTACATAATCAACAAATATGTTTACCATTTTTTTCATCTCATTGTATAAAAGTCGATTTTTTAATTTATTAAATCCCATGGTCGGAAAATTCATCGCCTTTTATTGACTTTCAGTGTCAATGATGTTTAAGGATGTGAGATTGCTACAAAATTTGAAATATATACTGTTCCTTTTATCTTTTTTATCTGAGCACATTCTTATTTGGCTGTAAATCGCGTGAGCTAATGAATTTACCGAATAACAACGTTGGAAAAAAAAAAGAGAAAGGTATTTAACACAACCTTTCAATGTATGTGCCAAGGTAAATTAATTTATCCGCATTGTCTTTAAAATCTTCCAACAGTATAAGAATAATAAATCGTTAAACTTTCCCACCTTGACCTTTAATTTTTATATAAAAACAAAGCGTTGCGCTTCAACTTTGTACCTGTTGTACGTTAAATGCGTTAAATGTTTGTTGATATACTTAAAACATGAAAATTGTTTTGCTGCTATTATTTGATGGCGCTGTGAATGATTTGATCATTAACGATTCAGCCGCTAATCTTGATTGTTAGTGGTTCACTATCAGCCTGATTAATTAAGTTATTAACGATAACATTCACTTAAAGGATGGTGTAATAATTAGAAATCTGTTATTCTCTATTTCCCTCATTCCTATTTATATGAAAATTTGTTTATTTATGTTGATTATCGTTTTAAATGTCTGTTACTTCATGAAAAATGGAGCTTCAAAAACTACCCAAACTTGAAATATAAATTTTAAAATTAAACATTCCTTTAACAAAAGCAGAAATGATCAAAATAGATCTCTTTGACATGTTAGCACGCTTACCCTTTTCGAAAAACAACAACTAAACAAAACCCCTTTTAAACCAACTGACCCGTGAGGATTTAAGTGCCAATGTACTACTTTGCGTTCGAAACCGCAAAGAAGACACGTTTCTTACACGCCAAAGGCCTTATTTGGGTCTGAAGCACGCGAAAAGTTTTACGAGCCCGTTCGGCCCCTCTTTGATGACGTGATTGTGATTAGTCACATCTTGAAAACCGACATGATGATAAAGGGCTTTTCAGCATCCAGACAAAACTTGGTGATTTTATATTTTAGTGCTGCTTCTCCTCCGACGACCGTTTGTCCCAGTGAATGCTGACAGAAGCAGTCTGGAAAAACACTTAAAACAGGCTAAGCTTGTACTTTTTAAAATTAAACTATATTTCCCCACAATTTGTTTTTTTAATTAGGACTGTAGATCTGAACGAATTTTCTCGTTATTTATTTTCTTGTTATTTCATTACTTATAATTTTACTTGTAATCTGCATTGGTGAAATTTATTATTATAAGTCGTACCTGCATAGGTTTTACGTTTTGCCTGTAATTGTTCTGGTGAAGAGATTGGTGTCATTGCCGAATTTTCATTTTTTGAATAACCCCTTTCATCTTTTGTGTTGGTTTTCAAACCTTATATTTTTTTTAAATTCTAAATTTTAAATCTTATTGTTTGTCAGTTATATAACCGTAAATCCCGTTATGTTATGTTTCGATGCCCTTGATCGGGACTATTGAAAGATCCAGTACAAGCATTTGTAAAGTTAATTTTTTTGTTGGGTAATTGATGTGTAAATACATTTTATATTTAAATACAAACTTGGAAGATTTATTTCCAAGATTGCGTTTTTTTCCAAAAGCCTTTTTGATGGAAATTTTGTTCGAAACATCCTCATTGGTTTGGCCCACACGCATTCGTCATTTCACGCCCTTCGATGGATGACCGCATATTTCCCTCGAGGTAGTTAAAAACTCTATTAATTAGCGTTTACAGAAAACGAAAGCTAGGCGATGGCGAAGTCACTATACAAATGAGGTTTTTCCTTGCTCAATTATTTCAGAAACAAAATTTCATTTATTTTTTCATATATATTATTTTGATTTAAATTTAATTTGGTCAGAAAGAAATGTACGAAGTTTGATTGTAATTTAAATTAAAAACAACTGGTCAAGAAATAAAATCGATGAAAAATTCCATTTTATTCTATTATATTTTTTATCGTGTATCTTTTTAGAAGAATACATAGGTAAAGTTTCGGAAGAGAGATCATGGCCCATGGGGGTCTTGCTCGGGTGGACGAAGATTGCCTCTATCCCGAGGGCGGTCGAATAAAGTAACGGAAAATTGTTTGATTGGGTTAGGAGGAGAAAGAGGTGGAGGAAGGAAGGCTGAATCGAGTCCTCGGAGAAAAAGGAGGTTTGTATTGATTGTGGGAGACGTAAAGGGGAATGCCTGCCCCGGTCCATTTTCTCGGTCATTTCGTATAAGGATGGTAATTGGATTAAGTACTTAGTAGCTAAGAGCCGGCTCTTCATAAAACAGGATTACACCGGCAATTATACTCAAAAGGGGGTAAAGTAGCTTCTATCATATCTCAATGGAGAAGTCACTTAGCCATTTTTGTTTCCTCCCTGTCTTCATCAATCGTTAAATATTCACTCACTTAGAAATCATTTGACTCCATTAAAAATGATCAAATTTTGTACTAGAATTTAAAGACATTTCATATATAGGTCGGTAAACAAGTTTATTTTTAAAAGAATTTCATTATTTGCTGCGTATTCTTCCAAAATGAAAAATAAAAATAATTTGGCACGCGTGACGCCTTTTTTTCCAACGAGCCTTGGCTCTGTTTATATACTAGAAAAGAGATAATTTCCTCCAGATTTCCAAACTACTTTGATCAATCAAAATTTTCATTTTTTAACTTTTGCTATTAATATTTTAATCAACCAAAAAGATAAAATAAGACAGCTTTTTGATATGGCATAAAAATAAAGCACTGGAATAATGCAGTACTAATATTTTGACATATTATACCTAAATGAAGGATTTGATTTTTCATCTCAGGCAAATTTTGACTAAAGGTTTATTGACGGATGATTATAAACACTTTTATAAATACACAAATTATAAAACTCTTTAGAGATTAGAAAATAAGAATAACATTTTGATAATTATTGCTTAAATTATTTTGGCCTAAGATTATTTTGAATATAATCTTTATACAAAAATTGATAGAAAATAAAATATTTTTGGATATGGTTTGCTGCGCGATATACAAACTGGTTGTACTGTATGAAATATCAGTAATTGGGGTAATATTAAAAAGCTGGAATCAATAAGAAAAATACGTCTTTAATTAATAAAATATTCTCCATTAGTTGAACTACACTTCTTCCAACGAGCTGTAAGCTTTTTTTAGCCACTCCTAGTAGAAGTTTGGAGTTTGAGATGTAAGGAATTCATCTATTACTGTTTTGAAAGATTTCCAATTTGAAAAATATTATTTCTTAGATAACAGTTTTGGGTGCATAAAAGGTGGTCAGTTGGCTATATGTCAGGTGAATATGGAAAATTTTCAATTTTTAGCTTTTGAAGTTTTTCATCGACAGTGTTGAAAGTCGTAGAGAGTATAGGTCTCTTTATGTTGACCAAATTTGGATGTTTTTCTCGCAGTTTCTGATATAAAAAAATATCTAAACTCGTTGTTTTACCAAGGTTTTAAAATACCACTTTACCAATACACCAAATCTGCATTGGGAAGTCATCTCTATCCAACCATTGAGCTGACGTGCTTATCTTACAAGGACTTTTCGACACAAGTGAGAATGTGGTAGAAATGGTTTATTGTGATTTCGCATCAAAAGCAGGTAATAAATAACAGTGACAACGGTAATTAAAACAAAACAAAATAAAAACCAAGAGTGGAGAAAACACCCATTGGTATTACTCCAAGGTACAATAATATTGTGTTCAATTGATACATGTGTCGTTATCACTTTCATTGTTTTTACCATCACTTCCTAGAAGATCTCGCGGCCATTGTCTCTTCAGTCGGCGAGGAAGGTTTGAGGGGATTCTCGGGATGCGAGGTTTCTGATTTGTTGATTTACGTTGGATGGGAGATTTTTGTGAAATTTACGGTAACGGAAACGAATTTCATCTTGTACGAAAGGAATCTGGTTTGGATTCCGGCCTATCTCGTTCATAGTCATATTCCAAATTGAAAACCACCGGTAAGCAGCCCTTTCATTCCCAGAACCCTCACCAAAAGCCTTATTGATGTTTCTACACGCCTCATAAAAGTTTAAAATCATACCGAAAAATTATGCATAATTTAGTGAAATCATTGTTGTTGACAATCATTTATTTCTCAGAAAAGTTTCACAATTGAAAGCAAAAGAATGACTGAAATAATAAGCGCTCCAATTCGGTATGAAGATAACTATGTATATAAACGCTGAATTAATAAAGGAGGAGGATTAAGAAAGAAAGTAAACAAAACTGACATTTCATATGGTACAACCGTATACCAATTAGGCGATAGTCAGTAAATGTAGTAGAAAGCCGCAAATACGGGTTTATTACTCCATCCAGAGAGTAAAATTTTTACTTTTTTAAAAATGGACTTGTTACACCAAAAAATAAAAATTTATTTTTACCTATTGCTTTTGCATGAAAACTAAAGTCTTTTTTTAAAATCTCTGCCAAATTTTGCTAAATAATGAACTTTCTACTGAACCAACTGATTTGCATATTGTAAGATCGTTGAAGGATATATATCATGGATCAAAAATTCGAGAAGCTTACGAAACCTACTAGATATTAACAAATTGCACAAAACTGTTTCATTTAATATTCTTTAAAGTGAAATGCTTGATAGAAATGGTGCAATATTTTTTCCGGAAGTATGGTAGATCAACCCATCAAAACCGTAGGAAGATTGAGGTTTCAGTGATGGGGAAAAATTAATTAATATTTATTCGTTTTGGATGACCGAATTTTTCATGACATGGACAATTGAATACTACAGATTGAAATTAAAATAAAGATTAAACAGAATAATTTTTTTTTAAGGAACGATTTTTTATTAATTTTATAAGAAAAAAGTTGACTTTTAGATTGTAATTGCTGCGACAACAAAAATATATCATGTACATACGAATTTAGCCACACTCGATAGACAATGCTTGAAGAATAATAAATATTTCATACACGTAAGGTATGCTTTTCGGGTTATTTTTTAACAACAAAATCAATCTTTATTTTAATTTTACTCTGCAGTATTCGGTTTTACATGCAATAAAAAATCCTTTCATCTATCTTAATATTGAAATCTTCCCATCACTTAAAACCTTTATTTTTGGGGAGTTTGATATACATTTTTCTCTAACAATGAAAAATAATGTCTTACCAAGCATACCATTCGAAAGTTTATTAACTGACGCATTTGTGAAATTCGTCTGTATTTAGGAAGTTTTGACACAGCATAGTAAATTTTTAAAATTCTATAAAATCTTCCATTAATTAATTCAATTCAGATTTCAAAAATGCTTTCAATTTTCATGAATTGAGTATAGGTAGTAGAGAAGATATAGTTTTGCGTAATAATTCCAATGGTTTTTTTATCATTAACACAATTGTATTCTCTCGAGGGAGAGGGCTCGAAAACCCCGTTTTTGAGGCACTCTACTCCATGAACAAACAACAATACTGTCGTCCAATTTATTTTTCATCATTTTTGCAAGTGATATTGTAGGCAGGAGTAACAAACCTGTCTTACAAACCGGAAATTGTTAGTATAAGCTATATTTTAATTCGATGTAATGTGTAGATAATCTTGAAATACCATTTTTTCGCCATGTTTTGGCTCCCTTGGTGCTTTTGTGTGATAAGAATCAGGAAAACCATAATTAACGATTATGTTTTAGCATGGCTTAAAATTTTAAGTAACCAGCTTTTTTTGGGTTGATATTCATTTTAAGGTTGTCTTGACTTAATTGATATTATTTTATCGAAAGTTGATACTTAAGATATTTTTAATGTGGAATAACAGTGAATCTTTACAATGCAGATTATTTTTGTACGGCATAATTTCGATGAAGAAAGTTGGTTTGAAATGTACAATTTTTTTTCGACAAATGTTGATTAAATCGAATATATGGAATAAAATTTAGACAGACTTACGTTTAGTCAAATTGTAATACACATTTTTCTCTAAATCTATTTCCAAAGTTATGTAAAACAGCGGATGGTAGGAGAAAAAAAACAAGTCTAAAAGAAAAAGTGGTTGAAATTCTCAACAGCGTCTGCCCTTGGTAAAGCGTTAGTTATAGTTTCACCGTTTTTCACCACAGTTTCATCAGAAAAAATGCACTCCATTGAAAAGAAAAGTGTCTAGCTATTTAATGTTAAAACATGTTTAATTTTATAAGAAAATGTCAATAAAGTTATCTGTCCATGTTTAGACTGATATTTGGTCATTTTTCTTCATAGAGTCAGATTTTACGGATAATACTCAAGATATTAATTTTAACTGGCAAATATCCATTATGAAAATATTAACAGGAAATGATTTTGGTGGTATAAATTCATAAAATATTTTATTTCGGACAGATGTACCTCGCTACAAGTTTTACATTGGAAAGATAATATTTTCATTTATAGGCCAGCACAAAAGTTCAAAGTACAATAATTTGTTTTGTCAACATTAAACTTCAAATTTATTATTAAAAAGAAGTCTTTTTGAAGGATAAGTAAAATTCAAGATTTGTGCCTATTTGTTTTGTGATATACAAGTTTGTTCTTTTACAAGACAAGACGAAGATAAAATTTTTATCATTTGTAATAAGAGTTTCTATTACAACTATTTCATTAAAAATTTTATTTGTCCAATTAAAATTAAATAAAGGATTTTCTTTTGTTCCGAACTTTGTAAAGAAGGAAAGGGGGCTCGAATGACCGGTTGACACCCTAGTCGAACACTCGAATCAATTACCAACCCCTCGACTAAACACACACTCGAGGTAATGGGATTAGAGACAAGCCAATGAGTTGTAAAGGCGTATCTATCTGGCCCATCTACCCCAGATCATTCTAGTGGGCCAACCGGTCGCCGCAGATAAGTCCGGACTGATTTTTTTTTTTTTTTTTGTCAAGTGATGTTTGGATTAGGGGTGGCAAAAAGCGGATTACATATGTAGCCTCGGTGGGATTCCCTTTTGAAAAACTCGGGGCAAGGACGTAACGGGATTCTTCGGCGTAATCCTCAAAATGAATGGTTCGGTCGGGGTGCCTCCCTTAATCCGAGACATTGTGTCATTTCGGATTAACCAAAGATAAACGGATTGGGTTGTTTTCACAAAGTGTAAAATCACGTACTTTAAAATCCTTTGTTATACAATTTTGTAAAAGTATTTTAATTAAATTTTGAAATAACTGAGGCGATAGAGCTTGATCGTAAGGGTCTGTTGTTGAGTTTTGCTGATGGAGACCTATTTATTATACATATCAATCACCTAAAATGCAGATAGACGGGACATAGTAGCAAGGATATATAGACCAAAATTGATCAGAAATGTCTAAACTACAACAATATGTTTAGTATTTAGGGATTGTTAATTAATGACCATTTAGAGATTATAAGATGCGGTCTGGGGTGAGGTAGGTTTAGAAAAATATTTTCCTCATCGTGTCCACATTTCGATCTTTATTGCTATCACTAGGGAAGTCAAAACTGTCAAAACAAGTAGCATGTATAGATAAAGATACACAATCTTTAAATAGTATACAATTGTATATTTTCTTTAGTTTTTGTATTTATGATGTTTTTAAAATACTAAAAGGGCCATAAAATGAATGTCCACGAACAAGATCCATCTGAAGCAGACTGACTTATTACGAAGCCCCGATTCTTTCAAAACATTCGTCAACTTCTTCTTCGACAAATTTTTTCATTTGTTTTTTTTCCTTTGCAACTTAAAACTTCTTTTTTTAAACAACGGTTTTGCAAAAAAAAAAAAAAAAAAAAACTCAAGTTTCATTTACTGCCTAAAATGACGATCCAGCAGTAAAAAAATGTTCCTAGATGGCAAAATCCTGGTTTATCAACTAGTGAATTTTACCTTACGAAAAAGCAAATCAGCAATAATAACTCCATTAAACCATAAAATAGAAAGTAAACGAATAATTAATAGCTATACATATTGACCTATAACAAGATTGCAAAAAATCCTAAAAGGAGTCAGAAATAACCATTGTTTTATGTTCTTAATGGAGGATATGTACGTTTTTATATAGTATTATTCACATCTTGCTGTCGGCTTAGCTCTCATTGTGGACTAGGACTAGGGTGAGATAAATATTGAGACATACAATGAATGTGGAAATGCCGAAACCTAACAGACAAGCAAACCAGCGAGTATATGCATATAAGGTTGATCGTAAAGGACAAAACTGAACCTTGGTAGTATCTATAAAATGTAATGGTGTTTTCGGTTGGAAGGCTTCATTTTCATACTCAAACAGTCCCTGGTTTTAAAAAATAGCAAGATTGAAAAATCGTCATAAAAGGTTCATGGTTTGAGAAAATTCGGAAAAATCAATACATTTCCCGATAAGTATCGTCTTAACAGCACGTTATACAATAAGGTGGGGCATTATTCAATTGAGCCGATTGCGAAAACGGCCGGCCATTTTATTTGATTGCGTCAAAAGAAACTTCCATTGTAGGAGGTTTGCATCACAAGTTTCGATACGGTCGGAAAAACAGGACTTTTCGCGGAAAACCGCCTTTCGGCGATACGAGGGGAATTGAAAGGGGGCCGGCCAGAAAGAGATTTTCTAAAAAGTTATTTTTACCCTGTTCAACATTTGTTTTCATCGAAATAGATTCGATTTGCTTTTCTTTATTTATTTGCCAGCCCGAGACCATCCGCAATCCCAATCAGGAGAAAAATTATTAATTTATATCCCCGTCAACCTTGAATCCAGCATATTAACAAAGTTTTTATTCCAATCAACGAACAAACAATTCACTTCTGATTCATACAGATGGACTAATGAAAACAATTAAGTCGTAAACAGTCTTGAACCAATCATAATAATTATGGAGTAGTACAAGTGGGATTTCCTTAGCAGAAAGTTTTTAATTTTTGTTATATCCACAGTGAAAACTGGTAAACATCGATTTTTGCCTAGTTCTTGACCTTTCAAAATCCCAGAGTTTAATTAAGGGGTTGGGTAGAGGGTGGTGAAGTATTCATATCTCATTTTCCATGTGATAAATTACAAAAAATAAAGCGACCTTACAGCACCGCGAATTAAAATTTGAAATAAAAAGTTAAGACAATTCCATTAGTTTTTCGCTGAAAAGAGGTAAATGAAAATGTACATTTAGTCAAATAAAAATCAGTGGGATAGCTTAAAAAACGTGTTATGTGTTGAAACAACACACTTCAAAAATCTTTTCACGTTCTCGATTTACATATACAATTTGCAATTAACCTTTGAAAATGTTATTTTCTGGAAGCTTACGTTTTAGGGAAAAAAAGAGGCAGTAGTAATGAATAAATCAACTAAAAAGACTTTAATTGGTCATTCCTAAATAAAACCATTCGCGAGGTTTATATATTATTGTTATACTCGAAAAAATGATCAAATATAAATGTTGATTTTGAAAGGTTACGTAGAGGGATGAAAACTATTTTAATATTATTTAAATATAAAAAACAAATTGTTTAGGTTCCGTCAGTTTTAATTTATATAATATTGTTATAATGGAATTTATTGTTCACTTTTTAGGATGTGATTTTTTATCGATCATTTTCCTGTCTTTTTATGCTATTTTATAAGAAGGGTTGAGGAGGGTTGTTCCCCTTGGAGAAAAGCAAAGAGCCAACGAATGAAAATGAAATAGTTTGTTTTTAAAAGAAATAAAGTCAAAAAAATGAAACGTAGAAATTACCATTGGTAAGAAAAGAACTTTGGTCTGAATCGTTTTTCGATATGATATCAAGTTCAAGTCTAGAAGTTCAGAAGGGTTTTTTAATTTAAAAATTAAAAAATTGTTCTATATCTATTGGGTTTCTAAATTACCATTAAAAATTAAAATTAATTTACAAATTAAATTAAAATTTGATTTTTCCAATAAATCGTCTAACTGAATATTACTGAATGTGAGATTTTTTCTTAAAGTGAGAGGGATGATAATCCTGCAGTTTTTTTAAAATTAATTTTAAATTCCTTTCTCATCGTTTTGATGCATTAGTTTTTTATATATTTTTGTCTGTATACACCACAAAAAAAAAAAACAACAAAGAGTAAAGTCATTCCAAAATGATCGGAAACGTCCAAATTGAATGATATTGTTTAAGTGGTCAAAGGATTTGTTTAATGGGTGATGAAAAATAGAAAATTGTCGATCGCTGTTTAGTTTTGAGTTGGTCGAAATGTTTTTCCCCTTTGGAGATTGTAGGAAATGAGCGGTCGCCCTCTTCGGGGTTATAAATGATACAGACACGTGACTCCGAAAAATAAAACGTATAAAAAAGAGAAGTTTTCCTATTGCATTTCCTCTGCTCTTAAGAAAGAAGGGGAGGGTCTGGGTTTTTTTTTTCAAGTCCGTGCTCGTCATGTACAATTTATCGGCATAGCCAGGAAGTGGGGTGGGTCCACTTTATTATATTATAATAAAAAGGGGTCCGCTTTTATTTCCATATGAAGCGGAATAGCTAATGGATAGATTGCTATCTGAATATGTGAATCTGTTGACAAGCGTATTAAGATTTGACGATAGTGAGAGTCCGATGGGGGCCCTCGGTCCGGCAGATGTCACGGCCTTCCGGACGAAATTTTCTGATGTTTTATCTATCGTGGAAATTAGAGGTGTGAAGTAGTACAAAAGACAGCCCACGTGAATGAGCCCATTCAATGAAATGGTTTGATTCATGAAGAAGGCCCGTGACCGAGACGAAAATGGGAAGTGCCTCTTCACAAGACCACCTAACTTCACCACAACCGCCTCGAACGCGCTCACTCATGTCAACGCGCCTAATTCTTAACCACCTAAATTGTTTAAAGTTAAATCGACTCTTAATGGTAGTTGGTTCGTCGTCAAGTGAGTAATTTATGCTGGACAAATGAATATTGTTTTGGTTCGACTGTTTTCGTTACATTTTACTGAACACTCAACGTTTTGGCTTCATTCCTCATAACAAACCCAGAAGAAAAAGAATCAATGTTAATCAGTACAACACGAATATAATGCCAAATGAACCCCTTAAAAACTCCTCTCGATATAAAATCTTTTCTTATTAAACGACCGTGTATAATTAGAGAATAACTTAAGAACGGAAAAACCTTTATTAATTGCGTAACCAGTTAAAGGTAGTCGATTGTTCGTTGTTACGCAATTTAAAAAATAATTATTCACCGTTTATGATGCCGAACCTTGACTTCTTTCTCATTAGATTATTTATTCCAGACAAGTCAGCACTGTTGTCCCTTTCTTTCTCTAGCCTTTCTATGGTAATTTGTCTTATCTCGATATCAAGATTTAATTGAAGGTACACATCTCAATTATGTCAAAAACGTGTTATTATGCGTTAGAAACCTGTTAATAGTCTTTAATACTATTTTATTGGTATGCCATAGATTTATTGTGGTTAACCTTTAAGGATCATCCTGGTCGGCCAATAAAGCAAAAATAATCGGACCTAAATCTTAAAGTCTGGATTTAAAACATTGGAAAAATGTGCACATGGTGATTATTTATAGAATGTTTTCTCAAGAACAAAGAAAAATTACAGAGTTATATAATTTTTGAACAGGTGTTTACTGAAATTGCCGGAAATAATATTAAATAAACGAACCTTCTAGAAATAATATACTAACTAGTTTAGCCTTTGAGATTAGTATATTTTAAATGGACAAACTTTATATGTTTGTTTTGGCATATTTTAGTAAACTAAGAAAGTTCATAGTAAAATAAAAAGGGTGGATGAAATTTGGCTAATAAACACTATTAATTACAGTTCCTAAATTGTTACTGAATATTAATCCTTAAATATCACAAAAGAGTAGTAAAGTATCTTATCATCATGGAAATAGCTTACGTGCAACATGGCAAAAAACTGTCTATTGTTAGCAAAGTGTTGGCAATCAATTGAGTTGTATAATAATTATTACATACAACAATAAAAGAAAAAAAATCAAAATTTGTTTATTTAACTTTTACGTTGTTGACTAGTTCATAAAAGGTTAACTCCGCACCCGTTCCCGCTTTTCCTCCAACACTGTACTTTCACGCTAATAAAACCTGCAATCTCAACCAACCTGCAAAACGTGATTTGCAATACAACAGCCCTGGTTTCTCCAAGAATTAATACAAAATACTAAATCCCTGTACAATTCTCATATGGGGTTGCATTCCTACACGCTCTCTATATAGAGCCAAAGAATTATACCCATCAATTAAGTTGTACTAATCGAACGATATTCCTTTATATGCCGGATATGCAAGAGCTTTGGCTTGTCCATGTTTCAAAATCTTTGCCTATTCTATCAGCTGAAGAAGATCCTTCTTCTACTATTCGGATCCTCTGAGGACTTTTCGACCTCTTTTTTAATACATAGGAACTCTACTTATCTAACCCACTGACGCTTCGATTTATTTTTGATCATATTTTTTATTGAAGTTTTAGCTTCAGAGAACCAGTGGTCAGGTCCGGAGGTTTGAAACTGGTTCGCTGTTTCCTTACCCTTCAGACTTAAATACGTTTCGCCGAGACACTCTAATTTAGAATATCCTCCCCAAAAGGATGAGGACTAGAGGGTTACAGATAGAATGAATTTGAAGTTAAATACGAAAGAATCAATCATATTTGAGATTAGTAATATTTCTAAAATAGTACTTTTTAAAATCTATTGAAGTACAAATAATTTAAACTGTAAATAATTTATAGCGATTTAGCACCATTAATAGACTGTTTTAACGTACATGTGAAGTTTTATGCAACCAGTAGGTATTAAAAATTATTTACCATAATAATTTTTTTTAATTTATGACAAATGTTAATCTACTGCTCTGAAAGTTCTCTTTATTGTTCTCATATAAATTTTCTGCCAATTTTTATAAAACATAGATTTTAAATTTAATCGGGTTTTAATAGTCATGATGAAAATGAATTGTGTCATCTTGCCTATTCAGAAATATTTAAATTCCGCCGTACGAATTATAAATATGAAGAGGTATGTTGGAGATTTGCCGAATTATTTGCGGATATAAAAATATGTTCGTTTCAAGCAAAGGAAGCGTCTTACTATTGTTAGTGCGCCCATAAATTGCACTAGATGGCTGCATAGTTGTCAACATAATTAATAAAAAGGTTTTTTTACAATAAAGGAGTAATACATCTGTTTTCATATAAACATCTTATTACGCAAATTAATTACAGTCTTTCTGGTATATTTTTGAATTTGATGAATCTTTTGATTTATTTAGCAAAAAGAAATTAAGAATAATGTTCGACCTATTTTTTGACTTTTATTCAAAAGGAGGATAAAAAAAATGGCCTACATTTATAGTACACATCAGACGGAGTATTAAGAAACATTGGACGGTAGGTACATAAGGGAGCGAGAGTATAATGGAACCCACCCTTGGCTTTGTGTCCTACCTACTCGTAAATCATGAGGGAAAGCATATTGTGTGACGATGAACCTCCCTCAACGGCCGCACAAGTCTTCCGTGTATAATATACCCGAGCGGAAAATTGGAGCCGCCTTTTCACGAACCGACTTTTCCAATTGGTTCGATAAATGATAAAAGGCTGCTCAGTTTTGGAGGGGAAAAAGTACGACCTGTTAACGCAACCGGGTCTCCTCGAGCGGCATGCATATTCATACGAGCACTATCTACCTCACGACTTCAAATCATGACGGTGTTTATTGCGAGGAGATTCTCGAGGGTTGATACACTTAAATATCCGTGATAGGTTGCTTATTCGAACCCTATTTTTTCTTCTCTGGAATGCTTTGCCAACTTTCATAACTTATCCGATAATAAACTAAAGTAGCCACCAATTAAAATGTAATGGCTACTAGTTTATTTGGCAATCGTCCCATTTTACAACGCATAAACGAATAAAAACCCTAGATGAATTAATAATCATTAACAACAATAAGCATTTAGTCTTGTTGATTATCGGTTAGATCCGACCTCCCACCTTCGGAATACCGCTTATTCCAATCCATGGGTAGCTTTTTACCAGTCGTATTCAATGTTGGATAATTGTTGTTTTCTCTACTAAAACCTTTTTTGTGCCATGTCTTCAAAAAATGTAAACATATGATTAAGTAACCTAGAAAACGCACAAGCTTGAATATCATCTTAGGAAAGAAGGCTGAAAGTCTATTAAATAAGGTATATTGGAATTAAAAGGTTAATCAAATTTGAGCGTCTCGCTTCTGTTACTGTCTATCTGGTTTTGCATGCAAATTAAGTCGATATCTTAAAATGTCTCTAATAAATTACATTCATTGTAATAAATAGACATAAATACAACACAGACACCCAACACATACACAAAACAACAGGCCAATTAAAAAAAGTGCGATGATTCCCCCTTCATTACAAATAGTGCATGATTTGAAGATACGAGATAGATACTTGATGGCTATATTATCTTAACTGTCTGATTAACCTAACTTATTAATGCTCGTTCGTAAATACAATACTGACCGAGAACCAGATTGCTATACATACTAAAAAAAAGTACAATGTTTATCTAGATGAAATCTTCTAGATGCTACTTATATTGGAGATTTAAAAAAAATCAGGTTCTTCCTATTACAAACTAAACTATTTAATTTGCTTCTAATTAGTAGTGATTAACTTTGAAATATATTATAATCAGATCTTCCTAAATTAATCTCAATTGGATATATTTAGGATAGTTTTCTTTTATCTTTTATTTTATGCAATCTATTTTACGAAAATTATTTATTTAAAAAAGGGCTGCAATGTATCTCAGGGCTGGGTATGTCCCCCTAGTCAAGTAGATTTTTCTCTGTAGAAACTGTTTTTGTTATTCAAATAATTAACAAAAAATGGACAAATAAGAAAAACACGCTCCAGATAATGAGCCCTATTTTAAATTTAAAAAATTTCATAAAAAATTGCATATTAATAATAGATCTATAAAAATCAGATGAAACAACAAGAAAAATAGCATATAAAAACAAGTGCGTTTTAGAAAAGCTGGGTTTAGATAATAAAGAACAAATCTTTGGAACGAGATCAAATTTGGTTAAGATCAATCCTATTTTAAGTTTTTGTGTACTTTGATAGAATATGGTTTGCCCATATAATCAATAACAACTTTTAAAAAATTCGAGTTATGACTTATTATTTGATCCCTTAAATTGAACCCTCTAGTTTTCAAGACTATGTGCACCAAATTTGTGAATTTTTACATTTCATTAATTTATCCAGAATTTAGATAATTTTCCATAAGTGATCAAACAACAAGGCTTTCTAATTAAAATAAGCGAAATATGAAATCAATACTTGAAATGCTCTATAAAAAATGTTACGCCATTTCTTAAAGCAGATATTTCGAAACCGCAATCGGATGGAAAATGTCAGCCGGCTTTTTGAAGTCCCAAATCAGATTAAAGTACTCAGGGAGAGGCCAGGTAAAAGGCTTCCTTTTCAAAAACTGATGGTCAGATGATGAAGATCTCCGAACTCTAACGGTACAAGTCTATTGACTTTACTTGTCAGACTTGAAAATATGTTTAATGTTGATTTTCTGACTATGTAAAGGGAGTACTGATTTTACATTTAGATAATTCTTTGTTCAGGGCGTGCTAAAATTTCCAAGTTTGAGTTTGTGAATTATACTATAAATACTATGAGAAGAAATAAAGATACGCTTGATAATTATCTTTATTTTTTAATTAACGTATCCAATCAATGCTAGTTCAGTAGAAAAAGGTGAATCACTTTTAACGTTTTTAATGTTTCAACGGTATCGTGAAAAATAAATATTCTCCGCTTATTATTTCGCATTTAAATTAACCATTTTTCTTTCTTTTTATCTGTTCAGGTCATGGTGGTGTGAACCAGCTTGGCGGTGTGTTTGTAAACGGGAGGCCTTTACCTGACGTCGTGAGGCAAAGAATAGTCGAACTGGCCCACAACGGCGTCAGGCCATGTGACATCTCACGACAGCTTAGGGTATCCCATGGCTGCGTCTCGAAAATCCTCTCGAGGTAAGTACGAAAGCGAAAACCGGCGTGCCTGAGTACGGGACCGCTCGAGATTCATTATCAGTTGCTATTACTCGTTTCTAATGTGATTTATTACAAACGGCCATCCTCGGAATTTGAACAAAGGAAAGTCGTAACGATAAAAATGTAATAAATCCTAACGGTCTCACCACCTCCGAGTCAATAAATACACAAAATAACAGACCATGTCGGACAATATGCGTGAAAAGGAATGATTAATAACGTGATGGGCTTTTCTCGGCCGACTTGTTTAGGTGTTAATAATATATAGCGTTCGGAGATCGGGTGTTACGATGGGACTGGGTCTTTGGATATCTTGATGACGAAAACCACCGTCTAATTATTAGAAAGGAGATTGAGCGACTCACGTCTATAAACTGCGAATCTGACCTTTAATTGCTACTGGCTGGACCGTACACGATCCAGTTTATAGTAAAGTTAATTGCTTTCCGATTTGCTGAAAATAATTCGGTAAATTTTTAAACAAGGTGCAAAACATGGAGCAATAAATTACATTGGACCCTCTTGGGTGGCTAAACTCGCAGAAATATAATCAAAATCGGTCACCTATACTCTCAGTACATTTCCTATTTTCTTTTAAAACTCAACCTACAAAAAACTCATAAGTAATTAAAAATACAGGATGGAAATAATCGCATTCTCATCATTCTCCGCCTATTCTGAATTTAATTCCAATTAAAATATCAGGTCGAAAAATACAAGCATAAGCGGACCAGGATGACCCATCTAACTTCTCCTGATGGCCAACCTACAAGACCGCATTTTTTTTAAAAAGCCAAGATAATTGCCGACATTACCATAACCGCTACGATTACCATACCTCACCACTTACGAATAAAATAGGATGAGTAAGACGGCCGATGACCGACTTACAAATAATTTCTAGTTGGTCCGAAATTCTGTCTTTCGACGTGTGGGCAACGATTTTATACAACTTTATTTTAATTAACAAAAATTAAATTATCGGTGTATAATCAATTATAGGTCAAGAATACTGTAAACTTGTTCGAACGGACAATAGGCCCAAGAAGAAAGTGCAATCTCGTAATTTAAAGTACATTGTACACTGCTTGTATTTCAAGGTGTTTTCAACATATTAGATTATTTTTTAAATTTATGACGACAATATTAAACAGGTTGATTAGGTTAAATATACAAAATGTGGAAAATCAAAAAGACGTTAAACTGAGAGGCAAAATGTGGCCACCCACAATATTTTTTATTAATCTCTTAGACAATCGTCCATTCTCTCCCAATTGTGTTTACAATCAGATTAGATAAATCTTTGAATAGTCAATCTTTTCTTGTTGGTTTTACGAAGCAGCGGTTTAATTTCTTCAAATTTTACAATTTTTAAGTTTCACAGTGATGGATTTTTTAAGTGATATAGCTATAGATATTCGGCTAGCATCCATGGAAGATAAAAGAAGTCAAGCGTTTGCTCGCGCCTATGAATTTTTTAAAAATAAGTTAAAATACCTTTCGACCCCAATCAAGAAACAAAGTTGATATTTTTTTCAAACCTCCAAAAACCTTTACTTAAAACATCTTGGGAATAACCTAAACCTCATCCACAACCAAGGGAGAAAACCTTATTTTTAAACAATTATGTTTTAATTTTTATTTTCTCGGTTCGTAGACCCCTTTGGCAAAAACCTAATTTCACCCAATTTCATCTGGGATCCATAACATCCCCTTTTTCGTATTTTGAAGTAGCGAACCACATGCGCCCTTTAAGCAATAAAAAAGAGTATTTACATTCATACATAATTTGCATTGCCAATTCTTATAAATGATCCTTATCATTTTGATTGAAAACAATTCCAAGTTATAAATAATCCTTTTTCAATTATTATATCTATTACTTTAGTTTACATTTTAAAGTGTTCAGAACGAGGAAGGAAAGGAGACAATTTTTTATTAAACTTTTACGATGGTTCAAGGTCAAAAATAACTAAAACTTATCTAGCTCCGTGATATTTTTGTGCGTTTCTTATATGAAATGATAGATGAAGAAATTATAAATTAAAAGGACCCATCATTTTGTCACTCAGGGAAAGTTAAAGTATATAATCTTAAAATTCTGAATCTAAATCAAATTTGTCAAAGTACAACTTAACATTAATTAACTAATGACATAAAAGTACTAACTAGAAAAAGAATGATAGCTCTTTTTAAATAGTTGCCGTTATTTACATACAAACTAAACAATTTTATTGATTTTATAGTGTTAAAATGAAATGTTTTGTTATTTTCAAGTTTTGAATATAAATAACTATTTTTTCATGAACACTTTTGTACGCAAATTGCAACAATTTTGGCTAGATGTTTTTGTATTGTACTTTATGGTATTATTTGGCTCGGTGGTGTGTTTTGCTTCCGTAGTTTTGGGCCAACGGTATAAAACGCAGTCGTTTTTTAAATGAAACCGTTCACGGGAAATAAACACAAAAACTGGTTCATCACAGGGGGCCATCATTAAAAAAGAATCCTTTTAGCATGTGTTATGTACAATTAAATTTCTCGTCGGCAAAAGTAAGTTGGTCTATTGTATGTTTGCACATTGGTGTTTTTCCAGCGTTCTGCGTTCTTATGGTAGTACGGGTCGATAAACCGAAAAGCTCTTCTAATAAAAAGTGAGAGTAAAAATGGTCGAGTTCGCTTTTGAAAGATGTCATCCATTCGTCAAAACTAATTGTAATATGTTGATGTCTATGTTGAGATAGTCCCGTTTAGACGAAGCATATTAATGGGGGTTCGTTTTTTCACAAAGGTGGTCCCCGTGTATCTATTCTTGCATTTGAATGGTGGGCATTGTGCTCTCTCTAATTGCTCGGCTCTTCTCCTCTGATGTAAAAACGGCTCATTTGAGACGACTGGCAACTATCCCACCTATCACCTGATAGACTTATCCGCGTCGCTCCCACACTCAAAGCATGTATCGACCACCTATCTTTAATTACGACAGGTGCAACACAGTTGAGATCCGTGGTCTGGTCTATATTGGTAACTAAGCCCCGGTGGTCGAGGTAGTTCACGAATCACTCTATTTATATTGTTTGTGGGAAATACGCTTCGTTAATGCTCAAAGGTATAAAATTTGAAGCTTTCTGGGGTTTGCCAAGATGAGAAATGTTCCACTTCACAACCATCTTTTTTTCTTTCCTACTTTTATTTAGCGTGTAAATAAAGAGTAAGGACTGGTCATTTAACTGATTAGAGCTCATTCAGAAATAAATTATGCCAGCTTGAAAGGAATTCTTTTTTTGTTTTTGTGCTTCATTTGGAAAGCAACTAACCTTAACTGACCTCGATTTTTATAAACAAATCAACTACGAAATAAGTATTTTAGAAAAATATATTCCTGGATATAGATTTTGTTTGGTTTGTTCACAATATATATTTGAACAAAAACCAACAAATGTGCTGATTCCACAATCATCAAAGCAAATTTTTGCCATTTCTCAGTAAGGATCATACCAGGACAGTCTTGACAAATATCGTAGGAAATAGTTAAAATACTTTTGTCTTGTTTCAACACTTATTTGATCCGGTTGATCATTTGGTCAAAAGTCCTTGTATAAACGTTTCATAATTTCAAAACCAAAACTCATTTAAAACATTGTGAAAAAATGATCCTTCTTACAAATCAGATGGTGTACGTCAAGGGGATAAGCAAGGAGAGGAAAGGCGCTGAGGGTATGAAGCAGGAAATTCGACAAGAATAATTAACTTGTGGTAGTTTGATTGAGACTCTCGTTGAATGAAGTTCTTCGCAACACTGAACCTTCTGAATTTATATTTCGTGTAATCCAAACATGTATCAGAAAATCGAGAAATTACGATTTTATACACAAAAAAAGGCTGGAGTTTCTTAATGATTTTATGCACAAAGGCATTTGTAACCAAAGACCTTTGATGTATTCACTAACTAACTCATCCGCCATAATCCAATATTGGTAACACAGTTATTATAAGTACCCTCCGGCAGATATAAAATTAATTTCGATCCATATTTCCATAATCCAACAATTTCCTGTCGTCGGTTTGTCAACCCCCATGAGTTGTCGCAGGGGTGAGACAACTGAATTGGGGGTGCACAATAGCGAACTGCCGCCGACTAAGTGCAGATATACGTACCCGCTAGCGGGCCACATAAAAATATGTCATAGTTGATCGTAAACAACCACCCCTCACGAGTGACGGTATCCAGAAGGCCGTTCTTCCCTCTCCCTGACCCTCTCCTAATTCAATTCTGGCTAAGTAATCATCGCCGTATTGTTTACAGTAGCTCAATTTAGTCCTCGCACTAAAATTACGGTATAATGTTCTTGAGTCCTCCCCTTCTGCTGCTCGTAACGGCCAATTCACTCCCGACTTCATCTTGCTCTGAATCATCTCAATCATAGTAAATGATTTAATGCCCACTTCATCGAATTTACACACTGGCTTAATCCCCGATTAGTCAATTTTGTATAACGTTTGGAAATTTTGTTTAAAAGCTTTAACGGAACGATCACATAAGTCCCAATACAGTTTCTCTCAAACAAAGACTTTAATGCTCAACTATGAAGGCAGAAACTTCTCACACTCATCCAACCTTAAAAGCAAAGAAACTTTTGAATTCCTAAAAACGGTTTTAAATCCAACGGATAGTCTGAATTTTCAATATTTTTTATTATCAGTTGATATCCTATGTAGGTTATTTTTCAAGATGGGAACCAATTATATAAATTTAATCGTGTTAAGTATATTCGTCGTGTAGACGATTTTTTCGGGCGTAAGTGCTTTAATAATACATACAAGCACGGTCTGAGGTCTGTTATACTGTGTAAATATGCTATTTCGTAAACTATGTTAATGTTAGGCTTGTATTCTATATTAAATGTTAGTTCCTTAGAAAGGAAGGTGTTTACAATCAGAAAGTAAGAAACAAGATAGAGTGAATGATATAATTTACACAAAAAAATGTAAATAGAAAAAGCAAATATTCAATCGAGTGTAGCACCCGGACGCCTAAAAACTATAAGCTGTCCTACCTATTACCATATTCTAAAATTCACGATGTCCTTCCCTATTTATTATGCCTATGCTCACCAAGGCAACATCCTCGGTCCCATTTTACATTGAGTGTACACTGCAGGTATATATCAATCCCAATACGCCTTTCATCAAACCTCACCTTTTGAAACCTTTTGGAGGATAACTCCTGTTTGTAAGTATGGGTCGAGAAAAGGAGGATCAGTCTTAACGAAACCAAATCTAAAATAACCTCCACTTCTGATTCTCTGTGTTATATGAGAGTTTACCTGTCTGTATCAAACACCTACATGAAACCCAGACAGCTAACTCCAAAGAATAGAACTGAGACGACTGACTTGAACAATAGGATTCAACCAATAAAGCCCCAAAAAATCCAGTCGCGCCAGTCTAAAACCCTTCGAAGCGCTGCCAAGGCTCACTATTTCACATCCTACAGCCTCAGTAAAATTCTGGACCCTCATATTGAACCCCTAGTTCAGCCACCTTTTATCTTCACTAACTAATAAGCCTAAAGCTTCAATGACCTCATTATTCCTATCCTAGTGGGAAAAGTGAACAGTGCTGACGTAGGGTTGTCATTAATGGACTCACTTCTATATGTCATATTAGAAACAATTAAGTACAAAGATTTCACAAAGTCTGTGTCTAATCTTTCTGGACACAATAGTAAGTTGAAGTTCGTTCAAGCATATTCATACGATACAAATGTTGCGAGGATGCTGTACATTTTTTCTAATTGGCCATACTAGGAGTATTGAAACAAAATTTCACAAATAAAGAAGTCTTTTGTTTTTACGGCTTAAAAGGGTTGCCGCAAATCCTTATTGTTTTGTTGAACATTCCTCTGAAAGGGTCTAGTCTGTTTATTGGAAGAGTAAATAGATGGCCCTGGTTAGGACAAAGCCATGCTGGCCCATTACTGAAAGGACTCGGGGGTTGTCCGCAAAATAATTTATTTAGAGGTGTACCAGTAAAAGCCATGTTTTTAAGCTAATTCTCTCTCCGGTTCTGGGCCAGAGTCAAAAAGCCACCCCCATTAGAGACCCTCGAATATGCAACGTATATATAATGGGGGGAGGGTAGGACTTGCCCTGGGAAGACAGGAAGTCCAGTGTGTGTTCGCCCGTTCTTTCATATGTAAAGCACACCGCTGGACATTTGAATAAAAATCAGCCGAGGGAAAATGTAAGATTTTGTAAGGGGGGTCGGGTAGATATATGGTAGGGGGACAGAGTAGATTAGTGTATGCAAATAAAGCTCGGGTTATGGCCTTTCCACTCCCCTTACGCTTCCCGAGTAATGACCAAATATACTCCGCCCTTCCTGACGACGTTTTATATTCGTTGATACACAGAATCACTGTATAATCTCAATCCGTACAAAATCTTTTGAATTTCACATACTCCAACGTGCATGTTTTTACATAAAATTTTAATGTTGAACACAATCTTTAATAAAGTCATTGTTAAACTTTTAAAATGTCAAGAACTTACTACATAAAAAAACTATTATTCATTAATGCAAAAATATATAAAACTGTCAATTCTACACGATTTTATAGTTCCTTGGAGTAGACAAGTTTATAAAGTTTTTACTGTTTCTTCGTTTACGTTCATTGGTTTTGTAAGACCATTTTTAAGTAGACTTGATTTTTTATTAGTTACATCCAATTCTCATATGCAGTTGTCTTTGGTAAATATCTTACAAAATAATGATCAGAATGGATAATTTTTCTTTCAGGTATTACGAGACAGGAAGCTTCAAAGCTGGGGTAATAGGTGGAAGCAAGCCTAAAGTTGCAACTGCACCCGTTGTCGATGCGATTGCCAACTACAAACGTGAAAACCCGACCATGTTCGCCTGGGAAATCCGCGACCGGTTGCTTGCAGAAGGTATCTGCTCCCAGGACAACGTACCCAGCGTTTCGTCGATAAACAGGTAAGAAAAAAGCCCATCAAATTTTTTAAACTCTTATAAAAAGAAAGAGATAAAAAAATACACACAAAGCAATATGCGGGGGTATAAGGGTTTTAACAAAAGGGAGGGCTCAAGTATTCAATCAGTGTAAAGGTCACCTCCCTGCAGTACCAATTAATTACAGGCAAGTGTTGCTGTCCCACAGGGGCTTGGCATTACACACGACCCTCAAACACTTTTTGTACTCCCTCTTCGAAACCTGAACAACAAACACCCCCGAGCACAATCGGAAGCATTGTATAAAGTCAATCCTAAAAAAAGGTTAATAAAACAGCCAAGATATAGCGATAACTATTTAAATTATGATCGAGTATGAAGTATAAAACAAAATTTTCTTTATTAAAATACACAGTCAATGCTTACATAAGAAAATAACAATGCGGATTGATTATTTAATATAAACACTGTCTTTAATCTAACAGCTTATAACCGGCTTGTATATATTTTTTAATCGGCTTTCCACAGCTCTAAATTCTCAAAGGGGGACGTGGATTAAAACCCTTGTGTTGTTAGGAGTTTAGGGTAGCGAACGCCATTTTGCCGGTGGTCGCCATCTCGACTACAATCGATTGCATCCCCCGATACGCACCCCCCCTTAACGCAAGCACTGGTTTTTACAACTTTACCACCCCCTGAATCCCCGGTGCAACCAGGAAGTCGGGTTTGAATTTATCAACCGCATAATCCCCAAATGTCGAACGTGGTGTTTTGTCCGGTTGGGTCAGTGTTGATTCGGAAGAAAAACGCGTCTTTTGTGGATAATATCTTCAAAACTGCACGAACGCCTATTCTATTTCGTTTGTAAAACAAACCTCACATACATTTTTACCTAGTGCCTAAAAATAAAATAAAATCAGGAAAAACTTAGCACTAACACCAGTATCAAAAAACTGATCCTATTCATTTAATATTTTAGATATTTTGTGTGGTGAATATAAAGAGATACTTTTTATATTATATGAATTCACTTTTTTCCACATCCTACGTGTGTTCGTTAAATAACATAATCATTCTTCTATATTAATATATCACTGGACCTAGCATTATTTATAATATCTAAAAAAGATAAAGGACAAAGATCCGAAAAAACTCTTTTATTTCATCGCCGTCATCAACACGGTAAAATATTTACGCAATTAATACTTTAAATAAATCAAAATTTCAATGAAATACTCAAACATCTTAATTCACAAAACAAATGAAGATGGCGAAAAGCTGAAATAAATGAAGCTCACGAAAATGTTAGGCAACAACAAATTTATATTTCATTTTGTAAATAAATCTCGAATTAATGGAAGAATCATTTTAAATTTTAATTCAAATTAATTGCCACCTGGTCTTTAACAGCCAATTTGACTCAAAAATCCACAGATATACACGAATTTAATTTTTCCATTTAGTAAGATCTTTAATAATTTAAAGGAAGGGTTAATTTGAAATTAAAAAGCGTTTAGTAGGGAATTTTAAAATATTAATTTGAGCCTAAAAGAGATTATTTTGAAGGAAAAAAGATAGAAAAATTCCAATATTATCGAAGAAGAATTCCCACATTGGCCCTAAAATAAAACTTTCTTAAAAATAAAACAAACATAAAAATCACAATTATTTAATAGCATTAATTTTTAAAAAATATTAGTGAAGTGTAATTAAATTCGTTCCTTGATATGATTTTATAATACAATACTACGGGCTTAACTATTGTCATTAGGGGTAGAGAGTTTTTTTAAAATTTATTACGTTCAATTTATCATTTCGCTCCTACAAGAAGAGAATCCATAATAAACGTTTTCACTCAAAATACATGGTTCTTGAAGTATTATCTTGAAAAGAAGTACTTTCTTTTAATTAAAGTACATAATAAAATTGTTAATATCTTGTTTAATTATAAGTATAAAAAATTCTTTAGTGTTGATACGCCAAGCCCAAAGGTCATTAATTTAACAAACTTCTTTCTTAAAATTCTTGTTCAAGTTGTTAGTACTTAGTTCAAGTCCGTTTATAAAGTTATAACGTTTTTGTGAAGATAAAAGCAAATGCGAAATAAATTTAAATAAATAATAAATTGAAATATCTATAATTCCATCTTTACACCAAGGCCTGCCAATCCTTTCCGATAACGAAAACCAGGAGTTAACCGGCTATGGCCAATCTGTTTTCTTTTCGGACTTAGTCATCCATCAAGTTGCCAATTATTACAGTTTTTTCCATTTCTTATATTGCTGGTTTCTACCGTAATTTTATTTTTAAAGCAATACCGCATTTATGAAAAAATAATTGACAATTTGAAGGGATTCAGACATATTTCTTGAGTGGAAATTCACAGCAGCTATGTTTGACTATGTATGGCCTCTATGTTTTTCTTACAGCCAAACTTAATATAGATCCTTGCAAATGTATATTAATAAATAAAAGTGTCAAGTAGTAAACGGTTTTTTTTAACTATCTTCGTTGGGTTGGTCAGATGCGTTTCGCCATTTTGCTTCTTCAGAGTGTCAAACTCTACAAACCTCCAATGGGAATAGACAGACCATTTGGTAATCGGTAACGACCAAATTTTAGGTTCTTCACGCCGCAGAAAAACATGAAAAAATATCAAAATACCACTTTCTATTGTATTAATTTTTTATGTATTATCAAATGTTTAATTACTCAGTTAATCTCACTTTAAATATATTTTTTCCTATTGAAGTTCACAATAACTGGATGGAGTCTAATACTTTTGGAACCAACAGACGATTGTATTGAGGCTCGTTCGTTTTGAATATTATGTTAAAACTAGGCGATTTAGACAACTAGGGACGCGGCGATCATGAAAATATTCAGGAACACACTGCCATTATTTTTCCCCCAGGCAGGAGAAGTATAGTTATAAAATATTATTTTATCTATACATGGCCAGGGCGGGCTTTCAAATAAAAGCCGCCGATTAAAACCCGCTTGGATTAAAAGCGCGTATAAACGCCCATGTGCAAAAAGCCCTTTGTGAATATATAAAACGCGGTTCGATGCTTTCACGAATTATTGATCCTGGATTTTAAACATTGTCTCGTATTTTATTTCAATAGGATTGAAAATTTATAAAAGCGAGTTTTTATACTAAAGTCGATGAATGTTTCAATTAAAATAATGATATGGCAAAACCGTCTGTGAATTGGGATGGTTAGTTATGCTATGATTTTCTTAGTACACGGTGGACGAGTGTTGTAAAGGAGGGGTCGCTGTAAGACATTGGACCAAGATAGATCAATATCACAACTAACCACTTCCCTAACACACCCTCTTGACTTCTTAGCATTACTCTATCTCCCTTTCGCTTTCAACAACTTCTAACTCGTGGAAACTCAGCGGAAACCACTTTAGATTTAATTCAGTCAAATTGGGGTGAAGAAGAGAAGGAGTGAATGGGGTTGTGTTCGATTGCGTGAACTGCAAAGTGTATCATTGCATTTTTTCCTTTCTAACCCCTGTCCACAATTAAATTTTTGGATTTAAAATTTTAATGGGGAATATTCGGGCAAAAAGAGCAACAGTTGTTGAAACATTTGTGCAAGTATGATAGATGTAGCTTGTGATGCCATAAGGTCTACATTATCACGTCAGGGAAGTTGAATGGATGACTTCTGGATGGTCACACTTGTTACTTGGAGTTACTTCCGAAACATTGAGTCTCTCCCTGGCCCAGATGCCGGGGCGAACCCCGCGGGCATTTACATCTGAACCCTACCACGCTCCGACGGCTATATTGTTCAGGTTGACACATCTGTGACAGTAAAAGAGCAAACTGTTAATGAATATTTTGACGTCCGGATGAACAGAAATAATTAACTTATTTGATTCAATGTAATAATTGTTTGTCAGACAACTGCTTTCTTTTAAAAATTACACTCTTCCCTAAACCATTTTCATAAGGGTTGATCGTCCAACAATGATAGCAAAATGTGAATCCAAAAATTCAACTATCTATTTATGATGAAAAAAGAATAATCTGTAGAAGATAGAAAATAAATATACAAACAATCTTAGCTTCTAAAGATTGATAAAAATTAAAAAACGGAAATTTACTTTCCTACACTCTAATAAATTACAAACAGACTACCATATTCTCATGGGTGGTTTTAGAAGACCCTTCATTCACTCTAATGAATTACCACAGCACCTACTCACCTGCCACAAGAAACCATTCAAATTGCCAAAACGTACTTTATAACTGATATCCCAGGGGTCATTGAAGAAACTGGCCACACCATTCACGCTAATAAATTCCATTCCACCAGTAGACTTCATTTAAACTGCCCCAGTGTACTAGATATTCCTCAGGGTCTTTGGGAAAGAAGCCTCTAGTTTCAAGAAAATAAATTAACAAGGTTTAAGTATGGAAGAAATCACAATTTGTTATCATCTATCAACATATCTATCAACTTTTAACGTAACAAATATAAAATTCACTGTAAAAATATTGATAAATCGCCTACTTTTTATTCTTAAAAAAATTAAAAACATATTATTCACTATTTACTTTTAATAAATCATGGACCAACTCTCGAATTCTTTATATCTAAAAAAAATACAATGCCAAATATATCAATATATCAATATTCATGCTACAAAATATTTATTTTTTCTTTGTTTTTAGATAATCTGTACTTTTATATTGTACACGTGTAAAACATTTAGAAAATGATCAAAATTAAAAAAACAAACTATATATGGTTCAGTCATTAATAATTAATATAACTGTCACAAGCCAGCGTATATTATTTTAGTGTGATAAAATTACGAATAAACTTTCGTATAGTAGGTTATTTTTGATCTAAGAAAGAAGGGCACAGTGCAGAAAATAATCATTAAAAATATATAACTTATAGTTTAGCCTTACATCTTTCTTTATTTTAATTATTATTTTTATGTGAAATGCTGTTATATAAAACTGTACAATTTATTGGTACTATTTCTTCAAGAGGTTATAATTATTATTTATATCGTATCTGAACATGAATTATCTAACTTTATTGATTCGATGTGATATCATATGGGCCCAATCAAGCGAGAAAAAAATTATTTAGCCCTCTGACAATAACTTTGATCTAGAAGCAGAACGGGAGTGCGAATAAACAGACAAACAAATAAACAGCTTTACAAAAGGTATATGATTAGGTGGTGTACATGTGCTCTGAGTCCTGGAGAGCCTGGGGGCTGTAGGATTACAATGGGAGGGCAGGGCAGATGTCCCTTGACTTTAAATCACATCAATACGTGTCAACCTATTCAGTACCCATTCCCAGTGTATTACCCCCAGGTCCTTGTGGGGGCTTTTGCAGAAGTCTATTAAACGGGGACTCCTTTTACCCCTCCTTGCTTGTTAAAGTCACCGTCCGACCCTCCTACTTTCCCATACATGACAATTTTTGACGACTTACTCTGAGACGTTTGCAGAAACCTCGTACAAAGACTGGGGAATGAGCTGAATTTAAATAACAAGTTTGGCCCCCTTTAAGCAAGCCGAAAATATTATATAAAAGCCATTGTATTATGTAAATTATTTATAATTTAATAGGCGTTCGAGAATGGTTTCGACTTAAAACAATTATGACAAAGGGCGGAGCCTCCAGGGTTGATACTAATCTAATTATTTACCTTTATGATTTAGTTCCGACCCAAAGGCGGGTATTATTAAATACATAGAAAGGCAAAATGAGGCCACCCCCTTTTATTTGTAGGAAAACATGGAATCGGTATAATTTTTTGTTGTTAACTGTATATTTTTAAAGAAAAATATAAAATATAGCTAAATAAAAAATTAAACTGAGCACAGCAATTTTGCCAGAAAATATTACTACGGAAACAACGAAAATGTTCAATTCAGTATAGAGTATTTCCTTCTCTTGCATCGATCACCGCTTCGATTCGACGTGGCATCGATTTTATAAGGTTGTGAATGTAATGCTGTGGAATATTTTCATACTCCTCCAACAGCGACAATCCCTAATTCTTGCAATCTCTTTGGCATCACTGAGGGATTTTTACCCTCTTTAACAACTCGTACCAAAGGTGTTCAATAGGGTTTACATCGGGACTAAATGCTGACCCCCCCTCCAAGCATTAAACTGAAGCCCGTGAAGTAGTCACCAACGATTTTTTTTACAATTTTCTAAGAGGTAATCAAAATATTAAACGCAGCCACTTTTTTTGTTTCTCAGTTTCTCAGTGTAGTAACATCTTTCGTTTCCAACATCGCTTTTCAACATTAGCAATATTGAATTATGGATCTAAGGAAATAAAGAAAGAACGAAAAACAACTTCTTGCGAGAAATATCCAGAAATGAATAGACATTTATGACCATGTCCAATTGACAAAATTTTCTACTATTTTATTGCCTAAAAAACAAAATACAGTAAAAGCTGTCTGCTGATTATATTAGCATGCTGATTATAAATTTTTCATTCATTTATGAGTATTAAACATTTATACTTGGAAAAAATACAACCACGGGTTTCGTTACTTTCACCGTCAAGGGTCAGTTGGTTAGTACCAACTTTTCAGCGACTCTTCAAATACAGTTGAAGTTAACTTGCAAAAGAGAATTGAATATAGAATGAAGTTAAATGGGTAGCGATTAAAGGGGGCGGTTTCAAACTAAAAGCAAATGCAATGGTAGTTATCTGTAATTGGGCTGGCGGTAGAGAGAGATGTGTAATGTTATTAGTGCGGTGCAGACCGCAATGATGTTGTGGAGTGGGATCCGCTCTCCTGGCCACCATCCACCTCTGTTATTGCACTAATCACTGTTAGAAGCATCATTGACTTTATAACAGAAATTAGGACGGGTTTTAATTGTCGGTGGAGTTTTAACGTGACTTCGTCACAAAGGAGGAAACAAAGTTTTTCATTCTTACAATCCGGCCATTTTGTTTAATTGATTCTGTATCTAAAAAGCGTAAAAGAACTTAAGGGATTGATTGAATTTCCCTTCAAAAGAGGAGACGAGGGAAAGAACTCCCTCTGGGAGTACATTTGTAGCGACTGTCTATACAAATTAATAGTGAATCGTTGAAGGGAGAGGCATTAAAGCTAACCGGTCCCCTGGCCCGTAATAGAGTTGTGCTTTTGGGGGAGTAATGCGAGTTTGATGCTCAGAAAGCACAGATGTCGGCCACCGGACTCCATTGTTCCCCCTATAATCGAATTTATCAACTGAATTGGCTCAGAGCCGGGATTATGCTCGTTCTCGGCCCACTAAGTGACGGGGATCTGTTTCATCCACTTGTCTCTCTCGAGGACCAATTACACCCAAACGAGAAATAGGCAGAAAACGAAAGTACAAAAACCTGTTTTACAATTTAGACTCTTTATTCTGTTTAATGTTTCAACATTGATGTGGTCAAAGGCTAAATTCCCTTCAGATTAACAAAAATAATGTGACCAAAGAAATATTTTTCATCTGATTTTGATTTGAATAATTCCCAACACGTGCATTTAAAAAAAAGCATAGAAACAACATCGGCTCATAAAGACATGAAATAAGCTCAATCAATAAACTAAATAATCAAAAGGCAAAGATGGTTTCCAAGAAAGATAACAAACTGTAGTCCATATTACATTCAACTGACAAGAATAAGGGCTCTACTGAAAGACAATGAAAAGCTAAATCCAAATATAACTGTCACAACACTAACAAGACTGTGGAGGATACAAAAAGCGTTGCCACTTATGAATAGTATGGACTTTTACTCCGAATCGTTGTCAACCCCGATGTGCTACTGACTCTAGGGTCCATACCTCATGAGGGTTCACCTACCCCCGTCCGTTATGCGGCAGGGTCATCCCTTATACCACATGCGCGGGCTTTACTTCTATGAAAAAGCTGATAGCAAAAAAAATGGATATTATATTAAAGAAAAAAGTAGACTCTGAGGAAAAATTAAGATGTTTATTTTGAATATTTTCAATACTGTTTGACAAAGATATCCAATCATTGTGTAAGATGTTTTATAGTTGAGATACTGAAGGAATTATAATTTCTTGTAAGAAAGTCGAGATTTCTAAGATTATTTGAAAATTGAGAGGCTACGATAATTTTAACTTCGGACCGAAAAATAATATCCAGATCATTAATTTCATTGGTTTCCGAGTATATATATTGAACGATTAACGATCAGTTGACAGATTTAGGAGTCTGGGAGTAAAGATTTTCTAAATTGTTTTGTAAGCATAGTGTACATCAGTAGGTTACATTTTATATAGTTTAAGGTCATCTGGAAATAGCTGGAATTAAAAACCACCGAAAGAGCTTATTTCATGTATGAATAGCACAAAGAGAGTAGATTGAATATGTGATCCTTGGAAGACTCCAAAGATGTGATGTATTTATAAAATTTAATTTTAAGAGATAATGTTCGATTATTTAGATAGCGTCAAATAAATTTCTAAAAATGCTGTAGGTAGTAAAGTCATGCTAAAATGGAATAATTTATTTTGAAACTAGTTTGTCAAGGAGTTTGAAACCAGACGATTGAATGGATCTGCAGTAGAAAAAACGTTTATCGCCAGATTTAACAACAGCAAGTTGCTAGTTCCTGAATCTAGGAGATACAACAGTGGATAAGGAAAGACTGAAAATAACCAGATGAGGTCAAAAAATGATAAACTGTCTGCACTATTTTTGCACATTTAGTGTACGAAAATCCCAAAACTAACTTAATATCTCAATAATAATATAAACAACAACACCCGGTGTCGCCATACGAGCAGTAAAAAATCTAATAAAAGAACGATCGCAGCATAAATACATAACCGTTTGAGGATAGGCCATACACGGCTGACGCACGGAAACCTGCTTTTAGGGCAAACCCCGTTTAGGTGCCTCGATTGGAGTGAAAGGTTGCTTATTGGGTCACACTTGGTTAAGGAGTGCCGCGTCTTGGCCTCTTAAACGGAGCGAGTAGGCACGGTACCCGATATAAAAGATAAGGGAAAAACACCCATAATTAATATAATTTTTAACTTGAAACTAGGGTATGTTTAAAAAATTACCCACTTGGCCTCACAATACTTATATTTAATGTAAGCAAAATGCTTTTCAAAAAATCTATAAATATTGAGTATTATCAAATATAATATTAAAAATGTACTATTTATGTACAATGTTTATTTATGTATACTATGTTTGTACAAGTTCTGCCTTGAAAAAGGGCGTAGAATCCTCATAACAGGCAAATTCATTTCTAAAACAACCAACAATAGAAATTGTTGTGCGATACCGCAAAATTTGGACGACTTATTTGTCACTGTGTCTGTGTTAATAACCACCTCATTCCACTGAGTACACTATTTTTATTTCATTTCGTGTTATAATGAACTGTAACTCAGGAAAGTCAGTTCTGTTTAATGACATTTATGATTAATGTTAAAGATATTATTGAAAACAAAGAAGACCCTAAAGTTTATTATTTTAGCTATTAGATAGAAATAAAGTATTTTTTATTCGGTCAAAAATAACCACGAAAACATATACAGAAATATGGAAAAATATGGTATAAAGCCCTCAATAGTTCAGATAAAATTACCATAAAAATGTATAGTGATTATGCTGAAATGGTTTTGCAATTCACGAAAAACGAAAAAAAAAGAAAGCCAAGTTCAATTTAATAAAGGTTGGTGACACCAGAGTCTGACCAATCGTCGACAATGAATCACACATTTTTCCGCTGACTTGGCTCCTGACGGCATTAATTACAAACCCCAGGCAACAATAATTGAACTGCGGCTTCATCCAGGGAGGGAGTTTGGTTATCGGCCATAATTCAAACTGAATCCGGGGCACAATCGGCCGCATAATCATCAGCAGACTGATGTCGACCAAAATGTCCGACTGTATGCACAGGTTGCTTATACCGTAATAGGTCAATGTAATTAATTGACTGGTTGAACCTGACTTGTCGTTCTATGCCAGGTTGTATTGTTAATTAGATATACTACGCGATATCAGGAAGCCTGAGACGGAAGGGTGTTATTGGATAACATGCTTTGGGCAATCTGCATAACTTAACGATTTAGTTTTTCCTCCAACGCTTTACATGCATAAAGCATTTTATTGCACCACACATAAAATTAAATTGGCAAAGTTCAGTTATAAAATGCAATACATTCTAGGTGTTATAAAAGCATAAAACAAATTGAATTGGTGTTGGACTCCTAAGTATTCAAGAAGGGTAGTACAGGGGAGGAGTGAGGCTTGAATAATAGGTGCTATTTATTTAAGAGGTGGTTTTCTAGAAAGCGACTCCTATAATGTAAGTTTTTCGACTTCTTGCCGAGGGGTGGAACCGAGGGGTGGGATGAGGGATTCGACGATGGCGAGGGGGCGGGAAGGTTCTTAGGGAAGTTGGTCAGAACAACACCCTGGGGCACGATCCTCAACTTTGGTTTTACTCTCCCTCTAAGAAACTGAGTTGATACTGTTTTAAAGAGGACTCTGGAACGTTACGCTTTGTTCTTGTGATAATTGAGGCTCATTGCCCCCTCCTTCTCACTCCTAAACCCTCTATCTACCCCTTCATTCTCCTCCCTCTAAAGTTTAACCCCTTATATATGCCTCTTGAACTTAACCCATTATTTCTTTGCCCGCAGCCGCTTCTTCACGGGGCATAAGAATAATGTATTGCTACGATTAATCGCCGTATATCTATAATAAACATGCCTAGACTGCTTTCGCGCCATTTTCCATCTTTTACTCTTTTCCAAGAATACCACGATCGTTGCGATTGTTTTGGTCGTTACCAGATCTCTTAATACTTTCCCTTACTGACCGATAAATCAATTTAACATCTCGTTAAGCTAAATATTTCCTCTTTTTGAATCTTACAAAATAATAAAAATATAACCTCAAAACTTTAACAAGCGACATGACACTTTTATTGTATCATTAAGTATCAATTAATGTATTTTGTATGTTTTTAAATTACCAAACTAAGGTTTAAACAAAAAGATAAGGAATACTGGGATTCCTTTACATTTTCAGTAGTTGCGTTTAAGGGAATATAAGACAACAGGCTGCGTCCTGAGATCCGTGGTATGCTGTGTTATTAGTTGTAATGAATCATGAGAAAATAGTTTCGGTGGGTTTGAAAATTCCTTGGGCAATGCTGGAATTGGAATTCCTGATGCCAACCACCGCACTACCTCTGATGTTATCAATTTTATTATTTAGTGAAATTTTTACTTTATAGACATTATATTCGACTAGAAACTGCTTCGTTGAAAATGTTTCAACGTTATAACAGAAATAAGTATAACCGTAAGTCTTGGTCTTTTTTTTTGTACATCGTGTCATTTAGAATATAGTTCTTAACATGGTAATGTTGTTCTACCCTTCACACCCTATGAATGAGGAACGTTCATTCAATTTTCCCGTGACTTTTCGCGGCCTCCCCCACAACTTTAATGATTATTAAATTAATTTGTCGTGGAGGGCCAAACGTTGGTCGATGATGAATGGGACACGCGCTATCCCTGAGATTGGTCGTACAGAAAGGCAAGAGGGGTTGCGGGGGTTGATTGATGCTGACACGGTTGTTTCAAGCCTCGTGCTCGGCCGGAGACTAAGATTAATCATTAACAAGTGCATTGGCCAAAAGAGCGTAGCGAACGTTTTGAAAAAAGGACGACGTCTCAACCCCCCTCGGCATCACCAACGTGCTGATTTCCATTTTTCACGTCTCACGATTACCCTGGAGAATTTATGCACATGGCAATTTTAACCAGACACGAATGAATTTTCTAAACTTCAATTGTGCTTTATATGAATTCATGAATAAATTTTTTGGTGGTGGGAGTGTTTTTAGTTGCTATGTCAACGATTTGTATTTCACACCTAGTGATCACAAAATTATGGGTCTTTGACTTTAAAAGTACCGATACTCTCTAGTAATGACTCGCAATGTCCACTAACTGGTAGCTTTTCTAAAGACAATTTTTTTAATGTTAGCACCTCTAGCACACACTTCACGTTGTGGACCACGTATCTTCATCCCTTGAGCGTAAAAACCACTTGAGGGCTTTTCTTGACGTGGCACAAGCGTTTAATCGCTCGCGTTTGGCATGAGGGTCTCCTGTTCAAAAAAAGATCTTGCACCTAATCCTTCACTCCTACTTAACAGAACGATTCTTCCGAGTTCGTCAAGGATCAGACTACTCAGAATATCGTCCTCTGGGAGCGCGTGTGGCACAGCGTAGTGTGCCCAGATCGATTTTTTGCACCTTATCGTTATTGCAACATACCATCTAACTTCCTTTACCGACGGTGCTCTGCTGCGAATAGCCGAATGGATAAATTCTGGGCCCATTAAGACAAATGGAAGCAATTCCAACTATATTACTTTCACTTTCAGAACCAAAAGCCATCATGCAACATTCCTTAATAATCCTATCACAAAAACTGACTGTATATTCTACCTTGAGTTCTATCTTGACTCTCGTCTCGCCTGAACATATCCGACCTAAAAGACGATTCGGACTACCGTAAAAATTAAGAACATCACACGTATCAACAAAAAGTAAACATACATTTTATAAGACGCTACTTGTTAAACCGACTTTGATATACGGATTAGAATTGTGGGACACCGCTAAACTTTCGAACAGTCAAAGTCCTCAGAACCATTTTCAACTCCCTACTACGTTTCCAACATCCTTTACAATGTTCCCTCCAAATACCCTTCGTTAAAACTTCAAACCCAACAAATTTTCCATGTCGCTACATGTCTCTTTCCTACAATCCAATAAAGCGACTGAAGTGGAGATGGCCCCGGTACATCCTTACGAATAATACATAACTACTCAGAAAACTGGAAGAGCAACAATGGTTACTGTCTCCCCTCAGGATTTATGCAAATTATCAATAATATTGTATCTCATTACATAATGTTTATAATTTTTACAGACGGTAATAAATAAAAAATAAAAATAAAGCACCTATAAACTGAATGATCTGCTTTGAATTTTCCACGGACCGTCGTACATTTGATACCAATGAAAATGTTCTGATCTATAACTCACTAATTTTATAGATTTCTTATGTCGTTTCTTAAACTTGCAACTTTTTCATCCGGTCATTCCAGTCTCACTAGTTTTGGCATAAATACAACATAATTTTATCTCCCAAGTTTGGCCGTTTGTTGAACTGATTGAGCTTTCCTGAGAGATATCATAAATCCTATTATTATTTGATGAAATCAATTAATTTAATACGAGGCAGTATTAGAAAGTTTGGAAAAAAAGGCTGCATATATTTCCGGTTTGAAAGTTAACGTTCGTAATCAACTTTTTACAGACGAAAGCCAGGTGGATAATGTGTCGGAGGAACCGTTTGAAGCGGCACCTCCGAACACCAAACCTAAAAAAACACGCTTAGATATTAAACAGCTATTAAACTCGTAGAGACAACAATAAACACCACTAATGACGAAGCATTCGTGGGAAAACCCTGTCCGAACCTAGCAGTGATTTCCTCACTGGAAGCCTATGTTAATCTTCCCCTACAATTACCTTAATAGGGGTTGAGGGGGTGTAAACCGGAAACGGAAGTCAACAGGTATCACGTGACCTCTTTAATGCGATTGTCTACTGTCAGGTGCATCGTTTGTCATGGTAATGCCGACATAGAACCACAATGTGTTTGATTTTAATCATCTATTAAATAGTTAATGAAATATATATGCGGCACTTTGTGACTCACCGCGGCCAACTTTCCCATAGTTATATCATTTGAATAATTAACATTTTACAATTATAAGTTTAAATTAAGTTTTATTAAATGTATCAATCGCTATCAGAGCAAAATTGCTGATCATCAGAGTATGGGAATATCATGGAAGTTTCTATTTCAAGGCTCATTGCCCTCCCCAAGAGTCCCTTTACAATACTTGACAAGGATAGTTAATCAAAAATCTCTAGAGTATAATGATCCTCTTCATTTCACCCTATTGAAATATACCCCTTTCGTATTTATAATTTTTTTCTTTGATTTCAGGATCGTACGGAATAAAGCTGCGGAAAAAGCTAAACACGCTGTACAAAACAACAATACGTGTAGCCCTCCTTCTGGTGGTCAAGGCCCTGTATCTGTGATAGCACACGCTCCTGCCTCTCAACACGATAGGTACAGCATAAACGGAATTCTAGGAATACCTCAACACCACGAACACCCAGGAAAGCGGAAGAGAGACCTCGACATCAACCCCGGTAAGATTCTTATTAATCGATAATAGCTAAACATCGAGATAGTAGACTTCCGGGAAATCGTCATGGGTATGATCGGAAGTCCTGGTTTCAAATTTGACCAATGGAAGTAAGTGAGGATCACCTCCCTTCTCACGCGTTACCAAGCAACCACCATTAAAGCGACCCTCCGCAGGAAAGCTTTTCTGCTACCCATCCCCCATCTCCTCCTTCACTCTTTCTCTCTCACTCTCTCTCTCTCTCTCTCTCTCTCTCTCTCTCTCTCTCTCTCTCTC
>CM077113.1:10042402-10058560 GCA_039619505.1 Cimex hemipterus
CTCTCTCTCTCTCTCTCTCTCTCTCTCTCTCTCTCTCTCTCTCTCTCGCTCATTCTCGCCGTTTTTATGCCAAGATTTGCATAGTCGCCATTTTTGTTTTGCGTGTTTTCCAGATTTTAACTTGGGGGGAGGGTGACTGAAATATAGTGTCACGCTCTAGGAGATAAGCCACCAACAGCAGATGTCTATTGTTAAGGCCACCTTTTCAGACAAAATGCTTTCCTCATCTTTATTACGCGGACCTTCACAATGAGCACAAAAACCAGATTAACTGGACGATTTAAATGCTAATATTATTATATGAAAAGACGCTTTGTTTATTCTACACACAACACAAAACTAAACCACTGCTTTTCTAAACTTAAAAAAATAGCCGAAAATATTGGTAAGGATATAATTAAAAACCAAACCAAAATATAAAAAATCTGTAAAAGTTTCAAATAACATGAATTCAATGGCAAAACCCACTTTATGGCGGAGGGATAAGTGAATTGCTCCGTATAAAAAGTGAGAAGGTTCAAGAGAATTGAAAGACAAGCAAGCGCCCTTATCGAGGAAAGCGAGAGAGCACGTTGGAAAGAGAAAAGAAAAGACATTCTACTTGATCAGAGTGCAGAACTGAGGGGGAGAACACCTTTCTAGACCCAAAGTAACAACCCTTGGCCTAACCCCTGTTTTCACTCAATTGAACTTCATCAATCCGACGTCTTACGCCTCAAAAGAAGCATTGTTCAGCGATTAGATAATAAATATATTATCCCCTAACAACTGGTTCATTATATGATTTTTTATCAATTTTTATTGCACATTTTCGTTAAATTAGGATAATTTTAAGCAGTTATATAAAATTTAGCTATTATGGTTTTTTAGACTAGTTTCAAGATTTTACATTTTTTGGGGAAAAATTACACACGGTACTTCAGGCCCAGTTCAACTTCAAAATTTCAAATTCTACCCTATACATCGGCTTAAAATTGTAAGTTCGAGTACATCTCTTATTTTTTGTAAAACCTAAAACCCTTCCAACATTTCGGAGAGAGGAATTCAGATTTTCGCGAACACATAATAAAAACATAACATAAACATAGTAAAATATCAGCTCCTCGTCGAAATTATGCGACCCATTTCTTTTTGCCATAATTTGTCATTTTTTGACCAACTTAAAATCCGATTGCACCATTGCTTTCAGTGTACTAAATCCTTTAAAATTATGTGTCAGGATGTATAGGGTCGTATTCAAAACTTTTAAGTTGAACTGCGCCTAGGTACCCTGTATAATGTTTTTCAAAAAAGTAGAAATATGAAACTATACTAAAAATATTAAAGTGCATTATTTCGCTTTTTAGAAAGCGTCGTGGGTTCAAGATAAATTCAGCCGGGCCATCTAAACAGGACACCATGTATAATTCCATGCTTCATCTGCCTACTTAGAAAGTTCCACACATTGATTATTTATCGACAAAAACAAACGATAAAGTACAAACGACACAAGCTTCCCAAAAAATAAAGAATAGAAAATATGATTAAAAAAGATGGTATCGTCGGTGGGTTGGGCCATGTATCAGAGCATTGTCGATATCGGAAAACCTGACTCGTAGAACAAGTGTCATCCTTATCCGATTAAGGATAGGACAAGCAAGGTTCACACATGAACTTATGGGGCTACACGAGAAAGGTTGCTCGATGTTTACGTTCAGTTGAAGTGTGCAAATCATTGGCTCTATATAGAGAGCTTAAGAATACTATCCAGACCCGATTTTTGAAGAATCAGTATATAGTATTGATATTTTTGTGTACCTAGCGTGTATTGATTGAGTGAAATTATTGGAGTTAATATGTAGTCCTGATCACAGAATATTGAATATCCCATCGACTCTCAATTAGGTTAAATAATTATAGTTTTATAATAGGTTTAAAGGGTTATGGAATAATTAATATATAAATAAGACAATGAGTGAGAGTGTGAATGGGTCAGGATCATAACTACATGCGCTGGGTGTTAAATTGACCTACCTGTTGACAGCACCCCAAGCCCAACCTCGGTGGCTGGACGGATAAGACCGAGTTATGACCCGGGACTCCCAACATCCGAGGTGGGTCATTCTCGAGACCTGCAGGTAATTTATTGTAAATTACAAAAGCTGGAGTTACCCATGGATTGCGAGAACCGATAGACTAAACTCTGTACATGAGAGTTTATGTGCAGATTTGAGCTTATATAAATCCAAATCCCTCAGAAAAATAATAAATTTGTAAAATTTAAAGGTGAATTTAATTGAAAATAAAAAGATCCAATTCATAACAACCAGCAGGATCAACAAAAACTGCAACTACAAATTTTACAAGTACACTGTCAAATGTTATATATTGACTTTTAACAGAGTTATTCTTCTTATTCCGGTCATATAAAAAACCTTTGAGAGGTTTTTCCACCATATAAATTTCAATGGCCTTTCTCTGTTTGTCCATAAGTAGCCACAATCCCCGTGGATGAAAACAACTCCTTAAAATGGTCTTGATTCTGCACAATAAGAGCAAAAATAACATTTTATTGTTAGAAAGGGGGTACAAAGAGGAAAGTTTGCCTCGTCCCCTTTGTCGTCTAACTGCTCCTCTCTCCTGCAACTTACCCCTATCGGCTACAGAATAATACCATTGTAGCGCCCCCTCTTATATAACTGCCTTTTAATGTAATCCTCCCTCCCCCGTGGGGCCATATGTTGGGAAACAATGTAATTGTTGCTACAAAAGGGAGTTATGATGCTTTGTCCTCTTAAAGCGTCAGTTACAAGATGGCCGACTAAAATGGCGTAACGGTGGTGACGGTGTGATTGATTCAACGAACAAAGTTCACAGTTCATCCCTTAAAAAGTACCCTTCAGCCATGCCTTGCGAGATATGTCCAGGGATAATTAGATTCGTATCTTTCCGGATATCGATTCTATCTGACGTTTGGTTAGTCTTTGGGTCTTCTTTTCAATGGACGCTCTTCGACTTTAATATACCGCACATGAGAATTTCAGGAAGAAACAACAACCTAATGCTTTCACTCTGATCTGTAAGGTCCCACGGTCTTAAATAGTTTCAGCTTGATGTAAAACCATGACTATAATAGATGAAATTCCAAGATGAGTTTAAAGCAAGGGTGTCTCTTATCGCTAATATTATTTTTATTACATTCACTAGTTTTCGTGGTTCGCTTAACCAATTAATCTTTCAATCAATTAAGGTTTCTCAGTTAAATTAGAAATTGTTCACTCAGTTTCCAGATCTATAATTTGGGGCTTTTTACGTTCTGAATATTATAAGTCCTTTTTATGATTTTTCATTAAAACAATACTCCACCTCCCGTATAATACACCAAATTATATTATACATTTAAAAACTAGCTTAGCTCCGATTTTTATTTATGCTCTCCGTTTGCAAGTTCATTGGAAAAGTTTTATCATTGCCAGATTTTAGACTGCCAAACATTTTAACCAACAGGCAATTCGAAAAATTAAACTTTGGTACAAAGAGCTGATAAGAACTGTGATCGTCTGCAGCTTGGAGCGTTTGATTATTTAAGAAAATAAGTAAATTTGTTATTGGAAAAAGTTCAGCAAGAATTTAAAAATAGGCAAAGGCAAAAAGTGCAACAATCTCTCTTCCACAATTTGTACTGGGATGTGAATTCACAACTAGGGTTATGAGTGTAATTTTTAAATTTAGGGGACAATTATTTGGGTTTGAATTATAATGTCAACAGTTCTGAAGAAAGACATTTATGTTCTACATATACAAGAAGGGACATAAAGCACTTGTACTATTACATAGCTGTGGGTGTGCCCCATCTTAGGGGAGTTCAGGGTCTGATGGTTTAGCAAAAATACTGGATTTGGTTGAACTCTTAAATGGTTCTGATTGGAACCCCTGTCCAAATCTCAACCGTAAAGAAGTAATTTCAGGTTTTTTTTTTTAATTTTTCGACTTAGATCCACTCTGATCTGCTGACAAACTTCAGAATTAACGAAATCTGGTTTGTGCCACCTAAAAGAACGTTAAACCCGCTGTAAGGAAACCTATTTACATTGCAGAATTGATGTAAAAATTCTGCACAAAACATTCAGGAAAAACAAAAATGTTGAAATTTGGAATTTTTTCAAAATGTTGGATGTGTAATGTATGTAACTTAATGGCTACACCCAACTTATACAGATATGTTCATGTAATAATGACCCTGAATAAAATTTTAAAACTGTAGCTTATTAACGAATGAAATTGACATCTGAAGTCATTATCCTTAAAATATGATGAATATCATTACTCATCAATGCTCAGGTTCATATTTACCGCATAATAAAATAAGAGTAAAGAAGTTTTTAGAAAAAAAGAAAAATATTCCCCACTTCAGGCAAATTCATATGTTTTGTTATTTTAATTGTCCGATATTTCCCCATACCTTTGCAAATACTTTCGGTTTTTGAAACACTTTTTCCTTGAAATAGCCCAAAGAAAGCAATCTATTCAATTTTAGACTATAATGGCATATATGTGGCCAAAACTCCTGAACCTAACGTACGTAATATTTGTATTTTTACTGAAACTTTTTAATCGAATCATTTGGACTTAAAGGAAGAGTTTTTATGTCATAACTATGTATTTGTGGATTATAAGAATCGATTAATTCGTTCAAGAGAAAGCCACACTGTAGTCGGACGGGTGATATATTTTGTAGTCGGGGGTCGACTCAGGACTCTCTCTCGGTAATATTAAGGAGGGGGATTATGAAGAGGCTAGGTATAAATCTCAAGGGTTGTAGCATTGCCAAGGGCCTCCTCACACCCCAGCCTTCCAGTTCCGCTTCTGATGGTCAAGTAAACGGAACCCCCTACTCCAGAAACCAACCCCTTCTTCCCATTTATAACTCCATCCTTAATTTATATTACTCAGTTTTTCCTCTAGCTAATGTTAAGTGCTATTTTCCTCTTCTCCTAACTTTCTTGTGGGAGAACATCTTTATCTTAGCGTCGTTATAACCTTTTTTTCCGTTTTGTATAAATTTCTTTCCCCCTTTTCTCATTTGACGCGGGCGCAACTTTTTATCGGCTCGTACCGACCGAGATTTAAGGGAGATTTGAGGAAATCAAACATGAGAAACCCAGCGGGCGATTGGGGGCGGTAGGACAACGAGGTAGAACATATGCTGTCGAGGAAATTCCCTCGGGCCCCCGGGGCAGCCCGGTTCAATTAAATGTTTGTATTAAGTGAGTATGATTGCCCAGAGGGTGTACTTTATAGATTGTAACCCCGTTGGGGGCAACATTGACACTCGATACCCTCGTAAAGGGCTTGTCTCAATCATCTAAGCCCTTTCCCTGATTACATTACGCTTTTAAGGAATTTCATTTTTCAATTAGCGTTTTATATTTACTTCAATTTTTTAATTAAAAACATAACTGGAGCTGGATGAAACTGATTTCTTTTCACAATTGATTTTTTGATGACTGTCACTATAATTAGTATTATTTGTCTTAACTTATGCACATTATATAAATATATACGAAAAAAGCACTACTTTCAAGTAATTACCAGAGCTATTACAGCCGATAGTAAACGTACAAAAATATCCGTGGAATCGGTTTTAATAAAACATGAAGGGCTGCTGAAATCCGATGCGATAATGGCCTCTGATTCATGTGGAATGATTCAATCAAAAGAAGGCTTCTGTTGCCGAGAGTCAATCATTGTACATTTCCAATCAATATTCGTTCAAAAGGTGGATAAACAATTGAAAACGTATATTAATTGACCATTGGGGCGTGGTTGAAAACGTAGCCTGTCCGACGTAGATTACATATACCGTCGACGACCAACCCTTTCGTTCTGTCCTCTCACTCACACGCTCACACTCCTTCCCTCCCTCTTTCTGCTCGGTTTTACACGACCGAGAGGGGAAAAAAGCCAACGTTATTGCCCCCATTTATGTCTTATTGTCCTCCATTTATTTTATTGCGGATCCTGATTTTTTTCTCTCCTTATAATAGCCCATCCTCGGGCAAACTGCCTGCTTTGTGAGTTTCTTCTTTGGCGAAACATTTGTTGGGTGGGCGTACATATATATTGCACTTGTTATCAAACCACTCCGATTTAACATCTGCGGTTCCATTAAAGTCAATTTTAAGCCCAAAAAATATAGCAAAACTGAACTTGATCAGTAATGACATAATCCAACTTATAACCCAAATTAATGTTTAGCACGATTTGCGTTTTTACGATAGAACGGCAGATAGAAATAATATGAGAGAGAGAGAGAGAGAGAGAGAGAGAGAGAGAGAAAGCGAAAGCGAGTGAGTAGCAAAGAGACAGGGAGACAGACCCCGATAACCACTAAGACAGAGATAGATAGACGACATACAGAAAGATAGAGAGAATGATAGTTAGTAAGAGTAAGAAAGAAACTGAAAGCAAAAGAAATCGAGACATCAAAAAAACCTTTGTTGCCCATTGTAAGGCAGAACAACACTCCGGCAAGACCAAAAAGATAAAACTGTTTAAACGAGGGAACTTTTAATTGGAATAAGTAATTCCGTCGAACTCAATCACCTATGGCTATAAAAATAAGGTACACAATAGATACATAGTTTAGAAATAAGGCTATTTCAGCTAAAATGTCCTGGTTAGCACGTGTGTCTAAGGAAGATTCACAAAATCGATAACATCGTTGAATTTTGAATAATGAAGACATCTTCGGTATCGGCCCGTCAAACTTGTAATTTATAAGAGCCTAAACAAAAATTCAAAAGAATCTGACAGGTGGTCGTCCATGGCCATGAAATGACCCTTGGAAACGACCCTTTGTGTTTTTCTATTGAAGAGCAGTTCTTGATCCATTGTGGTCAGCCCTGTTCCCTAAAAGCGCATCCCATTATATGACGAGTCAATAATGATGTCTATTCACACTAAAGGTTTTATATATTTTTCCAGACGAGAACAGAGATTTGAACGGACACGCCGAAGACGAAATCAAGAGGCAGAGGACACAGTACAACGGCGACCAGCTTTATTCGAACGTAAGCCCCTTAAAAATCTTCAAAACGTTATTTAAAACATGCAGGTTATAAAAACAATTCAATTCTAGCTTTGGTCGAGTAAATGGAACATGAAGGAAGAACACAAGTTATTCTCAGACTTAGGGAGTGGAGGTAGTGGTGGTTCTCCCTACTACGACTCCTCTACTGGTTTTCCAGCTACATCAACAACGACTGCAGACATTTATGACACAATCAGTACAATGAGTCAAGCTCAAACTACCCATATATACAATCCTCCAATCGGTAATTATAGTTTTTTTCTTTGCATGTTAAAAGAATTATATCATTTTATGACGTGATGTAGATTTTTTTTTTTTTTTTTTTTTTTTTGAGATGCTTGTATTAGAGTTTTCGTTTTTTTTTCATTCTTTAGTTGGAGGTGTGAATCCCTTAACGCCAATCAGCATGCAAGAAATTCATAAATTAGGAACGACGACCGTATTAGATCCATTATCTTTATCCCCAGTGCAATATCAGCATACAGGTGAGTCAAACAGAAACAACAAAAACATACAGAAACAGAAATGTCATGAGCATGTTTGTCAAATCCTTTTAAGTTCATTTAAAAAAAGGCTAATTTTTACTTTTAAGTTTTGCATGGTTTGTCAATGTTTTAATTTTGCTGTGTGTGCCGGGCATGTTGTGTAGACGGATATAATAATGGTACGACTGGAGGGACGGGTACGGCAGATGTCGGGTCACCAGGACAGCCGCTTTCCTTGCCGGCAGACCCGGCACCAAGTCCAAACCCCCAAGACCCGACAGGGTTGACGGTTCTGCAATCACCATACACCACCACCTACTACCCTACAGGTAAATTTCGAGACATTTGGTCATTCGAATATGTAATTTTTGCAGTGCTGCTTGCATTTGAATTCTTTTAATCAATAGTTTTCAATAAATTAGTTTAACTTCATTAAAATATGTACGTATGGATGTCCTCCACAGTTGACTAAGGATGAACAAATATTATATGACCCAACATCTGATTTACCATCAGATCATCTTTAAACTAAAAATTAATAAACCATAATTTTATGGGTTATGCATATTACATAACTGGGCCAATAATTTGTTCAGGTACAGAGGATGAGAAAGAAAAATACACCCTTTTGTTTTTCATAGTTAATCAAATAAGAAAAAATATTTTTCTTTTTTGGCCTAAATCATACAGTATGCTGGTTAATAAAATATAACGTTATGTTGTGAAGAATTATGTCCAAAGTGTTAATCATTTGAAATCACTTCAACCCTAAAGATTAAAATTAACGCATGCAATTGTTTTTACAGGAGCGGGAGGAGGCGTCACGGATTACACCTATTCATCTCCTTATACGCAGTACACATCGGCGCCATATACGGGCTACAACTACCCGACTGGCCCAGGAGGTCTCCTCAGTAAGTAAACAGTGAGTATGATTAACCCCTTCCCAACCCTTACCTATTCAACCAAGGCACTTACATAATGTCGAGCTTACACTGGAAGGGTCAAAGCTGCATGACATATTACAAATATAATTCCAAGGTTTCAAATAATTTTCATATTAGCCACTTCATATCATTCCAATTCAATTTCATTTAAATTTAATTATCCCCATATTTTTTCATTTACAAATGTTTTACTTAAATTGTCAATTAATTTTTAAAAACTGTTTTATTTTCTTAATAAAGTGTTTCTGGAAGTTTATTAAAACACTTTTTAAAATATATATGTCCCAATTTTTCCATTAACATTTAAAGATATTGTAAATTTTGCCTAGAAAACTAATCAAAAAATCTGTTTGTTTTTTTATTTGCAGATTCGTGCTATTTCTACGGTAACAATAACCAAAGTGCCAGCGATTCGCCGGTATTTTCAAGAGATGTCTGCTCCGAGGAAGCCAGATCTCCTCTTGCAGCGACAAGGGCCAATTCCGGCGCAAGTGCATCTTCACCCATTGGCACATCTTCATGTATGAAAGTTGAAGCCACAATGGCCACTCAGTGAAATTTAAAACAAAAAGTTTATACGAACTGCCAGCAGCATCATCACAAAATAAATTGAAAAAAAAAAAATTGTAATTTGAAACAGTGTTACTCAAAAAAAATTGTTTTTTGGAAAAGCGAATAAATTGCATATCACATTGAACTTGTATGAAGAAAATGGACTTTCTGCTTAAAGATATATGCAACGAATAAATAAAGACTCAATAATGTGAAATAGACAATGGTGTGAGATCTCAAGTAATATATCATTGTATTATACAGCAGAGTGTTATACCAAAGAAAAGGTGTATATTATACTAGTGAACCGGTGTTAAGACTTAGAAATAGAAAGTCTTTGTACCTACGTCCAAGTCAATAAGTCATATTTATAACTGGGACAATGAATCTAATTATTCAAGGTACTATAGGCTTTTTAAAAATATTAAACTTGGTTCGTCGACTGTAATGTATTATATTGTACGAAAATAATTATTTTAAAAGAACCAATTTCTGTCACATAATTGTAAAAATATTTTAATTAGTAAGAACAGTTTTACCAAAGATAAATTCATAATCTGGGTTTATATGTGAATTTATTCAGACTAGATTGTAAAATATTTTTATTATTAAAATGTGTGTTCATATCTTTAGGTTTATAATTTGCTTCCACATATAGCACAATTCCACAGCCCCAATGGGAAAAACGAACTGTACAGATTTCTAGGCTTAAAAGTAGAGCTCTAATCCGCACAGTGCACAAAGCATGGCACAGTTATCTTCTAGGACACATAGTTTAGTATATTTTTTACATTTTGTTTTTGTTTTAAAAGATAAAACTACAATTAAACCATTGTAACGAAACAATTTTATTTTCAAAGCCAAATTTTGTTAAATTCATTATATTTAAACATTTTTTTTGTAACTTTAACAGGTTCACAACTTAACGAATTAATTTACTGGTATTTGCGTGCAATTCGGTGTGCGCACCGACCGTAATAAAGCACTAGTCATATTCTTTTTTAATATTTTAATCTTGATCAATCAAGACTCATAAGAAATTTTTGATTTATTTATAATCTATTTTGTTATATTATTACTTTTTTTGTTGTACCAAAGATATAATAAACCCAAAAACACCTATAACTTATAAACAAACTTCAATTAGAAAAACAACATGAAATTATGAAATAAAAAACAAGACCTGGACATTTTAAATGTATCAATTATTTGTAGAATAAAATTATTGATCTTATTTTTAACTGTGAGATTAAGAAAAACAACCTACCCCCCTACCTACAATCCCTCGACCATTTTTCTAACATTAAAATGAAATTAAGCTAACTTTTAGAAATAGCTTTATTTTAAACAATCAGCATTATTTTATTAATGCTTAAACTAAACTTAATTGTTACGAACTGGCTCTGGGTCACTTATTGGGTCAATCTGCACTTGTGGGGTTAGACCCTGTACCAGTTCAACATGTCTTCACCAACTCATACACCAACATCCATGATAAAATATACTTGAATATTTTTATTCAATCAATAATGTGCAACTTGTGTATTTTTGGAAATCCTCTTAATTTATTTATTTACATCACATATTATTTATATTAAGGTAATATAAGTTATAGTTAAAATTTAAAGCTTGCCAAAGAGCAAAAATTAACAACTTCAATTAAAATCGCCTACTCTAATACAAAAAAACTCTAATGTCACCCAATAAAGTTTGCAGCTGGTATATTTACATTTTCTTTGCTCAAGAAGGTGGTGTAAAAAGTATTTAACTAACCTAAATAAAGATCACTAAGATAAGGATAACAACAAAAAAATTATATAACAATTAATTATAACAGAAGACCCAGAAAACCACTGATGTGGTAAAAATTTATACCTGAGGGCGACCCTATTCACTCTCTATAAAATGTCAAATCTATTATGTGTGATAAAGTTACTATTTATTGCTTAATAATAATGACAATGATACAATTATTGTAGTTAGTAGCTGGACTGACAGAATTTCCATTTTGTATTCTTGTAACTTTAAAATTCAATTCAGAAAGTATTGGTTGCTGAAATTATGATAATGAAATCAATTATTTTAAAAATTTACCAATAAAAAGTCCCACTATGTAAGAAAGATAGTAGACAATTATCTAGTTTGAACATCAATTGAGGTCATACCACTTCCAAAAGTTATTTCAGCAAATAAGTATAACATATTTTAAACCTATCAGTGTTCTTCCAACTTTGAACAATATTTTCAAAAAGATTACGAATAAATTTATACAACATTGAAAAGGGGAATATGATGAACCAATTTTAATCTCCTTGTCATTCAGGATGTACCTGTGTACTGCTCTACTAAAAATAACAGAATATTCATACTAAACAATCATTTATTTTATAATATTTCAACAACGTTTTCAGGTCAGTCACTCTTCTTGGCAAGGCTTATTTCTTATTTTAAATTGGAAACTTGTTTTGTCACATTTGGATCATCAAACCACGATATAGTGTGGTCTGCTTATGGTTATTAAAATATATGCACTTATCTCCAGGTCAATGCAGGTCAATGTATTTGATATGTATCTCAAAAATTACTTTTAAAAAACTGTGTCGCTTTAATTTGAGCCAATAATTTGATTAATATTAATTGTCCTAGGAATTTTCTGATATTTCATTCATGACTCCATAAAAAGGTAACAATCTATGTAAATCAAAATCCTTAACCATACCGAAACAATTGCAAATGAAAAAAACAACCATGATTTTAAAATTTTAAAAGGGGTACAAAAGAGCAATGATTTTGCATATGACATGTGCAAATTAATAATATGTACGTTATATTCACCAGCGAAAAAATTCTGTTTTTAAAAACAACCTTCTTTCTAATGGACAGAGATGTTGACTGTACAATAAATTAGATTTGGATTTGCATAGGTTCAAATCTGCACATGTTTGTCCATATGTATCAAATATGTGCTGAGTTTAGCCTACTGGCTTCTCATAATCCACCGGCAATTCCAGTTTTCATTATTTATATTAAATTGCCAGCAGACTAAAGAATCACCCACCCCAAGTTGGCAGTCCGAAGCAGACCTCAGTCTTTTCCAGCCAGCCACTGAGGTTGGGCTCAGAAGAGGGGGGTTGCTGTCAACAAATAGCTAAATTCAGCCATTCAACCCAAAGCTTGCCGTTCCAAACTCATTCATATCAAATTCATTCTTAAATACATTCACTCCTATTTACATATCTTTCATTCAATTAGGGAGTACCACAACTATACAAGTATACTCAATATTCTATCATCAACCCTCTCTCTCTCTCTCACACACACACACACATTCATGGTAATAAATACATTCATTTGCAACATGAACTAGATACAACTCTTATTGCTATAATAGAACAACCCCTTTTCCTTTTTTAGAATCAGAACAGAGGATCCAAATACTTGCTGCCTTGCTCAACCACAATTCACAAATCGGGTGCTGATTGCACAATAGTGGGATCTTCCTGTTTAACTCTGCATATTTGGAATATAATTTTAATTTGATTGTAATATACAAACTTATCATGAAAAGCTCTATGCTTTACTTGGCCTTTCAAATGTAATCTTACTACGATAAAAAAAAAAATATTTAACACAATATTAACAATATTAAAATAGCTGAAATAATGAAAATTCCATAGAAACAGTGTTACTAAGTTCAAACAAAAAGTATTTATTTATACTAGCTGCATTCATGAAAACTACAAATTTATATTCATTTTTTAGATCATCGAGTAAAAAATAACCATTTCTCAATTATTTTCAATCCTTTCCCTTCAATGTTATTTTTATTGCTACTGCTTTATTCCTTTGACTATCATGAATAATTTAGTGCACATTAAACCCATAATTATGATCAGTTTGTGATTGATAATTGATCAATCATAATGATTTGATTTGATGAAATTCTTTGAAATCTGAAATCTGTTTTACAAAAGGGCAAATCTCAGAGGAGTGGTGGGACTACTAACCGGCCACTGGCACCTGAGAAAACATCTACAAAACATGGGCATATATAATAGTGATCCAATTTGCAGACTATGTAATGAGGAGGAGGAAACAGCCACTCATATCATCTTCGAATGCGGAGCAACAGCTCAATGGAGATTCAATGTGACGCACAAAAATGACTCAGAGAACCACATTGAAGCAATAACAGTCAATGACTTGATAATCCTGAGAAAAACGATCGAGTCTATTGACTAAACTAAAGAACTAGGAAGGTACAATAAGCCAGAAGGCTGCAGTGCCTGGGGCACACAAACCCCACCTCCTAGTACCTTTGCCACCTAACCTAACCTAACCTAACCTACAAAAGGCTAATCGAGAGAGCTTCTGATGTAATAAGCAATCTTTATATAATAAACTAAGAATATTCATATTTTTTACAATGATTTGAAATTAAAAGCAAACTAAACCGGAAATAACATTCCAGCCTTGAAGTAAGGAATGCTAAAACTATAAAAAAAATGTTTGCACAGAAGCAAGAAAATAGAAGCATGAAAGCAAGATGTTAGATTTTATCGGACGCAGAAGAGTAAATCACGACGGGAGCCAGTTGCAGATGTAGTCCCTTATCAGCCCGTTTTAGGGATGAGGGAGAAAGGGAATGGGTCAGCATTTAAATGGAAACAAAATATGAACGCTGATTACTTTGAAGTAAACATTAGTACTTGATTTTAGAGTGGCCTCTTCCACATTTATGCCATGGAAAACGAATCTGTTGCATTTCAGGAGTAATCATGGTAGTCTATATGAGCACCCACTGACTTATCAGACCTATATTAGAGCCTATCATTTTTTTTTTTTTTTTTTTTTAAGTTGGTAATGTGTTGGAATCCATTAATATTGAAGTATTTGTGTGTGGGTATCTGTTTCAGTTCTACCATCTAGTACATTAGAAAAAAGAAAGAACATAAAAGAAATTTCATGTTTTAAGGTCTAGCATGCGCACTAACCTTACTGCCAGCAGAGAGAGTTACTTACACTTTGTAAATTACCCCTGAAAAAAGGAAACCATACATTAAAATTAGAGATAGATAGATGACATTTAAATAGTAAATATTATACAATTGGAACTTACCCTCTGAAGGCAACAATCCTAACATTAAAACAGCACTGATGAACCAGCTATATCCATGCACTGTTAAACACTCACTGAATTATTTTACGCACTGTTTAAATATCACAATGCAAAACCGAGAAAATAATAACTGAAAACTTTGAAAACTATAATTGCAAAAAACGCTTAACACTGTTAAACACTCACTGAATTATTTTACGCACTGTTTAAATATCACTTTGCAAAACCGAGAAAATAATAACGGAAAACTTGTAAAATATAATTGCAAGAAATCCTTAGCAACTTTTAACCATTACAAATGTTGAGGTAAGAAGGTTAAAAAGCTTATCGAGTCTGAAAATCACAAATCCTTAAACTTCCACCTTAGCTGATGATATATCTGTGAATACCGCAACTGGTAGTACAGAAAGTTTCTTTTGGAGAACTGGAACTACTGACTCGTGTAAGATTGGAAATAGAAGGGTGTTTTATAACAATAAAAGAAACAATTCAATTAATAATAATTTTATCCTTAGGTCTTGGTTGAAATGAAAAAGTTGGTGTCACTAGCGAGATTCGAACCCATGATCATCAGCACAAGCCACTGCTCTAACCACTTGAGCTATTGTGACTCCAAGATTCAAGTGGTTAGAGCAGTGGTATATTAGCTCAAAGTCAAAGGTTCGAATCCCACTAATGACACTAACTTTTTCATCTCAACTAAGAACTTATATAAAAAAATATACATATAATTAATTGAATTAATTAATTCAGTCAATTATGACTGCAAACATTTTATTCAGTTTATTATATATACATATATTCAGTATATTTATTATTATTAAAATTACTCTTTCATAGTTTATATTATATAATTTCATTTCAATTAAGAACCAATGTACAAAAAAATTTTTTCTTAACAAATTCTAAGCTAGATAGTTATATTTGCTTAATTTAATATCTGTGATTGAATAATCTTAGACAGTTTAAATTCTTCCAAAAAAAGTAATTGAGATAACAAAGAACACGAGGTTCCTTCTTAACTTTGGTGATGTCTATACCTTTCTTTTTTTTAATTACAGAGACAGGACTCACACTTTCATAGGGACCCAGCTAACAAACCACATCGTACTGGATGTGGGACTGGTTGAACGAATAATAAATACGTTTTACAAAAGGATCTGACTACTCTGAAGTTGTCAAAAAAATAGATGACAGGGCATCAGTGGCCACAATGGTTTACATTTTGACATACAAATAGGCTTATTTTAAACATCCTTACACCACAGCATTCATGTAATCTAGCAAACTTTCAGTTCTATTACAAAAAGTGTCCTTTCTGTTTTTGAATTGAAGAGACAGGACTGGCCACACTTCATAGGGACTCACCTGACAAACCACACTATATTGGTATGGGACTGGTTAAGCGCATAATAAATATGTGTTTTACAAAAAGATCTGACTACTCTGAAATTGTCAAAAAATAGATGACAGGGGATTGGTGAGCGCAGCGGTTTACATACATTTTGACATACAAATGGACTTTTTTTTAAACATCGTCACAGCAGAACATTCGTGTAATCTAGATGAAATATCCTCATAAAAAATGCTTTTTTAAATAAATTCTAAGATAAATGATTAAATTTGCTTAATTTAATGGCTGTGATTGAATAACCTAAGACAATTTAAATTGTACAGAAAAAAGTAATTGAGTCAACAAAGAACTCAAGGTTCCTACTTGACTCCAGCGATGTCTATGGTTTTCAATAAAATTATTATTTCTATGCAAAACACTCCAAAAATGCTCCGAGCAATAAAAAGAAAATGAAAATTTCTTAAACAGTGGTAGCGAACTTTCAATTCTAATACAAAAAGTGTTCTTTCTGTTGGTGAATAGAAGAGAAAGGATTGGCCACACTTTCATATGGACTCGCCTAACCAACCGCACCATAATGGAAGCGGGACTGATTAAGCGAATAACATATGCGTATTTTCCAAAGGGAT
>CM077113.1:10058960-10123324 GCA_039619505.1 Cimex hemipterus
GGGGAATTGATGATGGAGCATCGGGGGCCGCAACGGTTTACACTTTGTCATGGCACTCATTACCAAACGTGTTGTAAAGTTCGCAGGCGAAAGCCAAGCATTCGAACCAAACTCGCAATGGTTTTTTTAAAAACATCATCACACCTGAGCGTTCATATAACCTCAAAGTTGAAATACCTTGGGGGAAAAAATGGATGAATTGCAGAAACAAGTTAAGGACCTAACCTCAAAACCAATTCAAGGACCTAACCTCGAAACCATGTCAAATTGACATCTTTCAGCCAATTTCATTTCATTTTCAATAATTTGCTTATTTTTAATATTCCTGAGTACTATTCTGTCTACTACTTCGGCTACTTTTATTATTTTTTTAAATTTTATTTATTTATTTTTTTTAAATCGAAGCCAGTTATTTATGTAAAAGTAAACATTTTATTTTGAGAAAATACGCCAAGGGAAGAGGATGTGATCTGCAGGCTTCGAATACGCCACACTTACCTCACGCAGATATTTATCGGACCGCGTACTTGAAGTCAAGGCGGAGAAGAAGTAAGACTCGAGAACCCGCCAAATCCATCGTCCAACCCACTGCCTCGTTTATCACCGAATATCATTTAGAAGATGACCATGTATAAAGTTATACAAAATTTTGAAAAAGTTATATAAAAAAATTTAACAGACAAAAAACTTTTGATTAATTAAGAAGGAAATTTAAACAAACAAAAATGCCTGGGCTTGCCATGTTGCAGAAAAAAATGCACGTTGACACCTTTAATTCCTAACTCATAAAACAAGTAATGTTATTATATTTCAATTATATTTTTTAGTTTTTAATTAAAACCGAGCCGGTTTAAAAATTTATGAAAAATAGTATTTTCAAGAGTAAGTCCCATCTTGTATAGAGTGCAGCTCAACGCTTTCGAACCTCCCAGGACTGTTTTCAGTCCGATAACCCTCTTTTTAGAGTTCTTTCGGGCTGAGTCCCGTATTTTATAATTTTTTCATTAATTACCTTGAATTGCTTGTAGTGACATGTCGTATTTAATTAACGAAAATTACGTTCGCTACGAGTGTACGTGCGGATGTTTGATGCCAATATCGCGTCTCTATTTCTGCCGACACTGTCTTAAAATCCGATGTGGCTACTGTGTCTGCCACGAAGTAAGTTCCAGAGTTTTTTTTCTTATTAAAATCCAAATAAAATGACAGCGTTTCGAAATTAAATATCTTTTAACTCTGAATCTCATCAATTCATAATGTATTAATTTCTTTATTGATCATTTATTTGCTACGTAAAATAAAATCATGACCTTTAACCACTATGGGTCATTTAGGCTTGAGGCTTGGTAATAATATTCATGTCCTGGATTCTGATTGGACTCCTGACCGGACATGCCACTAAAGCACGTACACAGAAGAAACACTGCAGATATTACCAGAAGACAAGAAGACTGCAGCACATATTTTATGTTTCTGTGAAGGTCTGTGCAGTTGCAGGTTCTTGCAACTAGGAGAAAAAAAAGCCTTAAGAAAGATTCTATACTGAGGAGCCGCTGGCAAAGCTATTGAGGGTTGATTAACTACCTGAAGCTGGGCAGTGAGTTATCAAAAACAGGTCGAGGTGCTGTAGGCCTTTTGGCCTCTTTCATCCAGAACCGTATTCCTACAGTATGATAGTATAATCGGATAATACGCCTGGGGTAAAAATAGCAGTATGGACAGAAGAAACATACATTTTATGTTTCTGTGAATGTCTATGTAGTTGCAGGTTCTAGGAGAAGAAAAACCTTAAGAAAGATTCTATACTGAGGAGACACTGCCAAAGCTATGGAGGCTGATTAACAACCTGAATCTGTTGAGTTATAAAAATCAAAAGAGCACAATAGATCTAGGTCGAGGTGCAGAAGGCCTTGTGGCTGACTCTTTTATCTCAATTCTATAAAAAATAAATTAGCACAATACAAGATGCAGAAGGCCTTCCGAAGTTGCTAGGTTATCATCGCCTAATGAAACTTTGTGATTCCTCTGAGAACAAAGTAGGTATTCAATCGCCAGAGTGGAAAGGGTCAAGTTCCCTCGTTCTGTTCATTATGGGTGCTGAGATGGGGCTGGACACGTATCCATATCCCAACCCATCCACTGGCAAAGAGGGTGTTCAGTAATAACACTAAAAGGGGCGTCAGTGGCCACAACAATTTTATGGGTTGACACGGTGCTCATCACTGTAAGGTATAGGTTCTGGGTTCGAATTCAGTGGCCCTGCATTCAAACCCGACATACTTTCAAATGGCCTTCTTTTTTTTTTTTTTTTCAAAAACACCGGCACCCTGACGGTTTATATGACCTCTGCTATTGCAAAAAAAAGGTCTGTTCATAATTAATTGTCATTTTGTTTAGTTTAATCCTAGATAATATATTTTATTTACCTATTATATTACTATAGGTTCTATTTTATTTAAATTGTTTGGAATATTCCAATACTTTTCAAATGTTTAAGAACTGAATCGATTTTACTTTGATCCTGACCTGACACTTCGTTCAAGGTACACGTAATGGTAAGTTCGGAGATATATCTACATTGTAGAAGGCCTTGTGACCAGCTCATTTATCTCTATCACTCCCAGACCCTTCGTTTCTTCTCTGATATAAACTACTCAAAAATAAATAGGAATAATTGTAATTTATTAATTAAATTTTAATTAAATCAACCAATATATTATTGTTAGTTGGATTAAACAAAATAGAAAATACAAACGAAAAGCAAACACATGTTAATCCTCATTTTTAATAATAGATTTACTTAATTGTAAATATGAAAATTGCTCATTTAGTATAAGAACATATTTTAATCCAGTTAAGTTTAATCATGGAAAGATATGATCTTGAACTAGAAGTTACATTAATGTGAGAATTGTTGTTCCTCAGAGCTTGGTCTCCCAGCTTAGGTTTAGCTTTTTTTTTCTTGCAGTTGCAAGAATCTACATTTACACCCTTACAAAAACAGAATGTTCTCTATGATTTCCTTTCCTTCCTGGCAGCATCTGCACAGCATGGGCCTTCCTAGGCCTTGTACACATTTGCATACAAAGTCAAGCAATTTTGGTATCTAGACAATGTAATATAAACACAGGTCATTGATGTCACTGACTTCTGCCAGGGATTCCGTACAAATCCCCCATGCTTTGTGCCTTTACCTAAAGGGCCCACTCATGAGGACTCTTGCATATGAATGCTGGGCTTTTGGCATCCCAGACGCCTGGTGTAAAGGAAAAGTTGGAATTACTGTAGACAAGTACTTCAAGAGTAGGAGTCCTTTTCCTCTTCTAGTTGCAAGAACCTAATCTATACCCTCACAAACGGTGATATTATATTCAAATTAAACAAACTGTTCTTGTGTGATTTTATTTGAGAAAGATTCATAATTAAGCTGAGTTGATCCAAGTTGCATGACAGTCCGATGTAAGCTGATGCACCAAAGGGAAATGTTGGCATCACTTTTGAATGGGCAAAAGACAATGGATTCCTGGCGCTGATGCTCCAAAAGTCCAGCATCTCATACTACAGGAGTCCCTATTAGTGGGTGCCTTAAGTGCCGCCTGGCTCAGAGGAAATGGCTATCGTCCTGGAATGTGTTTCTAATCTTTTTATTTCTTTGGCTCAGGTTGAATTGCTAAGATTTCAGACTGAGAAATTAGCATATTTGCATAACTTTCAACTGTTCAGTCTTCACTTCGCAAAATCCAGCTCCCGTGCCTCTATCCGTTTTTGAGCCATCAATATAGCAGTAAGATTTGGCCTTCAGAGATATTTCTTTGGCTCACTTTTCCTTTTCTTGTATAAGTACATTGTACTTGTTGGTAAAGTTGTGTTTTGGAGTAATGACACATCGATTGGAATGCCTTGTATGGTGGCAATTGTCTGTATCAACTCCCTAAGTTTCTGTTGTTCATTGGCCTGGCATTACAGATGGATCTCCATTTATGAGCTTGTGAGCCTCTCCTGGCTTCTTGGATTAGAATATGGATGGAAGGTTGACTATAAGCAAACACTTATTCATTATTCCTTAGCTGTACATGTATGACATTCATGTCACTATAGCCTCAAAACGTTACTAATTTTTGTAACATATATCACCGACTTATAACAAGTTTTAAAGAGAGGAAAAAATTAACGCAAAACCATTTATGAACTACCGGCTAAATAAGACTCATAAATCCGATAAAATTTTCACAATTATCAATATCAATCAGGCAAAATAGGGTTAAACAATGTGCAGGCCTAATTTATAATGCCACACTTCCAACTGTAAGCAAATTTAACTTATTTCTAGCTGTCAGCTGTTCAATAATTTGCTATGGTGGTATCACAACATCATTATTTAATAATTAATTGTTTCTGAACTTCTTTATTCATAAAAAGAATAATTAATATAGTCCATTACGACCAATTTTCAGTTGATGGTCGATTTGATCAAATTTTTGCTGAACAAGGGTGGGGTCACTTATTGGGTTCTCCTTAACTCAAATTGATGGTAATACTGAAGCGCATGTTGCCATCTTCATTGAGGAACCCATAGTATCAATTCTGTCAAATTTGTTTTTATTCTTATTTTTATTTTCACTCTACTCTCCAGTTTATGTATCCAAGATTTTTTTTCTTTTCTTTTTCCCTAATTTTAATTGTCTTAATTTTTGGATTATTTTTGGTCTGATTTTGTTCTAATTTTGGAACAGCCTCAGGCAGACAGTTTTGAAAACCACATCATTTGTATTTGATTTCATAATTTTGTTCAATAAAGTAGATTTAGATGTAATATTTGGGGTGTAATATACTGTGCCTTTTAAGAGCTATTGTGACCCCTGTTCTCTGCCTAAAGCACATTGTTGAGTCCTATTTCATCAAGAAACTTTATTAATAGGCCTGGTTTCAGTGGTTGAAGCTCTTCTATGGTCACATTATACATCCCAAAACACTTCTTCCTGCGGGCAAGTGCAGCACCGCAGTTTGTTAGTAGATGTGTTGGTGTCTCCTCTGCCCCTTAGCAGAATCTGCATGACAATAATCTTGGATCAGTCCAGTCTTCTTTAAATGTCCAATTAGCTTGTGTCCTGTTAAGAATTCCATTAGGATTCGCAGTTTGTTCCTGCATCCTTTAACGCATTCTGTGATTTCTTTTCTTCCGGAATTTGTTCCGAGATTCTTGGATTGCCTGTGCCCAGTGAGTGAATTCCAAAGTCCCTTCATTTTCTTTTTGTCCTTCTGTCTAATATATTCATTAATAGTGTGGATTTCTATGCCAAGGTTCAGGTCCTACCAGCGGTGTAGCAGTTCCTTGCCTTGCAAGGCTGTCCGCTTTCTTGTTGCCTTCTGCTCTCCATGAGACCCAGCAGAGGCTGACTTTATTCTGCATAGCTAATATGTTTAGTTTGGTCTTGCAGCTCAGCACCATCCTTGAACCAATGGTATTTGAGCTTAGTGCTTTGATGGTTGCTTGGCTATCTGACATGGCTATATTCTTGTTTTTGTACCCTTTACCTAGGTTGAATTGGGTACATCTTTCAATTGCATGAATCTCAGCTTGGAAGATACTGATGTATTTTCCCATGGGTATCGCCATACCTTCTTGGGTCAATAAAGTATATTTATATTCTATTCTATTGATGGTTTTCTTTTGTGAAAAGCACATTTTATTTTTTAAATTGGGATGTTTAAGCGAAAGAAACTTTGTAGAAAAACCAGGTTGAGAACTCTATCGATATCTCATTAGCTTTTTGTATGTAATCAAATGATAGGATGACTTTTGTTGTAATGGAAAACGAAGGAAAAATGCTTCCTATGTCAACAAAAGCTTTCCTTTTTTAAAACAATAGTCTTTGAGATGTAGAAGTCTAAGAAAACCAGATTATCTCTTGTACTTCCACTCTTTGAAAATCTCATTTTTTCAAAACATTGGAACTGGAAGTCAAAAATTTTTTTCATTTTGTTTAAAAGGTCGATAGTCATTACTGTTCCAACTGCATGGAACACTTATCTTCTGCTGAAGCAAAAGTGAAGAAGAACAGGTGCAATACTTGCTTTGACTGCCCAAACTGTTTTCACACACTTTCAGTCAGAGCAACAACTAGACACGCCGAAGATGGTTCTACAAAAGCGCCGACTAAACATTATTATTTATCTTGTTTTTTCTGTCGGTGGACGACAAGAGATGTCGGGATACCTGAGCAAACTGTCGGTACGTGAGCCAATTTGCAAAGTTTTGCATTCGTGTCTTTTTATCAATTATATTTTTTTAGCCTCAGGAAATTGGCCTATTAAAGAGAATCCTCATGCTGAAAAGCTTTCCAGTTTTCTTGAATATTATAAATTGGTAGCAGTCAGAGAAAAAAGCCAAAAGGAGAAAAAAACCATTGGGCCTCATCGTAGAGGCTATACTTCAATCACTGTAAATTATTTTATTTTTTAATTTTTAGAAGAAAAAAATTATATTTGAGGTTAATTTGATAAATTTAAGGATAAATTTGGCCTGACTTCAATGATAGCAAGAAAAAGGGCTGGTCTTCCATCTTTGCCACTAGGAGGTAAAGATATGAGTCCAAAATCTCTTCCACCGATTAAGCCTTGTGAAGCTGTGGAAGATGTCAAACCACTTCCAGAAGAATTTTTCACTTCAGCTCCAGACCTTACAAAAGGTTTAAAAAAATATCAAATAAAGAAAGTAAACAGAAAATTTAATCTATTAAAATTTCAGTGACCACTATTGCCCAAAGGCACTCCAATCCAATGCTTCAGCCAGAGAAAACAAGTGATTTGCACCCTCAACTTCGGCAGTTTTACGTTAAATGCTCACAAAGGTGCAGGAGTTGTGAACATAACGTCTCAAAACCTGAATATAATCCAGGATCGGTGAAATTCAAAATTAGAAATGCTGCTTAGTAAGTAAATTGTCATTGTGAAACATTACAGCAATCTGTAGATTTTTGATTTTTAGTTATTACATGCCTGAAGTTAGGATAATGACGTGTGAACCTCTACAAGCAGGGCAGACTAGTGAAATAATAATTAAAGTTGTCAATCCGACTCAGCATATGACAACATTACAGTTCAGTCCGTATCAAAAGCTGAATGAAGATGATAATCAGGTTGTTAAATATTAAGAATTAAACAAAGAATTTTGTTGAATTGCAATTATTAATTTATAACTTTTAGGATTTGACATTAAGCCAAATTCGAAAACCAATCCGCAATGTGGTATCAAATACCAATATAGATTTGCCGCCTTCTTCGATAATTCTACCTAAACTTGATGATGCAGCGGAGTATGCAGAGGCCAGCGACACACAACATTTTCAGGATGATCCAAAGTACGTCCAGATGAACCAAAAAAAAAAATGGTAAAAATTGTGACAATGCAAATAAACTTTTTGTAGAGTGGTCGTTTGGCGGAGGGGAAACAAAGCGGCGATAAAATTTACGATTACTCCGGATAAATCTCTTGAGAAAGGGACTGAAGTTATATTTTCTTTCTCACTCGAATATAGCTATATAAACACAATGGCAACGTTGGAATCGAAACAACCACAACGTAGTGAACTCCAGGCCAACGTTTTCGTAAATCCTGGACAAATTGTAGGAAATACGAATGTGAGTATGAAATTTAAAATAAAAAAATTCATTATTAGATCACTGTTTTTGTTTATTTCAGGATGATTAGAGTGCTTGAAGACATTCCTCATGACTATACTCAATATTTTGATAGGAAGCTATATAATTAATTAGCTATATGCTTAATGCTTACTTTTATTACTAATTTTTTTAAGCAAAAAAATCACCATATCACCAAACATTATTTATTACTCATGTATTATTATTTTTAAAAAATGTATGTACAATAACTAAAAGGTTTTATTTATGGGGAAGAGTTTCTGATATAATGAAGTTTTCTTCTTTTGATAATTTTTTTTTTACTTTTTTTTCTAATCTTGAAAAATCAATGTATTTTAATTTTTTAGAAGCATAAACAAAAAATGCTTGTATTGCACAAAAATGAAAATAAATGTCAAATTATCAAAGTGATCGTCTTAATTTAATTATACAAAAATTATTGGAATAAAGTACTACAATAATTTATTTTATTTGTATTTATTTTTTATTATTAACAAAAACTAAAATCGAACTGTTTTTTAAACTTATTTTAAATGGGGCTTCAAAAGTCTTGAATACCTAGCAGTGTTGAATGTGGCCAAACTGGGATTGACACCGAGCTTGCTTCACCATAGCCTTGTGTCTTCGAATTATTTCTACTCCAGTCACCACGATGACAAGCCCTGTAAAGTTTTACAGGGAAATGAAACAATTATTAAACAGACTAATTTTTTTTTTTTTTTTTTTTTTTTTTTTAATTTTACCTAATAAGGCTGGTAAAATACATATCAAGAAGTTTCTATCTATTATTTCAAGTTTTCTTGGATTTTCCCTAATTATTCCTGTTTCAGCAGATGCGATAACAGCACAGCTGCAATGACGACCTTGATAAAACAAAAATAATATATTACAATCCCTAGTCAAATACACAATACATTGTAGTGAGCACAAACATGACTATCTAAATATAAGCAATTTAAAAAAAAATATTCTGTACTAATATTATTAATACTTTCAATTTCAGAAATAAATCTAGAAAAAGTTCTACAAAAGCATCTAATCAATTTTCGACAATGTGCATGAATTTGAGGCCAAAACTGCTTAAAATTTGAACTTATTTTTCTGTAAAATTAAAAACTACCCTGTACACTGCATTACTGTTTTTACCATTAAAGTTGTGGTAATCAGGAGCTTATTCTTTGGTGTTACGTTTCAAATTTTAAAGTTCTTTTTTTGTTAAACATTGCCCATTGCTTGGAAGGCATGATAGGCTGATAGACCAAGGTCACGGGACTTAGTTTTGTATGGTAGAGGCTTATGGACTAATCTATTCCTTGATTTGCTAGGATTATGTAAATCTACTCTTTAAACGTGGTGATTAGTAACCGTTAATTGATGATTATTCAGATATCGTGAGATGCGGTCTGGTGTGATGTAGGTTTCAGAAAAAAAAATTTTTATCGTGCCAACGTTTCAGTCTTTATTGAGATCATGTTCAGAGCTCAAAGTGCTTTTGGGCACCCTCAACACGCAAGAATGACACAATTACACAGAAAACAAGCACTTTAAGCCCTGAAGTTGTTCTCAATAAAGATCAAAATGACAATAAAGTAAGTGTTTTTCTGAGACCTACATTACACCAGACTGCATCCCACAATCTCTGAATAATCTTTAAACACTGTTAGAATTAATTATAACAGAAAGGCTGTGAAAAATGGTCAGTTTTTAACTTGCTCATCTATAAATTGTATTCTTTAACTTACCTCTAGTGCACTGTTTATGAAGTTTGTTGTTAATGTGGCCACCTGTCTCAGTTTGATTGGCTTTTGAGAAAATAGTTTGAAAGAATACATCAGGAAAAAACTGTTGGAAAGGAATATTGTTCGTGCTTAATGTGCTGTTTTGGTCTTCAAACTCCTGTGTATTTTTTATTGGGATTTCCAACATGCTGGGTACCGGGATTTCCTCTCTGTTCGAGTAACTCCTAAAAGGGGAAAATATTTGGAAAAATATACTACGCGGTTTGTTTTTTGAGGCGGTTATGATTTTATCTTCCGGCTCGAAGAAGTGTTCCATCAGAATTCTTGGTCTGAAGGGCAAACTGATATCATCAAACTTTGATTCAAATGCATTGGAAATTATATCGGTGAAGGAAGGCAGTTTGAAGACAAAAGCATCTGCAGTCTTGTTTTTGTTCGATGTTTCCATCTCAGGCCCTGATGGACTCAAAGAGTTTCTTTCCGTCGGTATAGCCATCACCAAGTAAAGTTGGCAAATGAGACCTAAAATAATAAATGGATAGTGAAATTTATTTGCTGTTTGATTTTATACTTACTTTAATGTTGGAGATGTATAATTAATTAATTATATTGTGCAAAGTAAGGTTGAGATGGAAAATTAGAAAAATTATAGGAATTTTTCAACTCAACCTCACTTTGCAAAAAATAATTAATTAATTAAAATATACTAAAATTAGTTAAGATTTAACTATTTTTTTAAATCAGGCTGTATTAAACCTTAGTATACTGATGTTTAAAAAAAAGAAACCCATTGTAAGAACCTTTACCTTAAACTGTTGCGGGTACCAAGTAGTGTAGTGTCTTTGAAATTCCAAATAGTAAATTTTAATTTTTAAAAATTGTACCTTTAATTTACTATTTTTGTAAGTCAATTAAATGCTGTCAGTGAAATTTAAATAGCTTATCTTGGTCCTTTATTTAGTGTTTTTACATCAAAATGAGTATTTTTATGATAAACGTTATTAAAAATATAAATCTTTTATTACAGCCCTTACCTGACAACACTGCTACAACTCTCCAGTGGGTCATTTTATAATGTCGTTTTGTTGGCTTTCACAGTGAAAAGTGAAATAATATCATTTTCATTTGAATCTAAAAACAATGTTATAATAATTTAGCCCCTATGAAAGTAATAAGAATGCCAGGTTTTTAACCATTGAAATGTTCAGTTGTTTTAACATGTGAGTTTTTAAATTGTTAAGACAATAAACACAGCAGGAATTAAATTAATTGTTAATATGACTTGAGCAAAAAATGTCTACAAAACGCCAAGAAAAATTAATTATTTGCAGTACTTATAAATCCTGTATTCACAATATAAATGCAGCTATGTTTTATTTTATTATGAATTAAGGGGCTTTTTTTGTTTGTAAGCAAATCTCGCCTCGATTCAATAGCTTCTGAATTTCTGAAAGAAAAATTTGGCTGTCAGTATTGGTCAAGTGAAATCATTAATTGAATAAGCATTTAAGAGCAAAAGACGTTTTGGATGAACTTATCCACAAACAAAAAGAAGCTATAAAAAAAAAATAAATAAATAAAAAATCCTTCATACAAGGGCTAGCAGAAACCTTTAATAAGTTGGACTGAATAAATTATCAATTTGGTTTGGTTAACATTAAATAAATTTTAGAATTCTTGGGAATGGAGAGCACAGACCGTAACACTGAGACTACAAAGGTACTCAATTGTGAAGCCAAGGGGGCAATGCTGCTAACTACCTGTGGGCATTCAACAAAAAAATAACAAAAATGTAGACAAAATATTGGGAACTTTATTAATGTTGATAAAGTACCTTTTGAGGAATATTTTAAATATTCATTCATAAAGAAAATCAGTTTAGTAATTATTAAAGGAAAAATGCTAAATTTGCAAGAAGTTTTTATTAGTGAGAAAATTTGCTTTGCATATGGGGAGTCTCTAGTGTTGGGATCTGTCGAATTTATTTTATGTGATTTTAATATAAAAATTATTGACTATACAAACTTGTTATTTATAAATTGTGAAAAATGACTGAAACAATTCATAGTTAGCCTAAGAATTAAAAATTTTTGTAAGAAATGAATACAAAAATGCAGATGAAATATTTACAAGTATATTAATGTTAAAATAATGGGACATAGTTTATTTATTCATTTATAAAATATATTGGTTGTTTTAGTGATTATTAAAGGAAAATTTCAAAAATTACAAAAAAAATTTAATATTGGTAAAAAAATTTCGTTGCATTTGGTGTCAGTTGAATTTATCTTGTGTTTTTAATTTTGAAATTTAATATAAAAATTATTGACTATAAAAACTTGTTATATATGATAAATAACTGGAATGATACATAGTCTAAGAAATAAAAAAATTATAAGTAATGAATACAAAAAATAACAAACATTTAGACATAATATGTAGAACTATATTAATGTTGATAAACTAATTTTTGAGGACTATTTTAATTATCATTTCATAGTGATTATTAAACGAAAACCCTAAATTGGAAAGATTTTTATTAGTGGGAAAATTTGCTTTGCTTGTGGCGTCTCTAGTGTTGGCGTCTGTAGAACCTGGCAGGCTACCTTCCAAGTATTAGCTTCATCTTCACGTTCAGTTCTACCTCGTTAAGTTCCCAGAGGCGTACTTTAAGAGAGGTACGTCCTGGTTCGTCTTTAAAAAGCCGCACGTTTCCCGTGCGGTTCGAAGTTTAATTTTAGCAATACAGTTGATATTTTTGTAAAAGATAAGATGAAATGTTGAAATACCGTTGTTAGCCGAGGCAGAGGCGTTTATTGCATTGTTTGATCATACCCCGAGTACCTATAGGTACCCAAAAGCGAAGGGATGTCTCGTGCGGCGAGTAATCTCAGCACCGGCGAGAAATTGCTCTCCATCATCGATGACATATCATTAATATCGAAGTATGTTTGTTTATTTATTTACTTTTTTCACAGCTGAAATGTATTGTTTTTTCTTTACAGGGAGATAATTGAAAACGCAATAGCAATGAAGCACCAGAAGCTATGTGGTGCGGAACAGCTCCATTTGACAGAGCTGTTAATTGTTAAGGACAACGAGCTGAAAGATACCTTGAAACTAGCTTCTGAGCAGGCCAAAATAAATCAGAAAATGGACCTGCTTCGAGCAGAGGTTGATAAATTGGATCAGGACATTCAACAGCTACAAAGGCAGTTAAAAGAAGCAGAACAAATTTTGGTAATAAACATATTTTTTTAAATATTGAAAAAAGTAAGCAAACTGAAATCCTGTTGAACCGACTGGGCTATTTACTGGATCCATCAAACTCATTTTAAGCTTGAGCTAGCTGACAGTTCCTCACTTAAGATGGCACAAAACTGAAACTCAAGTAACTTCAAAAACTGCCAAGTATAGACAAAGCCGATAGGAACCCAGTGCTGGTTCGACCATATGCAGACTAACATCCATCATAAACTTAAACCAATATACACTTTTAAGTTAATTATACTTTATTTTAATTTACTGTAATTTATTTCCCTTTTTTGTTTTTCAACCCGAGGGTTTCACTGTTTTCCTAAAGAACGAAAATAAAATAAAAGTGTGACGCTTGATTATTTCCCTTTTGGAGACGGAGACGAAGCGGCCACATGAAAAAACTCTCCACTCAACCCCAGGTACCCGGCGACCAGGTGAATTGCCAACGGTCCAGCGAGGAACCGTAACACCATACCGATTATTTTATTCAGGTTGATCAATGTAAGCCTTTTTTAAAGGCAATAGCCCATGCTTAAAACAGAATCGTGCATTAAACAATTTGCCATGGGCCATGGACAATTATTACATCACAAAAGAAACCTGTGGCCTGTTTGAAAACATTAATTTTCAAATAAATAATAAAATTAAGCACAAAGTATGTGTATTGAAAAAAATAATTAAAAATTAGCTGAAGGATGTCCAAATGATAAAAAGGCTCTCTGACAAGTGCTTTTGTGCTCACAGTTAAGATTTCTCCAAAATTTGTTATCTTTTGTACAAATCAGACTAATATTCCAAGCACCCAATCGGTAATGTATTTCATGAGGATCCTGAAGGGATGGCCAATTAATTAGTTCTGAGAGGGGGAGGTCCTAAGTTTTTTAGCCTTAGTTGTCAAAATTTTAACTGGTTAAGGAATAAGTTTGCCAATTCAATTGATAATTTTTTCCAGGCTACAGCCATTTACCAAGCGAAACAAAAGCTTCAATCAATCAACAGGGCCAACAAGAGGCCAGTGTCATCAGAAGACCTTATAAAATTTGCCCATAGGATAAGCGGGTCGAATTCTGTGTGTGCTCCGCTAACATGGCAGCCGGGTGATCCTAGGCGACCCTACCCAACTGGTAAAAAAATCCTATTTAAAATTTTTTTCCATAAATTTATTTTGAATTTTTTTTTCAGATATAGAAATGAGGGTTGGATTTCTCGGCAGGCTAAGCGACATGCCTCTCAATGGCCATATGCTGCAACAGCAACAGGCTAATGCTTTAGGAGGAGACATGCACCGTCCAGGTCATAATCCAGGTATTTAAAAAACTCCAGGAAACATAATTTCCAATTTTTCATGTTTGAAATTTTTCAGAACCTCCTGCTTCGCAGCAAAACCAATTTGCATGGCATTCTTCTGGTGAAATTCACATGTCTGTTGGCCAAGGCAGTGTCCCCATGGATACGCGAAACCATGCGAAGGACAATGAAGACGTTGAAGTTATGTCAAGTGACTCAAGCAGTAGCTCTTCGAGCGATTCTCAGTGAAGTTTTAAATTTGGGCATCGAATATGCATTGTGTAAATATGACTGTCAATAAATAAATTTTTATTAATATTTTACTCTGTGTTCCTCATTAATTAAACTGTTCATTGTTACATTTAATATCAAACTTAAGTTATCACCAGGGGATGAGGGGAAGGGAAATGCCAAAACAGACAAAATCAACAAGGATGTGCAGATATAGTAGTTAGAAGATTACATAGGAGTCCACCAGCCTCTTTATGACTTGTGCCCGTGCACCACGACCAATATTGGTCCATCATGCATTTTTTATCTAGAGCTCCTCCTCATTAAGCTGAAGGCTTTTTCAGAACCCACAAAGCTTTTTCAAGGACTTAATGTATCCTTCAGGTCCTGGCTTTTCCTCTCTCAGGATTTGTATTCAGCCTACATAGGCCTTTGCACCAACAGTGACGTTCCGCTTTTTCTTCTTGGCCGAAGAATTGTTTCTGCTTCTCCTCTGGAGCCTGCAGGGTCCAGTTAGCAGTCCAACTATTATTCTAATCCTAGTGCGTCCTAAACTTAGTAGTTCTGTGATGGACCTTTGATATACTTTTTTGTATGCCTCTGACCTGGGGCTACTTTTCCATTGAATGGAGGACTTATTGATCTATTGTCAAATGGATCTGCGTTTTTGGCAGTTTGGTAACCACAAAATGGTACAGGTCTTCAGGGCCAAAAGGTGTACTCATTTTCCTTGGCAAATTTGTCCGCTTCGCCCTGGTACCCAGGCATGAGACAAGGCTAATTTTTTTTTACCCAATGTCTGATACCCAAACGACTGGGACTTTACCACTGATCCGGTGATTGTCTTCAGTGCTGTCTGCCTGTCCGAAACCTGTATTGACAATACCCACCCTTTTTATCTCGTTAGTGCAGTGTTCAACAGCCTCAGTTTCTGCTTGAAACGTGGCGGCATATTGCCCTAGTCCTTTGTAATAAAACTAATTGGTTGGCAACTGGGATCCCTTTCCCCCAGTCTGCTCCAAAGGTATTTTTTAATAATTAGAATTTTTTCTTCAAACTGAATTAAGGGGGAATCAACAGGTATCCACCGAGTTCTGCCTTGCTGAAGTCCCTCACGAAGCTTTAGTTGCTCCTTGATACGTGAGCTATTGAAGCATGTCTCTACTAGCCTATAAATTGTGGCTCTGGCCTATCCCAGAAAATGTATAGTGGTGGTAGATTCAGGATGTGTAGCTATGGGGGGGGGGTTACATTAAGAGAGTGACTATCAAATTTAATCTATCATCACTGCGCACAACACAGGAGGAAATACTAAAATTTATTTTATTGGTAAATAGTCACTAATCCTTTTAAAAAAAAAAGATGGTTCCTACTCAAATTAAGTAATTCAAATTTCTCAGACCGATCTATTGGGTTGTCCGGAAAATAATGCAGGATTTTGGTATTAAACAAAAAAAAAAAGAAACTAGTTACTTTAAAGCAATGTTCTTTAATCAAAATAATTTCCCATACTCTCAATACATTTCTCCCAACGTGTTGGTAACTTATTAATTCCGTCTGAGTAGAATTCAGAATTTTTAGAATTGATAAAGTCAATAAATGCATTTTCCAGTTCCGTTTGATTTTTGAATATTATGTGTTGTAAGTAGTGGTCCAGGTGTCTAAAAAAATGGTAGTCAGTAGGCGAGAGGTCCGGAGAGTAGGGTGGGTGAGGCAAAGTTTCATAGCCAAGCTCCAATAATTTTTGTGACGTTACACGTGACACATGTGGAGTGTGGAACCCAATTTTCGAGTTTTTTCACTTTTCCAATCGCCTTGAGGTGGTCAGCGACGGTCGTTTTACTGACTTTGAGTTGCTCTGCAAGTTCTCGAACAGTTGTTTTGGGGTTTTCTTCCACCACTGATCGCAGAACATCATCATTAAGAGAGGAAGGCCTTCCACGACCTTCTTCATCTTCAAGGCTGAAATCTCCCTCCCGAAATTTTTTAAACCACCTTTGCACAGTGCACTCATTAACACAACCCTCGCCCCAGACTTGGTTAATGTTTCTAGCCGTTTGGGCTCCGCTTCGGCCGAGTTTAAACTCGTAAAAGAAAATCGTACGAAATTCTCGCTTTGACATTATAAGGATGACTGAATTATTTCCAAGTAGCGGAATGCTACAGAGGTAAACAAACAATATCATTTGGAAGAGGATTAATAAGTGTTGACATTCATACAAATGAGTAATCCTGTAAACGTAAACAGAATATTTTATATAGATTTTTTTTAATGAAAACTTAAAATCCTGCATTATTTTCCGGACAACCCAATAGTTCTTTCCCTTTGTTGAAACTATGTTACACTGTTGTATTTAAATTTGAATTGAAATTACGTCTTGTTTCTTTTTAGAAGTTCCTTGAATTCCGAAAATTTGTTTGACTTAGGTTCTTTTACTCTTGTTATTATTTCTGTACCGCTTTGACCTATATATTTAATATTGCAGTCATTACAACTGAGTTGGTAAACCCCGCTTTTTGTCGAGTTGTCTGTCTACCTTGTCTTTAGGTTTTGAAAGGCTGTTTTGTAGTGATCCTGTACTTCTAAAAGCTATTCTAAAACCTTGTTTAAAATTTTTACTAACTTTTTCAGATAATTCACTAATGTATGGCAAACAACGGAAACCTAATGATTCTTTTAAAGTTAATTTTTTTTATTCTTTTAAGTAGTAACCTATCAGTAAATATTTCTAGATGCCCATTGTTTTTTGCTATGGTTTTAATAGTTTCTAATTTTTTTTAACATATGGTCTATGAGCCAAATGAAATCAGCAGCCTTTTGAGACCATGAGTGGGAAGAATCCACTGGAATCATAGTGCCTGTAGTTGTGGGGTTTTTTACATACATCTATTTGTATTAGGTTATTTATTATGGACAATTTTAGGTCTAAAGAGTCACTAATGTTTTTGATAATTTCTGGCCTGTTGAATCTTGTTGACTGTACTGTATTGTGCATTTTAAGACCATTTCAAATTTAACATAGTATAGTAGTTCAATTCACTCGTTTTCATGTGTGGTCCGCTTGACTAATTAATATCTTTCAATTAATTAAGGTTTTTAGTGAAAAATGGCAAAAAGGAGGGAAAATTTAAAAAAAAAGGTGGGGTTGAAATGGGAAATTGTGTGGATCGAAGTCACGATAGCTCAGGTGGTAGAGCAGTGGTGTATCAAGCGGAAGGTCGTGGGTTCGAATCCCACTGAAATCATTGACTTTTTTATTTCAACTAAATACCTTATTTAATTAATTGAAAGATAGTATACTAGGTATGTACACTCTGACAGATTATTTGTTTACGCCTTTATTTAAAATTTGCTATTATCAGACTGGTTCATCGTTGAAGATATGCAGAGGCTGCTGGAGATGGGCGTTCCAAAATAAATGCCACATAGGACCCGGATTTTTTTTTTTTTCTCCAATCCAAGTTGATAAATGTATGAAAGTTGGATTCATTTACGCTTACATGTAAATAAGAAAGAATTGGGCATCGGTAGCCATAACGGTTAAGACATGGTGCTCATCACTGTGAGGCAATGGTCCTGAGTTCAAACCCAGAAGCCCTGAATTACAAATCAAAAATCAGTGGCACTTTGAGAATTGATATGACCTCTGATGTCCCATTAAAAAAATAAGTGAATTTTAAAAGATATTTACCAATAATTAGGTTTTTTTTTGCACAAACAACTTTGAACTTACCATTGTGATCACTTCAACCAGTGCCCAGTTAATCCGGCTCTTGGTTTGAGACATATTGCTAGTTATTTTAGCCAGATGAAAATCCTTTCACCAATAAGAGTTTGTAGTGGGATGATGTTTTTTGTATTTAAGATTTTTTTTTTAATGGTTCAAATTCAACCGTGCAGTCCATAAATGAGAGTCCTGATCATGAAGGATTTCACTGAGGATATTTTTACGGGGAAAAAGGGAAAAATTGTGTCGAAGTGCGTTGCAAGAGCTGGTCGACCTGAGCCCAGCTGAGGAAAGTGAAACAGTCGTCTCTCCGACAGCTGATGAGTTCCAGTCTCAGTCGGTTCAGGCAAGGGTCGAAGGAAGAAAGTTCCTCGCCGTTATTTTAATGTTTCATTCGCAGTAGTTTTCGTTTGACGAGCCAAGGCTCTCGTCCTCAGAAGAAATCAGTCGACTCGCTATTATGGGAAGAAGGAAAGAAGGAGTGAGCGTTTTCCGCGACATCGTCAGACAGCAGTACGACGACTCGACCAGGTTCAGGCTTTATAAAAGTGTCAAAGGTAAATTGGCCTGACTTTTCACTTTGCCCTTTTATTTCTCTAAAATATCTCTTCGTGCCTTTTTGCCCCTCGCTAATTCTGGACGTCGGACCTTGACACTCGTTCTATTTACTCTGCCCAGAAATAGAAACGATATTTCAAAATAACCAAAGTCCTGATGCAATGACCTCTTCTCGCCCTGGAATGGGTTCATCCATAACCAACGGTGATAAATAAACAACTCGGGAGAAAAATCAATAAAAGCCACGTGCGTTAGAAAATTCTATTTTTGCATCTCCTCGTGCTCCTCTTTTTATAACACAGCGATTAAAATCAAAAACGGTGCAATAATATTTTCCAACCACTAAACCACTAGAAACACTACTAACTAATAGTTTTTACCCCAAACCATATCCGAAAAAAAACTTCAAATAGTTAAAAAAAGATTAAAGTTATAAGCATCCTTATGTCTAAGTAAACTTTAAATGCTTAAAAGATGGCTACAAGTGATATACAACCATTTACCCTTTATATCCTTCGTTAAACACAAACTTAAGGCATTATATGTAAAATCAATAATCATGAACGCCAATAAGTTAAAAATGTATAACGTTATAAGCACCATATTCACAAAATCTGTAGAGGAACACCTCTACTAAGATAATAACTGTTGATCTTGACAATTATCTAGTTTTTCATCTTCTAAACAGGCTTTTATCGTTCAAAAAATAATGATTATAAGATATGGTGCTTACACAAATCAGTTAAAAATAATTATTATGAGCATCCTCAGGTGTGAGGACAATTTAAAAAAGGCTACCAGTGATATAAAACAATTGGATATTTCCTTCGTTAAACATTATCTGTAAAATCAATAATCATACAAACTGTTCATCTTGACAATTATCTTGTATTTCACCTTCTAAACAGGGTTTTATCTTCCAAAAGTAATAATTATTTGGTTCGAAGTTTACCAAAATCAATTGAAAATAGTTTATCATTATAAGCATTCTAATGTCTAAGGAAAATGTAAAGATGGCTACAAGTGATATACACCAATTTACCATTTATCTGTGTTAAACACTGACGTAAAGCATTATGCGCCAATGCAATAATCAGAGACATGAATAACTTAATAATCATTGCAGACATGGTTTCTTAGTTACACAAACTAATTACAAGAAACATCTCAACGTTATAAGAGAGGAACATTTCAACTAAGATACTAACTGTTGATCTTGACAATTATCTGGTATTTCATCTTCTAAACAGGGTTTTATACTTCAAATGTAATAATTATTAGGTTTGATGCTTACACAAATCAATTGAAAATAGTTTATCATTATAAGCACCCTCATGTCTGAGGAGAATTTAAAGATTGCTACAATTGATATACAACAATTTACCAGTTATATCCTTAGTTAAACACTAACTTAAAGCATTATCTGTAAAATCAATATCATAGACATAAATAAGGTTCATAATCATCACAAGAATTGATTATTACTTATACAATTATTCAGATATTGTGAGATGCGGTCTGGTGTGATGTAGGTTTCAGAAAAACATTTTTTTTAATCTCATGATATCTGAATAATTATCTATTAACAGTCACTAATCTCTACACATTACTTATACAAATCATTTGCAAGAAACATCCCAAAATTATAAGCATCGTATGCCTATAGTCTTTAGAAGAACAAGAAGAATGTCTCTACTAAAATACTGACTGTTAATCTTGATAATTATCTAGTATTTCATCTTCTAAACACGGTGCCAAATTAAATATATTAGGTATGCAGAATAAAATCAGCCTCTGCTGGGTCCCAGAACACATGGGAATGGAAGGCAAAGGACAGGTGGACACGTTGCAAGGAAAAAAGCTGCTACACCGCTGACAGGACCTGAACCCTTCTGTGGCATAGGAACTCACATTATTAACGAATATTTCAGACAGAATTTCATAACAAATTTCAGAAGAAAATAAATTACAGAATGCGTTAAGCAGGAACAAACTGCGAATCCTAATAGCTGCAAGCTAAATGGACGCTAAAAAGGATTGGAATAATCCAAGATGGCACTTGCAAATTCTGCTGAACGACAGAAGAGACACCAACACATTTACTAACAAACTGCGAAGCTACAGTAGCCCGCATGAGGAAATGCTTTGGGATGTATAATGTGACCATAGATGAGCTTCAGCCACTGAAACTGAACGACCTATTAATCAAATTTCTTGATAAAATAGGAACCGAAGTGCTTTAGGCAGAGAACGTGGGATACAATAGCTCTTAAAAAATGCAGTACATTACACCCCAACAAATTACATCTACATCTTCTAGACAGGCTTTTATCCCTCAAAGTAATAATTATAAAGTACGGAGCTTACATAAACCAGTCGAAAATAATTTATCGTTATGAGCATCCTCATGTTTATGGAAACTTTAAAGATGGATTCATAAAGTGCTATACAATAATTTACCAGATAGTTCCTTCGTTAACCCTCTATCAGGCGCACCTCTGAATGAAACAAAACCAGGCGCACCCAGCCTGAGAGGCCACCTACCTGTTTTACCTTCCCCCTTCCTCTCTAATCAATTTAATCCAAAACACTGTAAAGGTAGCCTTTGCTAGGATTTACGGAAATCAAGTACACCAAATTGGATGGAAACAAACGAGTTTATTGAATATAATGAAGCATAAACTAAAACGACCAAAATTGTGAATTTTGTACAAGTTTTTACAAAAATCATACATTTTTTGGTCCACTTCAGCAGGAAATTTAGAATAAAAGTCAGGAAAACTGAACTGAAAAGTAAAATGAACGATTACAACAAAAATATAATGAAAAAAACTTTTCTTTTAATTTACGACACAGTCAGGAGCAGGCGGCTCGACCAGCCAGGATGGGTCTAGGCTAGCAGAGTGAAGGTTGATGACAGAATGAATTAGGGATTCCTATGCACCGCCCCTAAATAGGAAATTACTAGGACAAGCGTCCCGTTAGGCCATCTATTTATATTATTATATTTATTTCAAATATTCATTTTCTTTCAAATATTTAATCTAAATTCTTTGAAATATTGATAAAGAAAATTATATGGAAAATATGTACATACTCATTTCGTCACTCTTTGTCAAGATCAGCCTTGAAGATTTGATATGCCATTTTTGTTTTTAGAATTTTCAAAGATTTTTCTGTTTTTATAATGACTACTAGTACTTTCTTTGACTAAAATTATATGAAATATACAAATGATTTATTATTACTCACCCCCTATGATTTTTATTTTCAATCTATGTGCATGTAATTTTTTAATGTTGTTATTTTGCTTTTGCTAGAAGAAGTACATTAAATAATTAAGTTTATCAAGCTTGGTCACAGTTTTCCTGTAAGGTAAAGGTTGAACGTTGAAAATAATTATTGTTATCTAAAATAGCTTCTTCACAGTTCAACAACATTGCCTTTGTGCCAAGATTGGCTAAAGCGTTTTGCATTTGTTCTTTTAAAGCTATAAATCGAGATTCAATTCAGATTTTCATTCATGCAATTTAAGAGGTAATTGCGTTATTTTGTAACGAAAAAAATAATTGTATTAACCCCTGATCAATAAAATTGATAACGTTTTTGACCATTGTGCAATTTAGAATTTGAACAGTATTTTTCTCACATAGAAATTTGAGAAAAAGTTGCAATTAAAAAAATAACAATTGTAGAGTATTTTGAAATATTTATAGGTTTTAATAATTGACTGCAATATAACATTTTTTTTAAACAAATACGAACAAAATAAATTGGATGTTTTATTATTTTAGAAAAAATAATCTAATTGCAAATTGTTAGACAATGTTATCAAACCAGAAAAATAATAATATTTGTTAGGGTCGGTGGCCACACTGGTTAAGGCGTTGACACGTCGCTTATCATTGTAAGGTAAAAATCCTTGGTTTGAATGCAAGTTTTTTTTTTTCTTCAAAATAGGAGTGGATTGACTCTGATTGAATTGAAACATTGATTGGATTGAATCTGATGTTGCACCCCCCTCAAAAAAATTATATTTATTACAATTAATTAAGGTTTTTAGTTAAGATGAAAAAAAGTCAATGGAATGAGCGGGATTCAAACCCACAATCTTCAGCTAGATACGTCGCTGCTCTACCACTTGAGCCAGCACCACTTTCAACCCACTCAGACACTAATTTTCTAACTCAACCTCCCCTCTCTAATTTTCCCTTCTTTTTGCCATTTTTCATATGTTGTGTAATTGGATTGGATTCTCGGCGACAAATGAAATGTTGAATAAAACAATTTATTCCAATGAATTAAGGTTTTTAGTTGCAATAAAAAAGCCAGTGTCACGAGTGAGATTCGAACCCACGATCTTCGGCTCGATACGCCGCTGCTCTACCACTTGAGCTATCATGACTTTGACCACTGCTCAGACATCAAGTTCATATCTTCAAGAACCTTTTCAAATGTCGTGTAGTCGGATTGGATTCTCGACGACAAATGAAATGGCCACAGAGAGCTTTAGTGAAGTATACTTCATTTTGACTTTTTGTCGTGATAGCCCAAGTGGTAGTGCAGTGGCATATCTAGCCGAAGATCGTAGGTTCAAACCCCTCTCGTGCCATTAACTTTTTTTTCATCTCAACTGAAAACCTTAATTAGTTGTAATGTATTAGTTGGTCAAGCGGACCATGAAATTAGTGAATTATATTTGTAAATTTTGTTGCCAGGAAGTCAAGATTGGGTTCAAAGACTCGGGTTTCTGAAATCGCTGCCAATACATGCTGGTTGTGTCAACTGTATATGCTGGAACGACAAAGGGGACAAATTATTATCGGGGTCTGACGATCAGCATCTCATTGTAACAAACCCCTACAATTACGAAGTATGCCGAATAAATTTGTAGATTTAATTTTACGATGGTTTTTGATTTTTAAATTTTTTTTTTTTTTTTTCAGATTGTTAGCAACTACAAGAGTAGTCACAGGGCTAACATATTTAGTGCAAAATTTTTACCTTTCACTTGTGATACTGGGATTGTTTCATGTTCTGGAGATGGCATGATTCTGTATTCAGGTAGGGGGGAAAAATTGTCCGAATTTTTGATTTTACTCTAATTTTGATTTTCATATAGATTTGAGTCGGATTGAGGAAACGCATAATAATATATTTAATTGTCACATCGGAACAACTTATGAAATAGCTACAATACCTGATGACCCAAATTCGTTTCTTAGCTGTGGCGAAGACTGCACTGTCCGTTGTTTTGATCTTAGAACTAAAGAGAAATGTAATAAAACAAGGTGTACTGATGTAAGAAATTTTTACATTTTACATTTCAAAATTTTTAAATTCTAATTGTTGTTGGGTTTTTGTTTTAAGGATGTGATAATTTCTTGCCAAAGAGCTGTTACAGCCGTCGTTGTAAATAGTATAAATCCTTATCAGCTTGCGATCGGTTGTTCGGATAGTTCAGTAAGAATTTACGATAGAAGGATGCTTGCTATGTACTCAGGTAATTAATATTCTTAAACTGTATGAACTGATTGTAATTGAACTTTTTAATAGGATATTCTGCGACACCTTTTGTGTCATATATTGCACCTGGTATGGAAGGACGATCCTACCGCATAACTTCCTTAAGTTTCTCGCCGAATGGTTCTGATATTTTAGTTAGTTATTCATCAGAGCATCTTTATCTTTTTGGTATTAATGTAAGTATAGGTTATCCTGTCCTGGAAGAATAAATTTAACAAGTTTATTGTATTGCAGAATAGCAAAGTTACCACACTCAGTCCAGAAGAATCATTAGAAGATATGTCAGAAACTTGTCCAGAAAATGGTTCATCAGATACAAACTCGTCCCGAGTTGTAACGGTCAGGCGATTGCGATTGAGAGGTGACTGGTCCGACACTGGACCAGATGCTCGACCCCAAAACGAATGTTTAACGGGTATACCAAATATTTACACAAATATTCATAAAACGTATTTTAACAATTTAATGATTATTTAGGCGGAGCCCAAGCCAGGCCAACTCTCCATGGAACTCTGATGCAGAGGATGACAGATGTCTTATCAAGGATGTTGAATGACCCAGCTACTAGAGCAGCATTGAGTCATGGAGGGGAAGATTCGCTACCAGAAACGGTAGATCATCATTCTTCATCACAAAGTGAGCCTTCACAAGGTATAAACTATTTACGCCAGAAATTAATATAGCATTTATATATAAGTTTGAAAGTATATTTTTCAGGTGAAAATCCAGAAAATGTTCCGTCCGCCCCTCCAGTGGAAGATGTCCAGCCATCTCTTCCACCAGAATTGTCTCGTAATCAAGACAACCCCTGTAGCAGTAACTCGCTCGATGTCGATTCAATTAACGGGCCAAGTACAAGCGCTCAAAGAGAAAACGATCCGTTAGATCTACCTCTTCCATCTTTTAGTTCTACCTATTCTTCATTTGTTAAGCCACCTACTGAAGAGCCACCCACCTTGGAAACACCGTTACACGAAGAGGTACTCGATTTTCTTCAGATTTTGGCATTATTGTCATTTTTTCTTATCATTAGCCCCTTGAGCAGTCTGACGAGACAAAAATGCAAGAAGATTCTCCACATCCTTCTACCTCAACTGGTGCCCCTTCGTCTGATCTCAATGAATTATCATCAATGTGTCATGGGTTTGTTGAAAAGTATGTATTATTTCACTCTTTCGACCATTTTGTTTATACTTTGTATTTTAATTTGTTTTTGTTTTAGGCATGGAAAGGAGCCAATGTTGAATTTAACTTATTCAGATGTTGGTTCTACTGCATCATGTATTTCGGTTTTTGTCCGAGATGAAGTTCCAGGAAATTCTGCGAGTGATTCTTCTAGTCAAGATACATTGCTGCAAGGTATAAGCCCTTACAAAAAAAGTTTTATTTTAAAAATAATCACATGGAATCTTTTAGATACTTCTCAAAACAATGATTCTCACGAATGCCATTGCCCCCACGAGCCGGTCGCTTCGCCCGAAGCAATGGAAAGTAAGTGAACCAGTTCATCTTAATTTAATAAAGTAATCAAGGAAATTCAAATCTTCACATTATAGCTCGATCTTCTGAAGTTGATGATATAACAGAAGACGATTCGGACGACGATCTCACCCCAGTAATGCGAACCGAATGGTAATTCATTTCTTTTTTTAATCTCATATCAAAAGAAATATATTAACACTCAAATTTTTTCCCAGCCGTCTGGTCCATCCTATTGAAAAACACATGGATGAAGCGATCAAAAACGTTAGAGGAGAAATGGGCTCTAATGACGATTCGGTCAAAACAAGACGGACTTTCTTTAAACAGAAATATATAGGTCATAGAAATGCAAGGTATGACATTAAAATATTTTATAAAAGTATAATTTTGGAAAGCATGAAGTTTAATTAGAAGTCGATTAGTTAAAAGGACTCCGGTGATTTTAGAACGAGTAGTGAATAGAAATAGTGTTAAATTTACATCAAAAATTTTGTAAGTCATTTCATCACTATTGGGAATTTGAACTCTTAACTCTTAATGTCAATATTTAACTTTACCTCAAATACACTAAGGTACAAAAACCTCACTGCAGCTTTTACAAGATGTAAATGAGCTGGTGAGAGCATATTTTCTTCCATTTAGTCAAATAAATTAATACATAACAAGTATTTTGTAAATAAGCAGGTTTTTACATGTTAGCAGTTTGTGTTATCGATATATATTCCATAATTCATGTATGTTTAGTGGTCATAATTGACCACATTATTTATTCTTTGTATATAAGGTTTTGGTTGAGATGAAAAAGGTAGTGTCATGAGCAGGATTTGAACCCACGATCTTGATCGTGACCATCGCTTCACTCAGACACAACTCATCTCAACCTACTACCTTTTGGAATTTTCCCTCATGGCACTAACCTTCTCAACCAAAACTTAAGGTATAAAGAATAATTAATTGAAATATTACATAATTTTTAGTCAACATTGATTTGTATAAAGTTAGTTTTTTACTGTTTAAACCCTCTTAGGACTGTAACATTTCTACTGAGACGATTTTTAAATATTTACTTTTTTAAAAACATTTTGTTGGGTCCTAGTGAACAGTTTTTATTCATTGATAACATTTTTTATACGCATCTAAGAAAAAGCTTGGGCCATTTCTGAACTATAATGTCGGTAAAGGTAAATTAACGTTTATTTTTCACTTTTATAAAAGGCAGTTCTACTCACAATTTTGTAAGATTCAAATCTATCGGTTGAACCTTTTACAAAAATAAATTTACATACAAACCATACCTTCATTTCCATAAATAAACATTTGAATAGCAACATTTGACATTTCTTTCATTTTTGTTTGTATAGTCGAACTTCCTCAAACAGATACTTCTATTAAGCAACCAGACAATTTTATTTTCCAAGGCATTCCATTTATTTCATTAAAAAAAGTACACGTACCTTTGCTTTTATAGATTTTTTGTGGGGTGCTGGTGACGACATAGCTTGAGGTGTTGTCACAGTGTTCATCCCTGTAAGGTTAAGGTCCCGGGTTAAAATCCAGCAGCCTTGCATTCAAAGCCAACATACTTAGATTATATTATATAGGAGGCAGTCTCTTTACGATCCATGTACGGTGGCCAGTATTGGTCTATTTCATGGGTCGGCAACCTGCAGCCCTTTGCAACTTTTTGTGCGGACTGTCAAAGCCCAATATAATTTTAGGAAGAATCAACAAACTTAGAGCATGAGTGTGCCGAAATGTGGCTGGTGAAAAATATGCGCTAACATTTTACTGCGTAAGTTTAATCCCCATTCCCCAGCAAATACGATGGCTCGTTAGCAAGTGTAGTATTTTTTCATTTTGCCAGTTTGCTACTGTATTTTGCACATAAACACGTTCATATCTGACATTATTGTTGTTATAGCATGTCAATAAAAAATAATTTTTTTATATATTTATTTTTAATAATATTTATACTTGTGTATGATATAAAAGCACTATTTAAGTTACATTTGAATGTGTGGCCCGCATAAAAGATTTTATTTTGAAAATGGCCCGCCATCCAAAAAAGGTTGCAGACCCCTGGCTTATTGTGTCTCCATTTTTTCTTATTTAGAGCTTCTTATTAAGTTTGACGGTTTTTTACCAGACCCCAAAGCTTTTTTGAGGGCTACCGGGTACATTCTTCAGGTCTGGTTTTTCCTCTTCCTGGAATAGGAATTTCACCCTCTCTATGCCTCCTTACCACGGGTTTCACTGTTTCTTCTCCTTCTTGACAATATTTGCACATGCTTGATTCTACCACTGCGAGTCTATATGTATGCCTCCGGAGTCCGTAGTGTACAGTTAGCAGTCCATCCAACATACTTACAAATGTTTTTTGCCAAAAAAAAAACCACACCAACACTCCGAGGGATTCCCCTCACAATGGATACCAGGGATTGGAGGAGTTCCCTCCTGAGCACTGCAGCTGAGCTGTACAGCTTATTGTACTTTATCGCTGGCTCCATATCTTGGAGGAGGGCTCGCAACACAAATGTGAACTTGAGCCCTGTTGTTTTGATGAAACTCATATTTGAAGGAGGTTGGGACCAAATTCAGGGTTGATGAGATACAGTCCCACCCTTTCTACTGATGAGTGCCGTGTCAATTTCGTTCAATTGCGGCCACTGGTCCCCTTAGACATTAGAAAAATTCCAGAGGCTTTAGTGGGGATCGAACCCACGACTGCAGGATCTACTAGCCGAGAGTCTGACACCTTAACCACTCGATTACCCCCCCCCCCTCCAAGGGGTGATAAAACCTCATTAAAATAATTTGTTCAAACAGAGAACAAATAAAAGAAGCATTTACTCATTTGTTCTCATGGCTCACCTTGTCACTCGCTACCTTCGCAAGAGGTATTCGCACCTTTGTTCCCCATAGCACAAGTGGCCATTTACCCACTTTCTGACTCTGTTCAGTTCACTGAGGCAAGGCAAATGGATGATGTAGAAGTTTAGTGGCCACCGTTGTGCATTTGTTACAAGTTGATAGCTATTTACAACTAATTGGAGAAAAAGTTTTTTCAAAAAATGCGTGGCCAAAGACCATGGTGGATGATACCATGTCATCACAAAGAATAGAAAACATGTTTATAGAAAAGACTGTGTAGAAGTTGCAAATCACCAATTGATTTTGACTAAATATTTGCAAAATTGAAACAATAAACAATAAAAGCAAAACTAAATGGAAAATGCCAATACTAGCTAAAGTCCGCCTAACCGTAACTTTAAGATTTTTAACTACTGGTGATATGGTCATATCCAAATAGGTCTTTCTTGCCTTTCCCACCTTCCCATGATGGTTTATTTATTCAGGCATCTATCTCTACTTAAGGAATGCCCCTGGTTGGGTACCAAATTAATGGTATTGTTGGGAAGAAGTCAACACCCAAAGCCCCCCCCCAAAAAAAAAATAAAAAAATAAAATAAAAATAAAAAGAAGGAAAGAACTGGAAGCACAGATAGTTCTCATGTTTGAACTTCAACCGACGGATAGCGTTTCTTTCTTTTCTTACAGAAATTAATTTTCATTAATTAATTACAAAAATAATGTTCTATATCTAGGGTTTAAGTTGTGATAAAGAAAAAAAAGTAACACCTTTTCTTTTTAGTGCGAATTTTACATTTAAAAATAATTAAACTAACTATATAAAACTGAAACATACACTTAATTACAATTAATTAAGGTTTTTAGTTGAGATGAAAAGTCAATGGTACGAGCGGGATTCGAACCCATGATTTTCGGCTTGATACGGCGCTACTCTACCACTTGAGCTATCGTGACCTTGATCCACTCGGACACCATGCACTTAATGATTAAAGTTCCAACTTATTAAGTCTATGATAAAGAAATAGAGAAAAAATATACCAACAAGATCACTTTTCCACTAGTTCCATTTTATGTTCACTATGATAACGACATTCTCGTCAGCAGTTATATTTCGCACCCGAATATCGTACACCACTGGGTCTACAAGGACACAGGACACACAAACTGTTTTTCCACTTTCACCACCTCTACCTGTGATTGCATCTGACAGACTGATCTCTCACTTTTTTTTTTTTTTAAATCTCGAACCCAGTGTCCTTTCCGGGTCAGGAATCTTGCAGGTCACGAGAAAGCTTCTCGCCTCGGTACAATTCAACTGCCGACAGTTCTGAACTTAATTAACTTTTTTCCAAAAGGTGTTTCATTTGCTTACCACTAGTTAGACGGTATCTCCTTCTAGTCCATATTCATTGTTTTCTTTTTTATCTTGAAAAAGATGAAATTTGTAAATTTGATTGTGGGTATGAGTCTGCGTTGTCAGTAGACATGATCGGCATCTTACTGACTCCACAGTTTGAAACCTGAAACCCTCAAAGTAGTGGAATTTTTTTTATATATTTCTTCATCCCATTGTGGTCCTTGAACTTTCATCATTCATTCGTCAATATTTTATTAAGTTTCTTTACTGACATTAGTGTTCGTAATGCACCAAATTTTAAAATTTTCAGCTGCCACATAAAGTTGGATTATTATAATAATAGCAAATTTAAACAAATGTAATTAAAAATTTAATTAGATCTGTGTGCAGATGGCTTAAAAATTTGTGAAATCTAATTATGTTTCAATGAATATGATACTACTTATAATTTTTATTTTTACAATAAACGTAATTATCTCTAGTCAATGAAAATATAAAGAAATTGAGAAATTAGGAAAAGGAAATCTGAGAAAAAAATTAAATAGATCATGGGGTGACTCTTTGGTTTTAAGAGGGTTAATGGATTATATTTATAAATCTGGAGATTATAAATGTATGAAAGTATTAAGTAATATAACTTTATTTAACAAAAAGGCAATTTTTAGCCCAAAACAAATTACATTCGTTATTCTATTATACAGATATTTCAATAATTTTTTACAACTAATCACAATTTCATTATTTTGTGTATTATTATGTATATATTATTTTTAACAAGAGTTTGTTTTGCGAGAGGTTTTTCACCCAGGATTTGGCTTGGCAACAGTGAACGTTTATTGGCGATGGCAGTTTTTATTTATGACACAGAACTGCAAGTTTGAATTACTGGTTTGAGAGTTCCATAGTTTCACTACTGTAACTGCATACTGACTTTGAAAAAAAGATTTACATTTATTTTTGTTAGTTTTGTATGCAGTGCAGAATTGAAACGCAAGAAAATGGCCAGTTACTAAAAGCATGAACCCTACCCCCAGGTTCTTTTGCAGGACTATGATCAAAGAAGCTACTTTTTGGGGCGACAATTACGTCATATCCGGCTCGGACTGCGGCCATGTATTTATGTGGGAGAAAGATACGGCCAAGCTCAAAATGCTACTCGAAGCAGATCAGCACGTTGTCAATTGTGTCCAGCCCCATCCATACTTGCCGATATTGGCCACTTCTGGCATTGATTATGACGTGAAACTTTGGGCTCCAGTGAAAGAGGCGCCTTCTTTCGACTCAAACATGGCTGAAGAGGTTTGTCGATTTTAATTTTTTTTCCCCTGTGATTTCTATAATTTTTCTTTTACTCAGTTGATGAAGCGAAATGCTATAATGCTCGAAGAAACCAAGGACACTATAACTGTGCCGGCATCTTTTATGATTCGAATGTTGGCCTGCCTTAATCAGCTAAGGAGAGGTTTGTCTGCACTATTTTCACAAATTCAAGCAAAAATTACATTATAAATATTTGTTTCAGGTGGTAGAGCGCGGCATCAGAGACATGAGCCAACCGCCAATAGTGATTAATTCATATCATTACAAAACAAAAAAGCAAACAAGATTAACTTTTTTTTCCATTAATGGTCGGGTTGTTTAAAGTATCATAGGAGAGGATTCTTGCTTTGTATTATTTTTTGGAATATAATTTTCTCCTGTTTTATATCTCAATGCTAAATAAATAGGGAACCGGAGTAAACTATAATCCCAAAAAAAGGTACCTTTCCTGCGATATTTTTGTATGTAAAAAAGAAAAATTTTATTTATTGAACAATTGCTATTATGGAATTTCTTGTAGATATAATATTGACACAAACAAAATGAAGTAAAAACACAAAAATCTTGTACAAATATGATACAATATTGTATATAATAAATCCCCTTTTTTAAAAAGCTCATTATTTTTGTTTTATAATTCTCACTGTATCGCTCACCACTGTGGATTGTCAAAATAATTCTTGTAATCTCAACATGTTACCGGACAAAAATGATGAATAGGTAGATTTAATGTAAAAGTTTGAAACGTTTGGAAGCGTTAAATATAATTTATTTACAGGACAAAAACAAAAATATCAATAATTGATTGTGTGTTTTATCTTTTTCTTTCATATTTCCATTTGTAAATCGGTGCTTCATCTTTGGTTCCTTGTTTTACTAATTTTGGCTTTTCATAGCTCGGCTTCTTCAAAGCTCTCTGAACCTCCATCTTTTCTTGAATTATCGATAGTTGCTTATGCCTGTCGATTCGCCTCGCGAGCTTTTTGTACTCGATCATTTTCAATTTGTGCAACCTTTCGATCGCTTTTTCATCTATTTTATGCAGTGGCATTTTTGCGATTTGTTCTCGTTGACGCTCAGAGGACGAGTCGTGACTTTCATCGACAGGCAATTCGTTACCATCAGCGTCAAACTTCACATGCTGCCTAGAAGACATGTTGCTCGCGATGTCAACCAGGTGCAAACCAGCTTGTAATCGGTCAATTTTCTTTCTTTCTATCGTCCTCTTCATGTTGACATAGTTGATACTCTTATTTTCCATGAGTAACATCTGCTGTTTAGTATCTTCGCTCACGGGCGCTTTCTTCTCCACGTGCTTTCCATCTTCTAGCTTCGAATTGATCATATGGTAGTAAAACTCGTCAGGATTCCTGTCCAAGGCATGTCTTTTCAATTTTTTGAGGACTTTTTCTTTTTGATGAAAGTCCTTGGCTCGTCTTATATAATCTTTTTTCTTTTCGAGCAACCCTAGATGGGCCCGACTTTCAGGCTGGTGACGTTCTCTATGAATCTTTTGATTCGCTTTTGAAGCTTTTTTCCAAGAAGACATCCTAAAAATTAATTAAATCTTAGCGCAATCTTACTTGACTTGTGGTGGCAATTAACTGTACAAATATATATATAAAAAGATCATAAGACAAATTACATAGATTCAATATTGAACAGATCATGCTGGAATTGCTACTAAAAGTCAAACGTACATAAATTTTGTCTGAACAAGTTAGCATTTTCAATAATTATTGTATTTCATCCAAGATTTTGTACGCTCCTTTGGCAAGACTGTAAAACGAGCGGTAAAAGAAGGTTACCGGCAGTTATTTTTTAGTACTGACGATGATGACCGTTGGCGATCACCTTTTCATGCTTTTCTTACGTGATTGTATATGAATAAACGTTCGCAGTTCATCTTTTTTTAAATAAAAAAGTAAGTTTTGTTTTATATCGAATATTTAAAACGATTTCTCGTATAGAACGGCGAAAATCTCACAATTTAATTCTTTACATGAACTGATAATTACTTATGTATATGTACTTACTTTCGTGGTTGTTTTGGAATAGGTCTAAAGCGTCTTTATGGTCAAACAAGATCATTAGCAACTTTCATAAGATTAAAAAAACAAATAATCGGTCTTTATTCAATAAACTCGGGATAATGTACTTAACACGTGGTAACCTCAAACCCAAACTGCCCCACCGTACGGCTCGTCACTACGATACTTCAGCCCTCTAGCGCTAGGACCGCGTTGAAAACCTGGTTTCCAAAAACCAATTTCAAATCATTTTTTAATTTAATTATTCCCCCTTTCTGTGTAGGACTGAAATACCTTAATAATAATTAGACCTATTAATATAGTTTTTAATTTGGGAATTTAAAAAAATAAAACAAATATTACAAAGAAAATATTTCTTTCTTGGATACACTAATTTGTAGAAGAATTGCAATATAAAATTAATTACTCTCTTATACAGAACTTTTACAACCAGTTGTTTTAATTTAAAATGTTGAATATATTTGGTTCAAATTTTTTACAATTTTATTTAATATATATACTTTTTGTATGATGGTTCACTACAGCAGAGGTCATATCAATCTTGAGATGCTGGCTTTTAAAAAAAATTGTCAGTGTGTCGGGTTAGAATGCAGGTCCGCTGGATTTGAACCTGGGACCTTTACGTTACATTGATAAGCACTGTGTCAATGCAGCGGCCACTGATGCCCCTACACAAACATTAATGCAAATAATTAATGTTTTTAGTTGAGATAAAAAAGTCAATAGTACGTGTAGGATTCGAACCGATGGTCTTCAGCTAGATATGCTGCTTTACCACTTGAGCTACAGTGACCATGACAGTGGCAAAGTGCCAAAGGTTCCATGCTTGAGTTAAATACTACCTTTAAAAAATGAAACTAGCAGCTGATAACCAATCTCAAGTAAGTCAAGAAATGAGAAATGATAAACTCTATTGAAATTATTTACTTGGTAAAGTCTTCAGTTTTATAGTTTACTCCATTTCTTTTTTTTTCCTTTCATGGTTTGCTATTAAAATTATTTAGATTATTCTTGGCGGATTGATTCCAGGCTGAAATGAATGAAAATTTTTTTCAGAAATGATGAATAGTGGAGAGAGAGTGTTGTTCAATCCATTTAAGAAGATAGTTTTTACTCACATTTGTTTTCCAACGATCCGGATTTTGAGCTTTTAGTAATAGTGACTTTTGCAATTCATGTTGAGAGACATGGCTGTAGAACTTCAATCTGATGGTGAGTTAAAAGCTCGAAATTCGGATCATTAGAATCAAGTAAGATTAAAGGATTAAAAAATTTCCTGTTTCCTCTGGAGTTCCTCAGGATCTTCTTGGCCCTATCATTTTAAAATTTATTAATGATATCACCTTCACATTATCACATTATTGCCATATTGGCCGTTGGGTGGCTTTCCTAATCACTCTCTATATAAAGCCAAGGAAAGGACGTTTCAGTTTCATGGGAACACATTGTATAAATATTTTATAAATGTATATCTTTATTTTTTTTAACATAACATCTCATAATGTTCAGATATAAGATTCAATTAGGTATCTGATATGAAATTAATATATTTATTTTTTTTTCATTAATACCACAGAACATAAGGACAGAGTGTCAAAGCGAAACAATGTATCCTGGATCTGTCTATTATGTAATATTAATAATAACATTGCTAATGTTTTAAATTTCATTGGGTTAAATTAACTTTAGGGCACCCTTGGTTAGAATGAAACACTCAAACACTTCGGACCTGCCCAATCCAGGACGTACATTAAATAATAATTTGTAGTATTTAGTAACTGTTAAGTACCGATTATTTAGAGATTGTGAGATGCGGTCTTGTTTGATGTAGGCTTAGAAAACATTTTCTTTATTGTACTAGCATTTCAATCTATCACGATCAAAACAGCATGATAAATAAAATGTTTTTCTAAACCTACATCACACAAGACCGCATTTCATGATCTTTAAATAATCATTCAATAATGATATGAAAAATATTTAGTTTTGAATCTACAATTACAGTAAAATGACTGAGGTAGTGACATTTTAAGCTCTAATAACAATTATATCTAAAGAAAAGACAATTTTATTCTTTGAACTTTTTTGTTTTGTTGCATCATGATAAAGTTTAAATTAAATAAATATCTACAATCACCCACTAAGCTTATATAACAAGCTATTTTATATACAACTACTTTTCTAAAAAAAATATATAAAAAAATAACAGTATCACAATTTATAATTAAGTACAATATAGACAACTTATCGGGTAAAATACTTAATTTGAAAAAATATTATTTATCTGTATTTACAGTTTTTAGTTATATACATTGTTTGATGAACAATACTGTAGTTTGATTTTGATGATTTCAATATTTCTACATTTCAAGTAAAGTGCCATTATCCAAATCGGCCAACCTATTACTTGACATGGGGCGTGTGATTATATCATCCATCATCTCGGTCATGTCTTCATATCTGAAAACAATTTTTCATATTATAGGTGGTTCGTATGTAAGAAAATTAAATAACATATTTCATACTTATCAAAAGGGGAATGGCGATTAGATGAATGCGTTCTTAGCAACCTAGGCGAGGGAATCATCCTCAATTGGTTTCGATATCGATATGTCAGAAGTAAATAGAGAATGGCCAAAAATAAAAGGAGAGTTCCTGAGGGTTTTTAAACAGTTAAAATTAATAAGAATGTAATGTAATTACTGTAACTCACCGGCCATAAGGGAAAGCCACACATTTTTCGGTTTTACAAAAAGTATTAATGCAAATAGCGAGTAAAGAATGGATTTTTTCCATAATCTAAACCAAAGAACTTTCTCCCAACACTGGAAACAAGGGTGAAGTTCATCTCTAATCAAACAAAACAATAGTCGATAAATGAAAAAGTTTTTATTAGACAAATGCATGAAAATATTAACAAGCACTTACACCAGGCACATCTGAAGAAATAGTGTAATTACCCATGTTATTTCAAAAAAGAAAACTACCATTGAGCATATGCTAAAAAAACGAGTTGCTGTATTATTAAGAGTTTATTCTTTTTTGTATATAACTTTATTACTTACATATAAAATACTCCAATATTATGTTTGTGCAGGGCAATATCAATCCCAACTCCACAAAAAACTAAAATAAATTAATAAAATTAAACGACTAAGCAAATCTAAAATGCATATAGGTATTTTACATTATACATTTAATATAGAAATACTCTACAATAAATAAAGTATAAAATTAAAAAAAAATCTGTCTGACCAACTACCCCCCTTTTAGGTGTCACAGATGAGGGCTTTTACATTTTACAATACTTGCTTCATATTGTTCTCCGATTAATATTATTATACCAGAAGTCCTAACCAATCAGCCACCATGGTCCCCTATTTCAAGGGGATATTCTTTCAAAATTTGGTAACAATTTTACAGCAGTTGAGGAATTGAGAATTAATTGGACAATTTTTAATCAAGTTAAAATAACTAAAAAATAAAACTATATCTGTCTTAAAATATATATATATATATATATATATATATATCAGACACTTAGAATAAACATTTAACATAATTATTGGTAAACAACAAAATGGAAAGATAAAAAAAAATCTACATGGTAGACAGATGGCTCAAATATGGAAAAGGTACAGGAATGGGGTAAAAATATGAGAACACATGGCACTTGGCTCCAAGCCAAATTGCTAATCTTAGAAACATGCCCATGAAATCAATAAACAATAATAGCATCTGATAATACATGTAATAGTCAAAATTAGATTATTTACATGATTTTCCATAAATTTTATTTTGTTTCATATTCTTCATTTCGTATTTGATCTAAAATAAATCGAGAAATCAAATTTCCCTAGGTGGTTCTCTAGAAGACAAATTTCTCTTATTAAATTTTAAAAAACTGCCCAAAAGTAAAAAAAAATCAGTAACTACAAAGATTATATTTGTTTTTCTAAACTGAAGGCTTATTGTATGTTTCCCCTCCTCTTTTTTGGTGTGTGTTGTAATAGTGATTGTGTTCACGGTTGGAACTAAATGAATATCTCAAAAAAAAAAAAAATCATATCCTCCTCTTCTTCACCATACTTGCAATGTAACTCTTTCCTGTACTTTGAGGATGGACATAAAGGTCCATAATCTTGTGGGTTTTTTTATTTTTTAATGAAGTACATTCCAAAAATCACTATTTTTAAGACTGATTTCTGTTCTTTATGACATGTAAAAGTTCTTTGAAACTTTTAAAATTAGCTTTATTTATGTACAAAATTGGTGTCTCAAAAAAAAAAAATTATCATGAGTTAATTCTGGCAAGTCAAAAAATACAAGTTTTGCAATAAACTAATTGAAATTATTATTATATTATTAAAAAATAAAAAAAAATAGCCTGCGTTAATTCAGGATAACAATTGAGAATTGCATTCTTTGAAAGGGAATTATCTCATGATTGTCAGGCTAGGGATTAACTTGACCCTTGGCTCCATCACAGCTATCTTTCAAGTCGAACTGCTAGCCATTGAAACATGTGTACATGAAACAAAAAAAAATTCATTGGTGCAGCAATCATTCTTTCAGACAGTCAGATAGATCTAAATATTCTCCAAGACCAGGAGATAAATGCAAACCTAGCCTGAAACTGCCTGAATACCCTAAAAAAAAATTGGGTTTTCAAATAACCTAATGCTGCATCCCAAGTCATACAGGAATTACAGTTAACAGGCAACACATTGCAAAAACAATTCATGAGACCAAATTTATATTATGGAATGAACTGTAGCCATGTTATAAAAGAACTGAATTCTTTGGTAACTAAAGAACACAATAAATATTGGTGAGCACAAAGACAGCAAAACAACACAATGGAATATAGAGAAAATCCTTTTCAACAGATGGGAATTAAAACCCTTAGATTAAAAACCATGATATGCTCTCGTAAAATAGCACTTAAAAAAGAATGAAACTATTAACTTCATATATTATAAATTCATATTGACTATCTCTATAGAAGATAGAAACAATATTCTAGGCAATTGCCCTGCAATAGCTAGGAAAAGGCTATGGTGCCTTGGTAAAAAAAATCTTTCATGAACATTAGCAGAGATCAGATTACACAATGAAGTTCTTTATTCCATTTAAAAATTCTAATGATAAATCATGAATAGAAAAATTAATCATTTGCGGTTAAAATATTAGCTTTAATAGAAATTTAATGACAAAACATTTTTATTAGATTGCACAATTATTATTTAAATTATAGCTAACAGTAGAACGTAAATTAATGGCAGTTTTTTTAAAATTTATTTATTTATTTATTTTATTTAAGATTTTGTTAAATGCTGTTCTGATTGCCATCAAACTTCTCAGCTATTAATCATCACTTGAATGATAGAAATAGTAAAAAAGGTGGGGCGAATATGTAGATTCAGTTTTCGTCAATGATGGTTCTATTCACAGATTTTGTTGTTTACATGTTGTGAAAGTGTTAGTTTCTGTTGTCAACAAATTCTGTAAGTAAAACCATCACTAGGATAATTCAAATCTATAAATATACACCGTATTTATAATTTTTGTATGATACTAACTTTGTCTATTGAAAAGTATTGACTGTTTTTGACCTCGCATTGAGCCTGATCAGTCGAAGTATGTCATTATGTGACATCAGCAAAATTCTTTCTTGCGTTTTATTACATTGATTTTATTTTGCTAATTCCATAGGCAAACATATATTCAATGACTTGTTAAATTTGCTGCCTCGCTGTCAATAGAAAGAGTAAAACATAAACAAACTAGAAAACTTAATTTTTTAAAATATTTAAATAAATATTAATTATTCTAGTCAATTTCACATTTATAAGTAATTTAAAGAAAATAGGAGATTTGGAGTCAATTTTGTTTTGTTTTTTTACATCAAAATAAAAGTTACTCTTTCACCTTTTTAGCCTATTTCTTTTAACGTTTGTTTATCGTGACTAAATGTTAAAATAAACAAGATCAATGTATTACTAATCTTTCCAGGTTCCATCCCAAAAACCTGCTGACACAGATTAATCACTTGCAAATTATAAAAAGTATTCCTGTCGATTAAAACAAGAAAAAAAAATCCCTAACACGAACAACAAAAGTATTGCATTATTGCATTGACATATTAAACACACTAAAATATAAAAAGATCGTTGCATCTATTTATAATTGAACTCCGCATTGACTAAAGTAAACGTTTCACTTGGCAAGTGTAAGTCAGTATGGAATGAAAATACAAATCTTTATGTTTTCTATTTTAAGATGAACAGTACTTCAATTTAGAGTTAGAAATAGTGGCCAATTATGTTTATATTTCAGCTGATTTCATTGACGTTTCTTCATAATTTGTCGCAATTTTAATTTTTTCTATATCTTCAATATGATAAAGTAATTTTTCCTTTTTAACACTTTAATTAAGCAAATGGAAAGAAATAGAAAGAAAACAACTACACTGAAACAGCATAGAAAACACAACATTTATTAACAATAGCAATAATTTAATTTATTATTAGCTATAAACTTAAACATGTTCTCAGATATGTATCCTTTTATCATCCTATTATTATATCTCTATAAGAAAAATATTACTAAACAATAAATGTAATTCATTTAAGTAATTGTTGTTTTTTCTATGCCGTTTGAGTTTTAGTGTAGTTATGTTTTGTTTTTATTTCTTTCCATTTTCTTAATTAAAGTGTTAAAAGGAAAAATTACTTTATCATCTTACAGATATAGAAAAAATTAAAGTGATCTTTTTCATTGCTTAATACTTGTTTAGTCATTTAACTTTAGAAATAAATTTAATTAATTAAAAAATGCTGAAACACTTTATACAAAAATTTATAATTGGATCCATTTTTGGACCCCTAAGGACTCTTTTTTTAATGGTACAACGGAAGTATGGGTTTGAACAATATATCGGTATATTCTATGGAGGGTGGACAGTTCCTCACTGAAGATGGCGCAAAGCCTATTGCATTTGGGTAACACCAAAAAAGCCCATAATGATTCGAATATCTCAATATGTTCATAATCATTTGTTCCATAAAAACAATTACATTTTTCAGAACAAGTCAGTCAAGGGCAGAGTTGGGAAAAAATTAATTTCTACATTTTATACTCAGATTCAACTACTTGAGATGGTGGAATAAGTATATATTAATGGTACTGGATTAAATGCCAGAACTGGATTAATGAGATAGTAACTTTTAATTATTCTAATTACCTTCGTTTGGCTGTAAAGTGGAAATAATGAAGAATATCTTAACTTTTGGGAATAAGTGTATATTCATGTCCTACCGGACCATATATTCTCACTGAATTTGCCATCATCAGTCGTCACTTGCATTAAGAATATAGGAAATTTCCAATAGAAAATAAATGGACGGTTCATTTTACAATCAGAACCAAATCAAAGGTTTAAAGTTTTGGAGGAAAAATCAATTTTCAGTGTTAAGTCCTCGACCTAGTTTTGAAGGACTTAAATAATTGTTTCTTTTTCAAAACCATAATTATCAACGGTTTGTATCTTGAAAAAAAGAAAAGAAAGGTCCTTCAGTCTTCCACCAGACCAACACCCATCGTCAGCTTTATGCTAAACTTGTCTGATCGTACTCATCTTAACTTTTATAGAATTATTATTATTTTAAAAAAGTCCAAGAAAGCGGTAAAATTCTTCATCAGCCTGAAGACTGAAAATACCTTTCAATTTGATTGATCCAGTGGGTTCATCTTGCTTCACTTGGGTTCACTTATATTTTCTTTTGTTTCTCATTTCTAACCCAAGGCTTAAAAAAGGTACATGAAACATTCCATGAATTTAGTCCTCAAACTTGCTCAGGAATTTTGGCCAGAAAGTACACTAGGTTCAGGAATGTTTAAATTTGAAAAATATCTTAGAAGGTACCAAAAAGTTGTGTTTTTCGCCGAGGTCAGGAGAAAACGGTAGCCACATGACTATAAACAATTTCGAATTGTTCTTTGCCTTTTTTAAAATTAACTTTACGATTCTTTGAAAATAATTCCACACCTTGTCTATTTTAGTAACAATTATTCTTGCGACGTACGTTCAATGAATTTTTATGAAAATACCTTGACCCAGACAGCCTAGACCTGTTCGACCTCTCTTTTAAGTTGAAAAATAATCTTCTGCTTCTCTTCCTCTTAAAGAAAGTTAAGTTAAACTTACGTATGTTTCAGTTAAAATTATAAAATTTATCTATAAGAATAATTTAATATTAAAATTGTTGTTTAGTAAATCGTTCTATTCTAGGGTTTATTATACTGTTAGGACCTTCGCAAGTCTATTAAATTTTTCAATATAGAATTAGTAATTTTTATTTTATTTTTATTTATTTAAAAAGAAACTTTTCTGTTATGATTTATCATCGGGGAATTGTTTGGAAGGCGCGAGGTGTCATAAAGTTTCCACATAGATGCGATTGCGTTCACCTCAATGAAGGCTAAATCATTTCGTTGTAGGAAAAAAACTCGGGTTTTCCGCATTTTAAACGTTCGAGAATTGTTATCAGGGCAAAAACCTTTAGAAAAGAAGATACAGCTAATAAGGGGACATTGAATTTGAACGAAGTACGTCCCATGGTAGAAAGGTCGCACATTGACACCTTTGGCTTTCTGTCTACGTCCTTATCACAGCGATTTTGACGAAAAAATATTGCGTTAGAAAGATAAAGGAAGATTATCTATCCTTCCCGAAAACAAATCCAAGTACGTACACTCGGAGACATCCAAGTCAGCAATGCCATGGAAAAGAAATTTTAAAAGTTAAAAGTAAGAAGAAAAGTTACATATCTTGAACTGAGTTTAACAGAAATTGTGTGATTTTTAAAAAAAATTCAAAATGCTATAAAAGTTGCGTAAAGTTAGGGAGTTGTTCGCATTTTATTTCATTTTTGTTAATCTGGTCCTATAAAAGCCTAACCTTAACTAGCTTCATCTGAGTCTAAATTTATGGTAGGAAATGCATTGATTAACATAATTCGACGACTTTTTTAAATCAGGATCTATGAAAAACTACGCGAAGGAATACACACAGACTTAATATTGAAGAATCCAGGTGTACAATGAAACAATGAATCGTCCTGGTCCGTCTAATCTCGCTGTGTTTGCCAAAAGAGTTAGGAGTTTCGCTGTGTTTAATTTGCCTGAAAATACGTTCGAAAATTCACAGGAAACACAAAAAATGACAATGATAAAAGACAACGCTTAGACTCAACTATTTAAGAATTAACTACTGGATCAGCATTGCGAGAAAATCACTCATGCATTCTATCTAGCTTAGTTTAGTCAAAAAATGAAAATAATGAAGTATAACGTTTGGGAAGTGTTTATTCACATTCTACAGGTTCACATATTCTGGCGAAAATCGCTTTTTCATAAGTTAAGGCTGCTTGAAATTTTATGTGTAATGAAAGTGGATGAATGTTTTCATTTTTGGGTGAGTTTAAAGCGTTAGAAGTTTGGCTGTCCTTAATTGTACCTAAAAGCACGATCGAAATTTCGCTAGAAAGGCACAAAAGAAAGGCCAAACGCTACAGAAAACGCATAGACTTAACTATTTAAATTGGTGAAAACAATAGAAACTAACCGCCAGATCTACATTTCGTAAAATCAATGATAGTATTACAATTGTTTTGTAATAAGAATTTATTCTCGTTCTGATGGTCCGCATGTTCTCGCTGTGTTTGCTAATATCGCTTTTTTATATCGCAATCATCATGGCCAGAACATTTTCGGTAGAAAGGAAATGGCTGAATGTTTTCCAAATTGGGAAAAATCAAATTTTGAATCTATAAATAGATGTATGAAAAATTTAAAAAAAAATCTTCCACTAAAATACGCCTGTAAATTAAAAAAAAGCCCTCACAATTCGGATTCGTTTTCAGCACTCTGTAAAGCCCTTAAATATGATTTTTTTTAAAATATATATTTTTGGGCTGGGTCATCGGGGACTTTGTCTCTTGTGTACTGTGTTTCACTTACAATTTCACAACTCTTTTGGATTTTATCCAAATTCAACGTTATTACAATCGGTTGAAAGCTTAATCTCTCTCTTCTTTTTTAATACGTCAAAAATGTTTTGAGTCTATGCCATCATAAGTGAGAAAATATTATGAAATGAAAACTCCTGAAACGTTCTTCGATATAATTCTGATTATACATTTTTTCGGATGCCAAGTTCTTGCCAGTACGTGTAGTACAACAAAGTCCTAAGCTCATACAAAGTTTCCCGTAGATCGATGGGGTTATTTGAAACTTTTTGAGATTTATAAAAAAAAATTAAACAATTAGGAAGGTCTCAAAAATTTGTATTACAGTTTTTTGAGCCGAGAAAAGGGAAAATCAACTTTATTTCTTATTAATCAGAAATCGTGAGGTGCGGTCTCGTGTGATGTAGGTTTCAGAAAAACATTTTCTTTATCGTGCCAACGTTTCGATCATTATTATGCCCCGAAGATGATCTCAATAAAGGTCGGAACATTGGTACGACAAAGAAAATGTTTTTCTGAAACCTACATCACATAGACCGCATCTCACGTTTTCTGAATAATCGATAAACGGTCACTAATCTCCACACATAGATTTCTTATTAAATTTGTTTTCGCCTACTTTCCACACTATTAAACTATGTATACTTATGTTGGTTAGCTCGGTTTTTGGAAGTTTTTTTAAAATTATAGAATTTTTTTCGAGGGGGGAGTATTGCTCAAGAATGGCTTTCCAACGTACCATAGCCTTTTCCCAACTATTTCAGGGCAGTATATGATTGTTGGTCTCATACATAATATTATTTATCTTTTAAGCTTTTGATCATGCGGAATGTAGTATTACTATAGATAGTAGTATATATTTTTTTAAGTGGCATTTTACTGGAACATGTCTCGTAAATATAAGTGGGTGTTTTTTTTCGGCCTTTTTACTTGTCTTACTAACCCTAGATTCCAGTTCTTTTATGTTGCCAAAAAAATTGATTTGGTTTAGTATGTTGTTCCGAGGCTTCCTTTTTAGCAAGTTTGCCTATTGCTTTGTTTCCTTTGGTCCTCCTATGACTCGGGACCCATTTGAGCTTTAGGTGTTTTTTAGGGTTTTCAAGCAGTTCTGGACTAGACACAGAATGATTCTTCTTGTGATTCTTATTATTTTTATTCTTGGGTACTTTTCAGATTCGTTTGGGTTTGAATAAACTTTTTAAGTTTTTCCATCTGTATTATACGGTTTGCTTCGTAATTTTTTAAAATTGTATATACATTTCGAGGTTTATTTTTGCCTTCTTTTCAGTAAATTACTTATAAAATAATCAATCATTGTATGTTTTAGAAGTAATTTAATGAAGAGGAGGTAAAAATAAGCCTCGAAATGTACATACAATCAAAATAATTTTAAAAAATTGTACAACTCAGTTGAAAAAGCTTGATAAATATTCAGACACAAACGATTCTTTTCGTGTTATTGCAAAGTAGGTTATTATTATTTTTTTAAAGGAAGAAATAAAGTTAATATTCGTTTTTGTATTCAGAGATCGTGAAATGCTATCTGGTGAGATGTAGGTTTCAGAAAAACATTTTTTTGATCATGCCCAAGGTTTCGATCTTTATTCAGATCATCTTCAGGGCCTTGTGTTGTCTGAATTTCAACAAAAAAGTTCTCTGGGTGATGCGAGTTTCTTCTCATTGTTGGCGATGTTCTGAAGATGATCTCAATAAAGTTCGAAACGTTGGCACGACAAAGAAAATGTTTTTCTGAAACCTACATTACATCTCTGAACAATTATCGATTAACGGTCACTAATCACCACACATTTCGTTTTTTTTTTTTTACTCCTCCCCCCCCAAAATACAATACAAATTTTGGGTAAAATATGAAAGTAATTCATTTTCTCTTAAATTTTCTGCCTTGGTGCCTTTTATTCTTTTCAAGCAAACAAGACTTATAGCGAGATGTCACTTTTTCTAATCCAAATGCCAAAATGTATTTAAAAAAAAATAAAATCCTTTCATAATATAATTTTATAAATACTGAAATGTGTGTTTCTTTCTTTCTAAGACTACTGATCAGTCATACTTTGAGATAATTTAATATTAAAATTATTTCAACTAAAAGTTCTACAACATGAAATATTCTGTATGTTATCCAAATGGCTGTTTAAACATTATAAAGTATTTATGATTTAAATTCCAAACACCATTTCAAGGAAGTCAAGTTTGTCCCTAGAAAAGAATTTAATGAATGGCCCTAGAACAAAAATAAATACAAACAATGACGTCACTGGCTTTCTGCCATAAACGAAGTTATAACACTTAATGGCACTTAAATATTCAATTATTATTTAATATTAATGTGTGCACGTGCCCATTGTAGTCGGGGACAATTGGTTGCATATTTAAAGCGAAGGTGCTAATTGCAGAATTTAAGAATTGGCCTTCGACGGTTCGACATCATCTGTGATCATTTATTTTGAATGTTTATAGCAAATCCTAAGAGAAAAAAATTTAATAATTTCTTATTAGACTTGAAGACCTTGTATTTTGAAATTTTTTTATGACTATAATATTACATAATTTAATTAATTTTTACATTATCGTTCGTTTTTTTAATTGTAAAATTTGGTTTGTTTTTAATTTATAAGAAAAAATTCTCACCCACCTACAGAGGTGAATATCCCATAGAATCTTATTATGGGTAGAATTATGGTCCAGAGCCTCGAACTCTTCTCCCCATAGTTGGTCAGTTCTTCTTCACATACACCATAAACTCCAGTGGTGAACATTCCCGATCGTCTAAAAAGTGCGATCTTTGAGTCTTTTTGCCATAAGTACTTCCAACCGCGATCGTGCCCTGTTTGATACTAGTTCCGTCCCTCTGCTTCGCCGCCGCCAGAACCGCGACGATATCCCATGCCCCACCATTGACCCTTTTCAGTTCGATTTATCAACAAAATATATACACTTTAGGCCTATTAAATTCCCTGTCAAGTAAAAAAGCTAAAGTAGGAGAAGCATATTTCTTAAAAAAAAAAAAAAAAAAAAGAAAACTTGTTTCGACATAGCTGAAATTGTGCATAGCTGCGCTTTGGAACGTTTACAACTACGGAAAAGTAGATATCTAAATATTTTAAGCGTCTTAACTGCATATTTTTGCTTTGGATCACGTACAACGAAAAAAGAGATGGATATTAAAGGAATTTCATTGAAAAAAGTTGAACTTTAGAACACGTACCGTCAAACCACAAAAATCTTCAAGTGCATTTTATTTGAACTGCACATTTAGTAGAAAACCGATTCAAAACTTTATTTTTGAATTTATTTTAATAAACAGCAAGGGATTTAAAAAAGGTATTTGTCGAACTAGAACTCACCCATATCCAACATTCTCGACCTTGTTCGTTAGGATGGTAGTTATTTTGCATTTTTTCAGTCAAATTAATTTTTTTTTCTGTCAAATTAATAATCGTCTCATTCAGTGTAATATCGTCCCAATCAATTTAAAAATAGTCTCAACCAATTTAATTATAGTTTCATTGAATTTAATAATCGTCTAAATAATTTAAAAATAGATTCATTCAATTTAATAATCGTCTCAATCAATTTAAAAATAGTTTCATTCAATTTAATAATAGACTGAACCAATTTTATAATAATTTCATTGAATTTAATAATCAGTTCATTCAATTTAATAATCTTCTAAATCATTTCAATAATCATCTGAATCAATTTAATAATTGTCTCATTCAATTTAATAATAAATTCATTCAATTAAATAATCATCTCATTCAATTTAATAATCATTTAATTTAATTTAATAATTATCTCATTCAATTTAATTACTGTCTGAACCAATTTAATAATAATTTCATTCAATTTAAAATTATCTCATTCAATTTAATAATCATCTCATTCAATATAATAATTGTCTCAACCAATTTAATAATAGACTGAACCAATTTAATAATAATTTAAAATACATAATTATAAAAAAAATTATAAAATTTATTTCTGTTTCTTTTTTAAAAGAATTGTTAATTAGAATTTTTTTTTTTGAGGGTGCTATTTTTCTTACAATTTTTATTCAAACATTAGCAGTCATTCAGTGGGAAAAGGCCTAACTTTCATTATAAATTCCAATAAACACTGGGGATCCAGTAACTCCTGTAAATCACTCGAAAGGTAGAGCCTTTGCCTAAAGGGTTGTAAAGTGGAACAGTCAACCAAAATAATTCAATTTAATAATCGACCCTTTTGCGATTTTATAGTTGTTGTGAAAAGAAATATGAGGTACAAGTTGTGAAAGTTTTTATTTAAATAAATAAATAAAATATAATTATTCCATCAAAAAATATAAATAATTTGGTGTACAATTGCTTTCCTGCTGCCCTACTCACCAACTCCAAACCGTGCAAAGCATTTGTTCTTACGAGGACCCAGCTAGCTGAAGCCAAAGGAGCTAACAACTTAAGTGAAATAATAAGGTGCAGAGTTCTCACAGCTTTCTTAATCTTGGAGAATGAATAATCATAAAAATGTAAATATTTAAATTCCTATAGCGTGTTACTCTTAACTTGTTCTGCCTATTTTCAATGGTTTTATCTTATAGACGGATGTGGATCATTGCTTGTAGATGTTCACATATATCTCTAGTGTTAGTGATATTTTCTATAAATTTGATAGGGAGAACATGTCTGGTTTCAATTTCTGCCCCACTTTGTTAATAATCATGCAAAAAGTATTTCTTTGAATTTAAAATTGTTTGCTCCTTGATGGCAGGATTGACACAATAACGCACAAACCTATCACTGAAACAGATAAATTGCTGTAATCTTACAAAGAAAACCAATTAGAATTAATAAGTTGATCAAGCAACAGAACAGAAATTTATTATTTATTTATAAATACTTTCTGAAAGGTTTTATGACATTGAATTCAGGAGTGTAAATGGTTTTAAATTTACAGCAACCATAGCTGTCAGTAAACGTTTTTCTAGAAAAGTTTTGAATAGAAAAAATTTTCAAATTCTTCAACCAAGAATTTATTTATCATTTTAATTGATAGTAAATAAATTGCTCATGGTATTGAAAGAAAAATCATAACAATTCCATGAAAAAATCATTTAACATTTACATTATTGATGTAGTACCTCATTAAAGCATGATTACAATGGATTATGAGCCTGATGGACCGACTTAGGACTTTTTTCCTCAAAACACAGAACCACTTCCAAAGCTTGGTCAGGTTTAACTATTCACATCTTGATGATAATTGATAATATTCTGAAAGCTGAAAGACAATATTGTCAATGGGGAAAAATTTCAATATAAATCAATGTGTAATTTTATATTTTTAAGTACCATGGTCAATTCTTTCTAATTCAAACATGTACCATGTTATCAACAATACTTTGTCAATAATCTTTTTCATATTTTATTTTAATACAGATTATTAAATTGTGAAATGTTGTGTTGAACTCTGCAAGGAGACAGTCATCCTTATTTGTCTATTCTTGTTCTTTTTGTTTAACATATGAATTTGGCATCGCACAAATTATTCAGAGGGCCTAACATTTTACCTGTTGTGTGTTGCAAACGTTAAGTTGAACTGGTTTACTTACCTTTTTTTTTTCATTCAAATTATTCCCAGAATCATTAGCATGGGAAAGACATCATAATCACTTGACCACTGCGACGATCCCCTTGTTGGTTTGATCACTTTTATGTGTCCTTTTGTTATGAGGTACAAATGCTGAAAAGCTTAACTGTCTATTTAGGTTTGGTAAATCAGCTATTTCCTTTGCTTTTATAACAAATTTAATAAATAATATTTTACATGTAAATATTTTGAGTGTAAAATGCTAGACATATTAAAAACGCAACAAAACAAATTTTCTTTGTTCACTACAATATTAAGAATAATTTAAATTCCAACATCAATAAAATTTATTAATATTATAAGAAATAATTACAATTGTAACAAGAGACAAGCAGTAAGGGATGAGGATAAAACTTTTCACAATGCAATGAACTATTTATCATATTTACATTTATATTTTTATCATAGTTTGTATTTTTTTTTTAAAGAATTGATGGTTGTTCATTAATTTTTGCTGTTAAATTTAATAGTTCCTCTATTAATTAAAATTCATTAATTTATTTAGAATAAATTGAAACAAGCTTTTCTATCTGCTTCTATTTTGCTAGGTTTGTAACAAAGGCCTGTGCATTTCTTTCCCTTAACTTTAATTATAAATATTCTCCTTCAATCCATGTTATTAATAATTGATTATTTAGTATTAACATTTCTTCCGTGAGGATTAGTCGGACCAACATGAATTGGACAGAAGTCAGGCTCTTAAAAAGTTCTTTAATTATGAGAAATATTTTCAGGGGTTTACAAATATTTTTAATAGTCATTTAAACATTTTAAATACATAACTATAAAACAGACATTTATTACAACCCATTTGCTCAACAAAGGCAAAAATAGCTATTACTAAATTAATAGAACAATCATAGAAATGTTTTTTTGCTAAAAATCTAACCAATGTGTAAGCAGTAAAAATAGTTAGAATAAATATGGCAAATTTATACAACTTGAACAATACTGTTTTCTTGATAATTTTTTTTTTAATTTACATGTGAGATTATAAATAATATAACTAGTTGTTTTTTTAATTATTAATTTTTTATGAGAAATTATTTTATTCAGAACAAGTCTTTTCAATTTTCTCTTTAAATAGATAATTTAAAAATCTTTTCGATAAAAGTTCACCTCATGGAATCCCACAAATAAAATTGTCTATAGGTGCATTTATAAATAATAAATCCTCATAATATAATATAAAAAAAAAAAGGCTAAGTAAAGTAATATCAGGATAAATTCTGTTTAGCGCGTAAACTGCGGAGCTCTCACATTTTCTATGTATTTCAAAAAGTCGCTGATGTTTATTCCAGATGCTCAGGGTTTTACTCTCACTTCATTAAGTAAATTGTCGTAGAGAAAAAGAATTTATATAGGAAGATATGAGAGACATTTTAAAATTTGATGAACCAACTCTGAAAAATTTGTATTTCGGTCAAATGAGGAAAACGAAACTCTTAGAACGAAGAGAATAAGGATTGCCATTGTACAGAAACTCTCCCACAGGAAGAGTCAATTGACTTTTCTAGGGTAATTATGAATCTTTTAATGATACAATTAGAAAACATTTGTTTTTATGGTAGTTCTTTTCAGAAAACGCTCATCGATCATGAATATTTGCTAAGAAAAAAGTTAATAAAGGGAAATTTGAAATTTTTTGGGTCTTGTTATTAGGATGTATCAAATTGTTAGGAGGCACAGCCGATTCCTGGGGAACGTGTTTGTGTTGTGAACTATGTGCTTAACCATAGAGTCAGTTCAGTCAATTGCGAGTCAAGCTCACAGAACGAAGCAATAAAAAATGGCAAACTATATAAAGTTCCAAGCTTGTCATGTAAAAGAATCTCTCGAACTAACACGCTGTTTCCGGTGACAAAAATATCGGCACGTGTCTAAAGCTTGCAATTTTCCCAATGAAATATGTGCTAACAGCCATGATACGAGGAAATGCACACAAAAAAGGAGAACATAAATGCAATAATTGTGCCCTTTGATACCAATCAAACCATCGCTTAGGGACTGTATTCTGTACAATGTAGTCGGGGTATGTAGCTAAGAATATAATGGCAAGCAGAATCAACTAAGGCACACATAATGAAAATAGCCCAACTCTAAGACTGTCAACGATGAGTTGAGACATCTCGTCACAAAAAAAAATTTCGACATATTGTTAATGCAAGAACCATGATGCAAATCTTTGGTAGGGTTAAGGGAGTTTTGGCCAAAGTTGCAGCTACTAGAAACATCAAGACAGCTATTTATGATCTAAACCCTGCCTTAAGAGAAATGACACTCTCTGAGACCTCTAATAATATATCATGTGCATTGGTAAGCTACATAAACAATGAACTGATGGTAATGTCAGTTTATAATGAAAGAGGCTGCAGCAGAGATATCAACAAAGACCTGGAAATAACAAATAATGGAATACCAAATAAATATCAAGGAAAGCAAACAATTATTGGCATTGATTTCAATGCTCACAACTCAGCTTGGGGTGTTAAGAACTTTGATAGGCATGGCGAACACTTTTCAGACTTCATCAATATTCATGACAACCTCGTGTTGATAAATACAGAGGAGTCACCCGTCGCTTTCCTCAGCCCTCCAGGTACATCAGCAATTGATATCATAACGGTAAGCGAAAGCAGCTTGTGTTAAAAAAGCTGGCAAAACACGCTAGGTGAATGTATCAACGGTATTGTGCACCACACTTGAGAGTTACTGTGGCTACGATACTACGGTGCAAAGGGTGAATTCCAGAAAGAAATCAGATTCAGTAAAACTGAAAGCTGGCGAAGATTTATTGAATTTAATGAACAGAATATAAATTAACCTGGCCTTCGCCATTTGTATAGGGGTTCACATCCTTAAAGGAGAGCCAAAATAAAATTAATACTGCTAACACGATTATAGTGCTAGGCCTTCTGCATTGTGGTTGGTGCTCAGTGTTTCCTACTCTCTGGGGCCGTGGCCCCTCCAGCTCTGCATGTGCCGTGAAGAGACTACATAAATAAGCATTTAAGGCAACTATGACCCATAGTGTTTCTTTGCCTTTACATATTTAAAAAAAAGCCCAAGCTCATCATTCCATGTTCCTAACAAAATATCTAAAGAAAATGTCACATAAATTACACAAAGAAAAGAAGTTATTTGCGAATGTTAGCTACACTGAACCAAAATTCATTTTGCTCAACAAACTTAACAAAAACTGACAGGGAGGGAGGCAAGAAGAAAAACCAATTTTTTTAAACTGGTCTGCATATAGGAGGAGTTACCTATTCCACTAATGACGTAAGAAAATAATAGTAATTATAAATAAAAATTGGTTTAATTTGACACAACCTAGGTCAAGAGTAGGTGTCAGGTCACAATGAGATCTCAAATTAGAATGATGCCAATTCCCGATTTCGCTTGTTCTTTGAACGAATGAACAATTTCAATTCAAATCAATCAATATGAATTCAAATATTGCTCTCTCAGTAAAAAGTTGGCAATTAATACAAAAACAACCAGCAAATATATCCTGATGTATCCTCAGGAAATATATGTGAATGAGGCTCCGCAGCAATGTGTTATTAAATAAATATTACTAGCATTATTCTAAAAATTTGTCAATTATAATTAGTTGTAAAAATAATCTCATCGGAAGAGATATAGCTAACGTAAAATAAAATGTTCGGATGTTAAGGCGTGAAATGACCTTAGCCGTTAACACGCCCTTAAAAATTAATAATAATAATAATAATCAGCAAGACAGCCATAAAAAAAAAAATCCTAATGATTTTTCTGCACTGACATTTTTTCTTTTTTTAATTTTGTATTTGTGGTGCCAATATTTAATCTAAAAACTAGAATAATTTAAAAATTAACTAAATAAAACTATTAAAACATTCCCTGAGATGAAATTTTATTACTTTTTGATTGAGAATATCACAGTCAGTTACATCGCTTCGCTATTTCTATTCTGAACTCTTACAATTTTATGAGCTAAACCGCTAATACCTCCATCTGGGCGGGAGTTTGCATCTCCTATTGTAAATCCTTCCCGAGTAAGGAGGAAGAGAGGAAGCTAGGTGCAATTGAACGATTAGTTTATAATGTCAAAAGTGATATTTGTTTTACTTATCGGCCTACCGTAGTTATTCTTCTCTTCGATCAGCGGGTTGATGAGGCCACTCTGCGTTTTGGTGGAAACGCCAGAAAAACCATTTTTCACTGGCAGTAAAAACATTGTCTGTAATTAAAAAAAAGCAAATTTGTAGTCAATATTTAAAATTTGACATGATCAAAACATATATACATTTTTTTTTTTTTTAATTTTCATGATTCATATTTTATAGGTTTGATTGTTTTTACAGTTCAGTGTTTAATTATGATGAAGGGTAAATATTTTTGGTACAAATAATAAATTATTTACTATTATTTTATTAAAGAAATGCTTACCTTATTACGTGTTGTAAATGGTCTGACTCTTGGTTGTGTTCTTGCAAACCTTAACATTGCAGATGTGGCTCGTTTTGAAGGTAGCTAGACATTTGAAATAGTATTTTTTGTTTATGACAAGTTTTAAAACAATTATAAAAATATTAAACACAAGAAATTAAATAAACTAACTTTTGGTGTGATCGCTAGCGCTTCAAGGGGAGGTAAAATTCCATGTCGGTTTGATTTCTTAGGAGTTACGCATATATTTTCTACTCTGTAAAACAAAATGTCAATTAAATGATATATAATTATTATGTTTTGGGTGTTTTATAGAACTTACGGAGTTTCAGTTTCATATTCATTTGGTGTAGATTTTTTCTTTGTAATTCTAGCTGATGATTGAGGTACACTTTTTAACTTTGTTTTCGAACTCTTAGTACTACTTGCTGAGTCGTTTACTGTTATCGTTGGAAACTTTTTACCCAACTGATTAAGCTTTTGTGACGTCAGCTGTTTCAAGTCGTCCACTTTTAAATATGAGTTCCTGAAATTTGTAGACGAGGGAGTTTTTTTATCTGGGTACGACGTCCCATTGATTTCTAAATCTTTTTTCAATTCTATCCTGATGGATTCGTTTTTAGCTAGAGTGTTGATTAATTTTTCAGCAGACAGCTCTTCAATTTTTTTAATGACAGATGGTAAAACGCGTTCACAAAGCTTGTCTACAACAGCATCCTTTAGCTCTTCCTTTGTATGACTCTTATCGATGAGTTGAAGGCATTTTTCCCTTGGTATGGATATCTTCTTCGTATTAGGAGGTTCATGGTTGTCAGAGTGACAGGCTAAAACTTCTTCATAATCTGCTGGGTAGAATTCAGGCTCATAATTCTCATTCGGGTCGATTGGAATTGGAATAATTCTCTTGCCGACAACTCTATAAAAGCAAAATATGAACATACACATACACACACACACACACACACACACACACAAAAAAGTCTATATCAAACAAACCTTAAATGAGGAAAATGTTCCTTCCAGATGTTACACTCAGCCCTTTCAGTATCAGTAAGATCCTCACCATTTGTCTCCGAGTACAACGCTGCTTCAAATCTTTCAAAATGTTCTTTCAGTTTGCTTGCAGCATCTTTTTCCGTTTCCTGCAAAAAAAAAAATAAATAAATAAATAAATAATAATAAATAAATATTCTAAATGGGTAAATTTCTACAATTTAAATTTTTACTTACATCAGTCCATGACAAAGTACTTGATGTGCTCCTGCTGCCCAAATCAGAATCATAGTCTTCTTCAATGAATGAAGGTGTCAAATCGTGTCTATAATATGATCTACAAATTAGAAACGTCCTTGTAGAACATACTTTAAGGTTTTTAATTTGGTCGCTTCTGATCATTTTGGTTGTCAGATGCCCACTTTTCGAAAAAAAACAGGATTGGCAGAACAAAATGTTCAAAATGACCAAAAACTCACATACCACGAGATAAAATCTCAAAATAAATGTTTTTAATGTGAATATCCGACATTTTGCAGTATTAAATAACAATGCAAAATATAAATATACTACAAAAGTCAAGAGTGGCAATCATAAAAAAGCTTACTGCAATTACATCGTTACTGATCATTTTGGTTTACCTACCCTCGTCTGGATTGGTATTTTCGCCATGTGGACCACCAACACTAAAGATGGTAAAATGCCAAAATGTAACAGGCTAACGACAGACAAGAAATTTCACTGTTCATTGCAATTAATAAAATTTTATACATTTTATTCCCAATCATTTTTTTTTTCAATCATTAAAAAAATTAGTCATATACTTGGATTCTGTGCTGCTGGTCATGCAGAACCAAATTTCCCTTAATTCAGGAAATTCCTAGAGGAACTTGGAGTCCTATTCATGTCAATATATATATTAATAACAGGACATAATGGCATTTTTGGCAAACGTGGTAAACATCACCAACGATGCCTCCTGGCAAGGAAATTTTTGATTTATCAAATTGTCAAGCACTGCCGAAGAGGAGTGCATATGGTTGGGACAAAATATTGTCTGATATTTCTTGGCTATGCTCAAATCCTGACAAGCCTTGAGGGATGCACATCTTGTTTGCCTTCCATGCTCTTTTTGTCCGATATATCAGTTGGTTAAGCAAGTTTACAGGAATGATGTGGTACCAGCTAGTATTTTTATATCAGCCATTTTTTTTTGTTTTTTTCAGAGCAGATAATGACACACATGTCTTTGCTACTGCTACTTATAAATTAATAGAGATCATGACATGCAGTCTGGTGTAACACAAGGTTTAGAAAAACATTTTCTTTATCGTGCCAATGTTTTAATCTTTATTGAGATCATGTTCAGGGCCTGGAATTTAATAAACATATAAATATATTTTATAACAAATAAGTCTGATGTAATTTACAAAATCAATTGTTTGAACTGTTGAACGGCAACTTACAACAGAATTACATCCCAATATCTCAACAAGTAAGTAAAACGTATCCACAAATGGGGAAACGAAAAAACCTACAGCACTGACTACCCATTTTGGATACAATTTTGACACCAACAATCCAAAAATATTAGACACAGAAAAAACAAACATAAACGTAACTTTTTAGAAATGGTTTATGTCAACCGAAATAAACATAGCATCAATTACAAACACATGTAAATTTAGTGTGAGCTATGCTAATCAATAACGTACATATATCATTATCACACAAAACATACGACATATAAAATAATCATTACATTCCTCACTTCAAACTACGTATTCTTATTCTTCAACAATTCGGCTTTCCTTTCACTAATTATCCCTGTCTGTATAATCTATATAATCCATTCTTTCCCATTGTCGGCTCCTTTGGGTTCTTCTTTCACCCCAAAGAAGCTGACTCCTCATACAATAATGTCTCTCTATACCGACTTCCTTCCCCACCCCTTCAAAATCCAACGTATATATATGACAGACATTAATGACACATCTACATAGAAAACAAACACTTTGAATGAGTACAAATAATTTGATCGAGTCTAAAATTTCTTGCATTGTATAAATTACTTTTTTCACATCCTACATGTATTTGTATAATTTAAACAATGCTTATAAATCCCAGGCCCTGAAGATGAACTCGATAAAGATAGAAACGTTGGCGCAATAAAGAAATTGTTTTTCTACAACCTAAATCATACCAGACTGCATCTCATGATCTCCAAATAATCATTAACTAATGGTCACTAAACACAACACAATTCATAAATTTATTATACTGTAAGCCATAATTTCAAATATTTAATTAAATGATTGTATTTGTTAATCATTAAATGGTTAGAAAGCGTTCCAAAATTCTGACAAAAGGGATGTAAGGGATTGAAAGTTTGTCTTTCTTTCAGGTTTGACTTGACCCCGATATCTCTTAAAATATATTATTACAATTTTAAAGCTGATACTTATCATGTCAAGATAAATTCAATGCAAGACCATTCACGGGTTGATGATGATGAGATGGATATTAGAAAGTGGGTTTTTTTGTTCCCAAACGCTGCAGCCTTTAGCATTATTGTCTTTTCATACTTCTTATTAATAAAAGCATAATTATAATTCAGTGCAATAGGCTCGATCCTTCTACTAAAGAATCCTAGGCCTTCACCCGAGGTTTTCTTTGCCTCCCAAGTTTTTCCGATGTGAGACAGGTTTGGATGGATTTGAATAGTTAAGATAGTACTGTGAAAATTGTCGATGAAAGAATCAATTAAACAGTATCAAAAATTAAGAAATCAGTCACCGAAATTAACATGAACTTCACACTTGTGTGCAATGTTTTCATCAAAAGCCTTAAAACAATTCACTTGACAATATCGGCACAAAAGAAAGTAAATTGGTGATTTAAAACAAAAGGAAAAAATGGCAAATGTAAAAATCGTTTGTTTTTTTCAATTGATTTCAAGCGCCGCTTGTCACTTTTACTTTTTTTTGTCTAGAAAAAAAAACTCCCCTCGATCCTATTCTCTTTGACGCCACTTAAATATATTTTAAAAAATTCGACCTTACTTCATTTAGCTTTGACGCCACTTAAATGTATTTAAAAAAAATTCGACTTTATTTCGCTCAGCTTTGACGCCTCTTTCGAGATGGTCTTTAGTCTGATCGGATTTACAGTTTTATCTTCTAATGCGTCTTAAGTTCTAATAACACTATTTATTACGTAAATATGAGAAAGTACTTACTGTGATAATCCTTTGCAATCAGTGGACATTTGATAGTATCGAAAATAATTGGATGTATGAATTTTTTTCAATTAAATATATGAAGTTTTCAAGATTTCCACATTTGTCATCTTTCAAAAATAATTCCCATTCTGCAATGGATCAAAATGGACAAAGGTTACGCAGAAGGTAATGAATGGAAAGACATCTGACAGCAGAAAAGAAAAACTTCCACTCAGGGCGACGTGTTTAAAAAAAATTTTTGGCCGATTTTCTTATACCCTGGTGAACTTTAAAGCAAAGCACCGAAGCCAAAAATCTCACCACAACTGACAATCAGGAATCAAATAAATTAAGTATAAAGCAACCGAGCTGGACGAAGCTCGAACGGTGGAAATCCGAAGTTCTTCCAACGTCATCAAGTTTATTTTAAGTTCCTCAGACTTGTTTGCCTTTTGTTCCAAACTTCCAAGCGTTTCATCGAATAATCTTCTAAAACTACAAACAAATCAACTCTATAATTCTAAAAGCAACCATTTTACCATATTCTTCAGATAGAAATTTTGTTTTATGTTTAATTTTCTTGTTTATAGACGAACTTTTTATTTCCTACAAGGATTCCATATAAAATATCAAACTAAAATCCACTATTCTCTGAAACAGTGATTCTTTTTTTTAGATTATAACTTTACTTTTTTACTATATATATATAAAATTTTTTTCTATGATTTTTTACCTTTATTTTCCAACTACCATAGCCTCTCATTAACAAGATCTCTTTACAACTTTAATTAATTTCTTGCGATTGTCAATTTTTGTAAATTTTTTCGAGAATTTCCCTCTTTACTTTTACTTTTTACTTCTTTGGCAGGAGTTTTAAAGGTTGATTAAGAAATTTCTAATTCCTCAAGGAACGCTCCTGGGGTCTAGTTCTATTCTATTTTATCATTGATACAAATGACAAAATCCACCAAGACAAACTCATAAATTGGTTGAAACTTGTGTGAAATCCCTGAATGAGTAAGAGACTTAAATCATTCTCTTTTGTTCATATTTAAAAGATTTTAACAATTTTATTCAAAACAACCATCGATAAAATAAAAAATTTCTTACTTTAATGGAGAAATAACAAATTTGATTTTTTATTTTTTAGTATCATAATGTTATCTCAAGGCATCCAAAAATGATAATAATAAATCTTGAACAATTAAAAAAAAAATTGATGTTCATCCCTTTTTACATCACCAGTACACATTTCCCATAAAACATAACAACCAGAGATTTCTACATGTCCTGAAATGATGTATAAGTTAAATTTGATTCTTATAGATTAAACTTTCCGTACTTTGTTTAAACATTGTACTTCTCTGTCAGGAGTTTAAAGATTAATCCAAAAATTTCTAATTTCTGGCCCATGCTGGAGTTCCTCAAGGTTCGGCCCTGGGTCTAATTCTATTCATCCTTTATATCAGCGATGCAAATAACAGAATCCAGTGAAATCAGTATTTTTGCAGATGATACTAATTCAATATTTTCGAATTGTTTGACTGCAGGATTGCAAATGGTCAACAATAAAAGTTCTTTCATTACTTTGACATCTTTATTTTAACCCTGACTCCATCTAGGTGCTAAAAGCCCTCGTTTAACCTACAAACTTGATGGTAGTTATAATTATATAATAACGGTAGTATAATTTCAAAAGGATTTGAGGATAACAATAACAAAAGATTAAATTTGAATACACAAATGTTGGATGTTATCAAAAAAGGAAGCTTTCTTGCATAGGTCGTGAACAATGGAAGGGAGACTTTTTTTAGACATTTTTAATATTCCCTTTGTCATTACACAGAGATTATTTTAATATTCTTTTCGTTCATATGTTATTTGAAATCCACCTTTCTTTTAATATTTGACAATCAGATTATCATTGGTTTTTCACATTTTCAATGGATGCCGAAATGATGGTCTGCTTATTTATGCTTTTATTTACTAAAAATAGTTATATAAATTATAGTTATAAATCAACATTATAATATAATTGTGACGAATAAAGGAAAATATTGACAGTATTATTAGAGTGAATGAATATTTTTAATTGTAAAAAATCTTTCAAATTTAGGTCGTGAAGACTGAGTAAATAATTCTCTTATATTCGTATTCAAAAGATTTTAACAATGTTATTCCAAAACAACCACCAATAAAATAAAAAATATCTTATTTTGAGGAAAAAATAACAGATTTTACATATCTAATAAATTTGACTTTTCTGAATCTCACAATGTTATCTCAAGGTTTCCAACAATGATAATAATAACAAATCTTCGACAATTTGAAAACAAAACTTCGACGTTCATGCCTTTTTATCGCCGATAGTCATTGCTTTTAAAACATTACATCCACAGAATTATACCCTCTCTGCAATAATCTGTAAGTAAAAATTTGATTCACAACTCTCCACACTTTGCTTAAACATTGTAGATAATTTAAACATAAATAAAAGGAAAATAATACAATATCATTTCACTTGATTGCAATAATTTTTGATTAAAATATTTTTGTTATATACTATACAGGAAAATTATTGGTAATACATTTTAAATTACAGTTAAAAAATTAAAATTGGTTGTACCATCTACAAAATTGGTTGTATTTTCAGTTTGATCTCTACACATCTCTGTTATTAGAAAATGGAAAATTTAAAAACGAATCGTGCACATGTAAGCTTTTCAAAATTCTCTAATATCTGAGACTTCTGTGAGCCTTTTATTACTGATTCATTATTGAATATATATGAGCTTTTGGCAAATTTGTACTTCATGTAATTTATCTTGATTATTTTTAATATTTTGTGCCATAAATTTTTTTATAGTTGATTTGTTAAAGGATTTATAATTCCTAATGAGGAAACTATGATTTCTCAGAGTATTATTAGCCCTTTTAAAATCAAATAAAACAAGGATTGTATGTACACTAAGTTAGCAGCAAATAGGATCTGGAATGATCTGTACACCCAGGACCTGGTTCAGCTTTCAGCAAAGTTCAAAGTGTTTAACATTTGTTGTTCCATCTTTTCCCATGCTTGCCAGATCTGGTTCCAGAGATGATAGAAAAAGTTCAGAGGGTTTTTTTAAATTAAAAAATTCTTCTCTTTCCCATATGTGACACTGACACATACGCTGTTAGAGACTGGAGTTGTCCTAATTATTTTTACCTTAAACCCTTGGCATCCTTGCCCCTATTCAAAATTACAGCTTCAGCAGCGATAAACACGAATTGCTATTGATTTTCAAAATGGAACATGTTGGCTCATGATTATGGTCATGTTTCCATGTTTATAAGTGAAAATATAAATGACTGGACAAGACTATTTAAAATTGTTCTATGTAGAATTAGGGAAGTTCATCATGAGAGTTGCTTAAGGAAAGCTTCCCTGTCCATCTGTTTCCTTCTTTATAATAATTTGGATCATTTATTTTCGATCCTCTGTGTGATCAAGAAAACCTTTTACACTTCTCTGAGTTACGCTGGTTTCTAACAGTGTATTGCGAACAAATATTCCTAAACTTTGAACCCTGGAACAAAAACTCAGAACCCATGGGAAAACACCAGTATCTTCCAAGCTGAGATTCATGCAATTGAAAGATGTACCCAGTTCAACCTAGGTAAAGGGTAGAAAAACAAGAATATAGCTAACATGACAGATAGCTAATCAGCCATCAAAGCACTAAACTCAAGTCATTATTACACACATAGTTGATGGTGCTGAACTGCAAAACCAAATTAAACATAATTAGATACGCATAATAAAGTCAGCCTCTGCTGGGTCCCAGGACACATGGGAGTAGAATTCAACGAGAAAGCGGACAACCTTGCAAGGAAAGGGCTGCCACACCGCTGACAGGACCTGAACCCTCTGTGGCATAGGAATCCACACTATCAACAAAGTGTATCTCAGACAGAAGGACAAAAAGAAAATAAGGAAACACTGGCATTCACTTATTGGATACAGACAATCCAAGAATCTTTTAACCAAGTTTGATAAGAAAGAAATTACAGAATATGTCAAAGGAAGGAGGAACAGACTGCTTATCCTAACAGGACACGATTAAATGGACACTCAAAGAAAATTGGAACAATCCAAGATGGCACATGCAGATTCTGAGGCAGAAGGGACACCAACACATTTATTAACAAACTACGAGCTACATTAGCCCACAGGAGGAAATGTTTTGGTATGTATAATGCGATCATAGAAGAATTTCAACCACTGAAACCGGGCCTATTAATCAAGTTTCTTAAAGGGCGCAGTATACCATACCCTGAAAATTACATCTACTTATGTGCATGTAATGATGCTTAATTCTATTTGTACTTTTAAAATAAATAAATTTAGAGAAAGGATTTTCTGTAAAAGTAACGTGAGTGTGAAAAATTCAAATAAAGCGGGAAATGAGTGAAGTGTACGGCACGTAACTCAATGCCACGTTGATATGTCGGCATCAGGGACCTTCTACGTTGGTTGGACTACGACCCGTAAGTTTCCACCGTGCATCTGTTACGGCCGTCCCCATTTTCTTCTGGTGTCGTGTGGAGGTTCGTAGTGACAAGTCGGCCTAGAAAAAACTCTCATCGCCCCGTTTCGTCGTTCGCCAAGGGATTTTAGGGGTGAGTATCAATCTGGAACCACGGCCCGAAGCTAGTCACTTCCCCGGCGCCGTCGCCCTTTTCAGCACCTTAGTGATTTTTCCCTTTATCAAAGGGCGACTAGTTTCCGACGTTTCATTTATTAGCAACTGACGTTTCCCTTATTTTCACTCGTATCACTGTATCCCCCGGATCGTAGAGACATCTTCCGCCGCGATACCCCGTCAAAATAGTTGCCTATCTTAAACACCGCCCTTTTGTGAAAGACACGACTAATTGGATTATTTTAAATTCCCGTTTGTTAATTTAATTAGGCCCCTTGTAAATATCCGGTTACGTCCTTCTAGAATCAAAATTGCCCTATGTACAAGCCGACGCTTGTCAAACGAGGCCCTAACTAATCTGCCAAGTCATCTTCAGCGAGAATTAATTTAGATTTTTTTTCTTTCCATTTCAGAAATTGAAGAATGTTCATTTGGGACTGGTTCACGGGAGTTCTGGGCTACTTGGGTAAGCATCATTTATAAATACTTTACTTTTTAGCAAAGATCAGTTGATAATGAAAAGTGAAAAGTTTTGAAATTTAATATTATCTTTGTAATGATTTCAATAATACCTTCGTCATCATCATAATCATAAGTATTCAGACCTGATAAACATCATAAGTGCTTCTTTGTATAAAGTAAGAAGCCAAGAACTTCTAATTTGTCAGTTTAAAACCTAATATAATTTTTAAAAAATTGTAAAACCAACAGACATCATGAGTACTTCAGTGTGAAAAGTCAGAATAGGATTATTTACATAAAAATGAGCAGTTACAATCAGTAAAAGTAATAAAAATAATTGGGGTTCATGATCCTGATTAACTCGCATCATCATGCATAATCATAATTTGTGAAAACAACAGAAATCATGAGTTCCTCTCTGTGACAGGTTAGAACATGTTGATTTTATTTATATTTATTTATTTTTAAAATGTAAAAGTGAGCAGTTAGAAATCAGTAAATGTAATAAAAATATGTTCCTGATTTCAAGTAACTTAGCACCATTGTGCATGATCATAAAAGTGGATTATAAAATAAAACAAAAGTGAAAAGTCTGAATAAGTTTTTTTTAAATTAATTTTTATTTTAATATAAAAACTAGCAGTTACAATCAGTGGAAGTAATAAATATGATTGAGGTTCTGATCTAATTAATTCAGCATCATTACGCATAATCATAATTTGCAAAAACAACAGAATTCATGAGTTCCTCTGTGTGAAGAGTCACAACAGGTTTCTTTTATTTTTATTTTTTAAATGTAAAAACGAGCTGTTACAATCTGTAAAAGTAATTGATTGATGCTCCGATTTTAATTTAGTGTCATCTTGCACAATCATAAATTGGTAAACCCATGAGAAATCATGAGTGGTTTATCGATAAAAGTAAAGCAGTGGAGTTATTTATTTTGTTCATGGAAAAACGTGCATTTACAATCAGAAAAAGTAATAATAATTATAGTTGTTCATGATGATTATGAATGGTTGATTTATAATCACATTCCTCATAAAATTCATGAATTCTTTCATTGTGCAAAGTTGAGATGTCAAGAATTTTTTAATTTTATTTAATATAAAAACCAAAAGAAGCAAAAGTTATTTATATATAGATTAACTCCTAATTTATCGATGCATCATCATAAATTTGCAAACCCAACAAAAACCATGAGTGCTTCATTCTGAAGTCTACAGGTTTATATTATTTAATGTTTTAATAGAAAAAAAAGAGCTTACAATTGGTAAAACTAGTAAAAATATTTGATGCTCATGACAATTATGAATTTATCATTTGTAATCAATCCTGATAACACTCTTGAGTCCATCATTATTAAATGAGAACATATTTATTTTTTTTTTTACTTTTTTTCAGTTAGAATCTTTAAAAGTAATAATAAACTACGTTTAAATAATCATTAATTAATAGTCGCTGATTATTACACGTAATAATAAACATTAATTGTTCAATTATAGCTGTTTCTGTGTTGCATAATTATAAATTGGTAAAACAAACATAAATCATGAATGTTTCATCATTAAAAGTGTTAAACAGTTTTTACTTCTTTTTCTTTTTTTTCCCCCCAATAGAAAAAAGAGCAAATATAAAAATGCTTGATGTTCATGATGTAATTAAGTAATTTTTTTATGGATAATACTTCTTTTAAATGTAAAAATGAGTAGTAATAGTAGTATGTACTAAGTAAAAATAATTTATTTGACTGATGTATTAGTCATACCAAGTATATATAAATAAATAAATAAATAAATATATATATATATATAGTCTCT
>CM077113.1:10123724-10136954 GCA_039619505.1 Cimex hemipterus
AGAAGCTAAGATGAATATAAAAATATATATATATATATTAGTCATCATCATAATCTTAAATTATCAGGTCTGATAAAAATCATGAGTGCTTCATTGTGAAATCAAGAAACTTATATTTTATACTTATATTTTAATATGAAAAACCAGAATTACTATCTATAAGAAAAATAAAATTGAACAATGTATGGATTAAATCTTAATTGGTCAATGCACATCTTACATCTTTCTATATTATATTCTCTATTCAATAGAACTTACTCTTTCTGTAAATCCGATAATGTATTCATTGGTTCATTCATAAATGTGTTTTTAATAAAGAAAAGAGACAAGCTCAGAACAGTTTAAAACTTTAATATTACAATCATTAAAAGCACTGATATTGGCTGATGTAGAGTCTTATATGGACAAACTTTATAAAAATAAAGAACGTTTGATTACGAAATATGAAATGTTAAGAAAGTGTTTTTTTTTTAATGTAAAAAGCCAGAATTAATGTATGTTAAACCAATAAAATTTGCAATTGTTAGTTAATTCATAACATGTGATTAGTGACCGTTAATCGATAATTAGTTAAAAATCGTGAGATGCGGTCCAGTGTGAATTAGGTTTTAGAAAAACATTTTCTTTATCGTGACGACATTTCGTTCATTATTGAGATCATCTTCAGGGCCGGGGATTTACAAACATTGTTTACATTTAGCCAATACATTTTGTACGTGGAAAAGTGAATTTAATATATTTTTTTATACATTCTTGCGTGTCGTGTTTAGAGTTAAAACAGCCAAATTTCACTGGTACTGTAAACAATATTTGTAAATCCCAGGCCCTGAAGATGATCTCAATAAAGATGGAAACATCGGTATGATACGGAAAGTTTTTTCTGAAACCCTCATCACACCAGACCGGATCTCACGATTTCTAAATAATTAATTCATAACCATAAATAAGCGGGCAATCCAAAACCAATAAATTACTATTGCTATGTGATTTATTGTTCAATTCATAGTCAAAAATTGCCAAATCAAACACAAGTGACAAATGGTTTATTGCAAAAAGTAAAAAATATTTTTTAATTACTTCTCTAATGTGTCTTTAGTTTTTGCTTCCCCCCTCATTGTAGAGTTATTATTATTTAACTATTATGATTTGAATAATTTATTCTTTTTAAGCGCTTTTTGAAACCCTAGCTGGCAACTTGTTAGAGATCGTCTTAGCCTTTTTTAAATTTTTTTTTCCTTTTAAAACAAGTAGTAAACGCAATAAAATGAATTAGTACTATTTAATATATAATAATTCATTAAAACTATTGAAACTTAATGAATAATATAAGCGAAAAGTTACAAAACTCTTACTCATAAAAAATGAGTAATCATTAGCAGTAAAGCCCACAGAAATTTATCAATCGGGTAGAAAAAGGAATCAGGTTTCCTGATTGACCTGTTATTTTCTTAACCTCTTTGCTATTTTTTTTAGCAAGTCTAAATCATCAAAGCTTCAAGCTTGTTTAAGCATTACTATAAAACTATAAACATATTAATGATATTCAGTGAAATAAAGTTTACCTATTTAAAAAATAAAAAAAATAGCCCATACATACTTTTCTCGTCAGTTTGGTGAGTCAGACGTGCTGTAATAGTTTTGCCATACTGCTTTTAGAGAATGAAAATTAGTCTTGACAGGCCAAACCGGTGGGAATAAGCAACCAGGGTGATCGGGAATGACTACAGAAAATTTGATTGCTTGTTATCTGAGAGACCTCAATAAAAATTATTAGAATTTTTTTTTTTTTAAAGAATAAATGAATTCGTATTTTATTTGGCCCCTACTTTTCCTCAGAAATCATTCACTTCATTGGAACATTTCACAATTCACTCATCAATGCATAATAACAGTTTTTAGTAAAGGCGACTGTTGTATTCCGATTCCTTTATTATAATCTTTCAAAGAGTTCAAAGGTAGGCTTATAAATAAAAATAATCCCTAAAGATTTTCGAAGTTTCATTTTAAAAACTAATAAATTAAAGATTTGTATAAGTAAAATCACAATGATAAAATTTCACCTTGAAACTTTTTGACAAATGCTGACCTATTTTTCTTTTTGGTTGGCCCCTTGCTAGCTATTCTGATAAATCCAACTATCATCTAATGTATAAATCTATTTTGTCTATTAATTTTACACATAATAATGAAAGCTAAAAATCATGAGTGGTTAATTAATTTTTTATTATGATAAGTACTGTGAAGTTTGTCCCTATTTATTCAGTAATTAATTATTTGGAATCGGTCAATTTGCAATGATAAGAAATTCTATTAATCATAAATGCTTAAGTAAAATTATATTCCTAGGCAATTGTACTTTCTTAATTATCGTAACGTGATGGTACATCAAATGTAGATCACGTCCTATGCATATGATTTTCCATGCATGACAAGTAGGTTAAAATTTACCCTTGAACGATTTTTTTTAGAAGAATATAGAACAAGTTTTTTGTCTTTGAATTAACCATCTTCTATTATTAAGACATTAATTATTAAGATTTATTCAATTTAATGGTAATAAATTTTATTTTAAAAAAATCACAGTTGCAGTATTATGTCTTAATTTTTTTTTGAGAAAATTTCTGTGTAATGATTAAAATACAGGATGCAATTCACAATGAAAATGTCAATTTGTAATAAATAAAGGAAACTTTCATTATGAAGAAGTAGGTTTTTTAAAATTAAGTTTTGTTGAGTACTTGGAATGAACTTAACTCCAATTGCATATCTTATTTTTATAATAAATAAATAGATTAAACAATGTATGAAAATTCATGTCATTCTTTCAAATTCTAATCTGTTTTAGGAAATCGTAAGAAAGATGATGGCGATAATAATTATAGACAGGATTTTTAAAAATTTTTATTTATTTTTTTAAATGAGGATAGGGTTCTCCTAAGTCAATGTGTCCACAGATGCTCCCAAATTTAACTTAAAATGATGATGCCAAAGGATGAAAGTGAATTGCTTTTAAAAATTTAAAATCAATTTCAATTTCTTAATTAATCAGACAGATTCGACCTATGCGGCTTTGATGTCTGCCATCAAAATATGAAATTGTTTATTGCCTTTGTAGGTGATTTCAATGGTTTTCGTCACACGATAAATTTTAAATAACTTCTTATTGCTGCTGTTTTATTACCTGATGATTGTTCCTCAAGGATAATTGGTTTAAATTTTAAAAGAAAACAGGACTGCCTATTTTTGAGACGTTTTACTGCAGTTTGATATCGTATCTGCTAATCTTAAGGCTTATGAAATATATCAACTGACTCAAATTGAAGAGGAAATATAAAAGATAGTATGATCCATAGCGAAAAAACAATATTGTTTTCTAATGTGCTTTTTTTCTATTTGTCATTTTATTTAAACTGGAAAAAACTATTAATTGCGTAATTTGATATGTTCTAATGTTAATCTAGTACATATTATTACTTCAGATAGATTTTTACAATTAATTTAAGCAGAATGATAAATTAAAAATGTAACTTCAAATTTTAAGTTTGCAATATAGTTAATAATTGGTATCTAGTTATTTAATTTAATGGGCCATAGTTTTTCTATTTTTTCTTCTCTTATTTATCCAGGCTTATGGAAAAAATCGGGGAAATTATTGTTCCTCGGTCTTGACAATGCCGGTAAAACTACACTTCTACACAGACTGAAGGATGACAGGCTTGCTCAGCACGTGCCGACACTTCACCCAAGTAAGTGATGTATCTCTTTAAAAAAAAAAAAAAAAAAAAAAAAAAAAAAAAAAAAAAAAAATTGTTGTAAACCGTCAAATTGGTTCCCAATCGGTACGGTATGGAATTGTGCCAGGTTTCAATCCTGGGATTTCTTAGCATTCCCAGGTGATTTCTATGAATAGATTGCCTTCGCGTGAAATTAATATATGACTAATAAATACAATTTATGAAATTTGATATATTTATAATTGATTTTTAATCTTTAAATCTTTTGTTTCATCATAAGCTTTTTGTTTACCAATTTAAAATGTTGACATAATAGTTAAATAACATTGTTGTATGATTTCCTCTTTGTATAATGAACAAAAAATCCCATTTGATAAAAATTAAATAATGTTTAATAATTATTTAAACTTGAAAAATTGTTAACTTTTTCTTTCTTTTAGCATCAGAAGAATTGTCCATTGGAAATATTAGATTCACTACTTTTGACCTTGGTGGCCATACTCAAGGTTTGTAATTTTGTTGAATAATTTAATGATATGTTCGTCAATGTATAATTATAGTAATAACAATTAACCGGTTGGTGTTATTATTTCAGCAAGGAGAGTTTGGAAAGATTATTTTCCAGCAGTCGATGCCATTGTGTTTTTGGTGGACGCTTGCGATAGAGTCCGTCTCCCAGAGAGCAAAGCCGAGCTTAACGCCCTGCTAACTGATGAATCGCTTATGAATTGTCCCGTACTCGTTCTTGGAAATAAAATCGACCTCCCTGGGGCAGCATCGGAAGACGAGCTGAGAAACTTTCTCAACCTTTTCGGACAGACAACTGGCAAGGTTGGTTCGTAAATTCGTAAAAGTTCTTAAGAAATATTTACGTGTTTTTGTCTTTTGCAGAGCAAAGTTCCACGAAGTGAATTGCCCGGACGTCCTTTAGAATTATTTATGTGCTCTGTGCTCAAAAGGCAAGGTTATGGCGAAGGTTTCCGTTGGCTAGCACAGTATATCGACTGATCAAGTAAGTTTTACGAAAGAATCCCTCATGTCAAAAGAGGCAATTAAATGGTTGAATGAGCCATTGTGTTTTTATTAAATTTTATTAATCGTCATTCATGACATTCCTTTTAAAGAGAAAAAGATTGTGATTAAATAAGGAATTGAAATTTAAGATTATTTATCAGAATAAGAAATAAAAAAACTAAATAGGTCAAAAATAAGTCAATGCTTATTTTTCATGCAAATTTCGTGATTCTCTGCATTATTCATTGATTTTATCTTTGACTTTTTGAATAATATAATTTTTAATTTAGTTTAGTTAAGTAGTTTGCAAGCATTTGCACTCTGAGAAACTTAGCAGAAAAGCATTCAAACAGTGCCGTGTATATTGAGAATTAGATTTGCAATCTCTTAGATGTTCATCAAAAACACAATTTAAGTTCTGTATCTCATTCGCTGAAATTTTTTGAAGGCTTAAGAAGCAACGTCGATAATGTAGTTAGAATCGGTCACGTTTATGGTTTGCGATTCAATTTTCAGCATAAAAAAAGAAAAAAGTACTGTAAAGTTGTCCGACCTGTTGTCCATTACACCCAAAGTATAAACATTACGGGCCAAAATTGCCCGAAAAAATTAAGCCCTTCGTTCTTGAACAAATACTGTAAATTATGTGCATTTATGCAATTGGACAAATTCTGGCATAATTGAGTAGATTTCTGAAATATTATAACAGTACAAGAAAAAAAAAAGATGATTTCAATGTTTGAATTTTTTTTTTACAGTTCCAACCTATCCATCGTTTACAATTGCAGTTTTTGCAAAAGGCAACATCCACTTGGCATCTAATAAAAAGGGCCCTCCAACATTAAATCATTGTATTCATCTTACTGGTCTGCTGCCCTAACAACATCAGCCACTATCCTATATCAAAAGTGATGATCAATATTCAATTAAAGTCTCCTGAGACTGCCTGTAATACTCACACACAAAATAATATGGACTTGATTGAATTTTGTGTTTCTAATTGAAAATTACAGGATTTAAAACAAACTTAGTTCAAAATATGTGTCTTTTTTTGTATTGTCATTGCAGATGCTAAATAGAAACCAGTGATTGTTTTTGACCTGTTATCCGATTGTATTTTCCATGTAATTTTTTTTTCATGTTGTCTTATTAAATATTCAGTTTTAAAGTGTTAGAAAATGTGAGGTAACAAAGGGAACACTGGTGCTTTTAGAGAGAGAAAAAAACATAATTTATAACCAATTTAAAAATAATAATTTAAATTTTTTATTATGTATAGTTTTGGAATTTATTGTTAAATTTTGTTATCTAAAATATAAATTCAATTAATTAAATCGAAAAGTATAAATATGCATTTGTTTGCATTAAAAAATTATTCAAGGTGTAAATACTTTGAAGAATCACAAAAATATTATATAGGTACAGGTAGACCATACATTTTTTTGAGAAGAAATTTTGTCCTCCCACTAGTCCTATATAAAATAAATATTTAACTTTTCTATAGAAAAAATAAAATTGCTGGTTTAGTAGTGCGGAGAGTCCTTATTTTTTTTAAAAACCACGATTCATTGCAAGGTTATTTGTGTTTGCTAAAAAGCATTATTGCTGTTTAATTGTAATTGCCTCCTTTAATGTATCTCTTGGCAAGTTTTATAAAATTGTGCAGCTGACTATGGATTCCTAATTTATGAATAAACTTTGTTTATCTTTTTTTATCTACCTCCCCCCTTAATTTTCTTGGGAAAAGAGTAGTAAACTAAATCAGCTTTTTAGTATGTGCAAGCTTACCTTTAGCTCAACCATTTTTTATTTTTTGCTGTGTGCAATTTTGTACAGTTTTAACACCAAATATATAAACCTTGGATTTTTAGTCAGGGTAGACTTGTAGCAGCTAATGATTGGAAATTGCCTGAACCCCTTCACGCTCAGGAAAACTCATCTGCCCAAACTGGTAGGTTAGGTTCAACTCAAAAGACACAACTCATCATTTGTCCTTTCACTCCAGCCACTAGATAAATCTGAGTTTACAATAGAGAGCGTTGCCATTTCAAGTTTAAATGTTGCACAGTTCATTAAAGAAAATCCCGTGATATGAAACATGAAGTGAGGATTATACTGGGCCTATTCACAATAAGTGGTGACTACATGTTTGATATTTTTGAGGATAGAACCACCAAAAAATATTTAATATTCTATGGCAACTTGGTCGTTCCCTTGTTAGTTGAATTAACCATACTGCCTTATACGAAAGTGATGTAAAAGAAGTAGTCCGTATAACATATTTAATATATTACATTTACAGCAGTATAAACGCCACATACAATATTACATACAGATTGAATACTATTACTATATACATACAGTGTTAAAAAAAATGAAAAATAAATTTTTTTTACACATATAAATAATACAAATTAGGCAATTCGAACAGGAAAGAATTAAGTTACAATTTTTATTTGGAAAATAAGTAGGTATAACATCTGGAAATGTATTGTACAGGATTTTCTCCATTGTTGATGTGATTGATATTTACAGGTAACCTTCTAATTGAAAGACGAACAAATAAGAAACGCCCATTGTCTCTACCGCCCAAACATATTGGCGGAATTCAAGCACTGTTGCATACATGGTATAACTAATGTGATAAGCAGAAAAATAAAACTAGCAAGGCGAATTAGCTGACTAAAGGTATAATAAATAAATGGAGTTTAACAAAAAATATTTTATTTCGATCTTAATTAAAATAAGTGATCTTGTTTTTAAGTACCGATTAAGTACAGGTAGAAATAACTTACTTCCCAAATTTTCTTTTAAATGGAATCTTATGTGCAGATAAATTACTATTTACACTCTGGAGAAGTGTTATAAATTTATATTTCTTTACTGGGAAATGGCTAGTAATTAGTTTTTTATATTTTGAATCCTAGAAAAATTACAAATTTTGAGATTTTCTCCTGTGGTCTGCAAGGTGATGAACCTGTAATTTGATCTTAAGTCTTCTTATCCTTGCCGGATTGTTCTGGCAGATCTGTTTCTTCGTTTTCAGTACTCAGATTCTAGCAGACACACTGAAGATGGTGAAACAACTGTGTACGACCAACTCAGCGAGGGTAGGCAGACCAATATATGATCATTAAGGATCAAATTGCAAGTACAAATAACTCGTTGATTTCAATAAGTCCCAAGCTTCTGTTTAATGATTTAAATAGTTGGTTAGGGACTTCACTCTTTGCCTGGGTTATTTTGTGTTTTATTTTGCATTAGAAAAAATTTCTGTTTTGGTATAGTTATATTACAGGTAGTTGCAATTTTAGTCCCTTTTCATTTTATATTTTAAGTTATTTTATTGAAAATATTTTAAGTGAGTCTTGAGTAAAAATTAAATTAATTTTATTTGTTTAAGTTTTTTAATGTTAAAAATCATCAGAATAGTTAAACTTTTGATAAGGCTGAATCGTTTGTAAAATTTTTGAGTTCGATTGTGTTCAAATAACACTGCGAGTTGTGATTTTGAACATAATTGTGAGAGTAGCGTTCTTTTCCAATGGACGTCGTGAAGTTAAACGAACTAGACCTCCTCGCCAATCTCCAACTTCTCTGCAGTATGTACCTCTTAGGGCAGAGCAACTTGAAAAGTTCCTGCCTCATCCTCGGGTGGTTCAGGGAGTAGACGAACGGGTTCGTGCATGCTGCCGTTTTGCAAAATACCGCCGGTATCATAGATACCAGAGGGGTTATGAAGCGTTTTTGACCGAATATACCAAGTAGGGCCACTGTGGCGTAGGGGGTCCACGCCACGAACCACATGGCTATGACCAAAATGACAACCAGGGTCAGTTTAATTTCCCTTTTCCTAATCTCTTTCTCCTGGCCCTGTCGTTTCATACCGACCAGACACACGGTCCGGCCGATCCCGGCGTAACTGAAAACTATGACCGAAAACGGTACGCACCACGCTCCTACAAAAAACGTGAAAATGAATGTGCGATTCGCAGAGGTCTCGCTCAAATAGTCGAAACTGCAAGCCGTGAGATACCCCTCGGGTACATACTTACTAATCCCCCTAACCGTAAGTGGTAAACTCGCGAAAATAGACGAGTAAGTCCATATTATCAGAATCCAAATGAGCGCTCGCAGTTTTGTTATTTTATGCGCAGGGTCTAAGGGATAAGCTATAACATGATATCTATCGAGGGCGACCGCGGCCAGAGTCATTATCGATGAAGTTCCAGTAAGTCCGCCCAAGAAGCCGTACAACTGACATCCTGAAACATTAAATGAAATATTTCCATTAAAAATATAGTAACCAAAAAGTCAGGTAATATGAGATTTACTGGAGAGCTCAGATTGAAAAGCCTCGTAAGCTCCTTGAGTCCAAAGGGTGCTTCAATTTAATGAAGCACGCTTGAATTAATGAACTGCATTGAATATAAAAGTCTTCTTAAAAAACTGCCTTTGTACTTTTGTCTTTTGTCCCATCACAAAACAATTAACAAAAATTGGTCGATTAAAAATTAAAGAAAGACAGCTTAGTAACAAATTAGTGTAAATGGTGAAATGGTTAATATCAGTCATTACAATTAAGAACTTGTCCGGCTGTAAACCTACGGATCAAAGTTTGATAGAAAATTGGGAAGTTTATGGGCAGACATACAGTTGAGGTGGCCAATGCGTTTTCCTTCTTTTTCTTTTCTTTGACAAGTATGATGTATTAAACTGTAGTCATTTGAGCGTCTTGATTTGGCTTACCACTCTCTGCTTTTAAATGTGTACCACGTCGATATCCTAAAAATAATAGCCTGTTTGTCTCAAGACGTCAGGTACTCACTCCAGAGTACTCGCTATTCCTCGGGACGGGGTTGTAAGTAATCCCTTCTTTAGTGCCTGGGGGTTTTGGTAGCCCTGAAAAGGGCCGGTGTAGTTTCGTTGCGTCGAGACGATGAATCGAGGCCGTGACCCTGTGTGTGCCGTTGGTAGTGGTCCATGAGTCGGTTGACTCTACAGCAGTTGAAGGGACTCCGGTGCAGCAGTTTGCCATTTTAGCTAAGTCGGCTGTGCTGAGAAAGCGAGACCCAGGCTAATGCTGCGAGTACCCTTGCTGCCTTCGTGGTCGATGCCATTGCTCGATGAGTGATTACTGAGACCTCGTTAAGGAGACTAGTATGAAGTCAGCGGAGCAATGCCATTCGAATGGGCTCTTCTACTCGGATTACTGAAGAGTAGAGGGCAAGAACTTTCCATAATAGGTAGTGGTACCTAGCGGGTAAGGTGGTAACTACAGGTGGCCACAACGTCTTCCTTTCACGCTAATAAATTACATTTATTCCAACAAATCAACTCAAACACAGTACAAGTTGAAACAGAAATCTTGACTCATTCACTCTCCCAGAGTACTCGATATTCCTCGAGGCGGGGTTACGTAACCCCTTCTTTTCACGCTAATAAATTACATCCATTAACATAAAGTCAACACAAGCACATTACATAAATTTAAAAATCCCTATAGACCTGAGGTACTGGAACAGCGATCTTTGCGGCGCCGTGTACCTAGACTACGCACAGGCCGATGATATGCGGAAATATTATTTATATTCGTCAAGCTCTCTATATTCGAAAAGGTGCTCGACGGTATTCTATCCTTGCATAACGGGCGTCTAAAGTGGTCACTTTCCGGCCAAATGAGACCGCGCGTTATTCTTGTATGCCCTATATATTGTCAGTATGGCCTTTTCCCCTTTCGAACCGTTCTCCGTGGACCAGGAACCGACGTTTTTCCTAATCTATCACAGTTTAGCAGGTTCTTCCATTCTTTCTTACACAATTTGAAAAGTTCTTTTTCGATCAAACTGTACGGTTAATTAACCTGTGAAAAATTAATCTATCAAAAAAATTGACTTTTTCAAAATTATTATCATCGTTGCTAGTATTTCGAGGAGTCGACCAAATTTATAAATTCTTAATACCTGTCGATCCGAGTGCGGGCCCGAAGTATAAACTGTTGTATACGAAGACCGGAGCCTTTGTCATCATCAGGAAGTCGCTCAGCGCCAGGTTCATAATCAGGATGTTCGAAGGCGTCCTCAAAGGCCTGAAACTTAAAATGAACCCCTCGAGTTAGTTGTTACGCTGATTATGAATCAGTTACGATATTAGTCCTCGACGCGTGATCACTTTATCGGGGCCATCAATGAGGATGGCGTGAAGACGAGATAGTTGAAAATCTATACAGGTTGATCAGGGTGAACGAAGACAAACTAAAGATTTAAAATTTAAGATAAAAAAGCTCCACAAGTTTCTATTCTTACCACTTCGGATCGTACGAAGTTCTCGGACTTTTTTCCCAACTTCCTGGTTTTTTTAAAATATGTAAACTGTGGGCTCCAAAAAGAAGCCACTGTTGAAAGATGTTGCCTTAGTTATTTTACAACCGTTTAATTATTTTGAAATAGGAACTTTTTCAAGGGGTGAAATTATTGCAAATTTGACAATAGTACAACCCTAGGTACTTAATAATAATACTTAATTAAGCACGCCAAGCTTGGAGAGTTCGATTTGAGTGGTCCGTTTGATAGTGTTTGTTTCTAACTTGTGCATTGATCCTTGTATCATTTGAATTTTTAATATTCTGTAAAATGTTCTCTCATATTTTGATAACTTTAGTTAAGTCGACTTATAAAGTGTTACAAAAAACGTGAATACTATCAAACAGAAAAAATTGTCAATTCAAAAGAGTACGTCTTATAGGGTCGGACCTTCCTGTCATCATGAGACCCCTTAGTATTGGATATGAGAAGTGTTATTCGGATTTGTAAGGGACTCCCTTTTTACTTTTAACGCTCCAGTTGGCAATAAATTCCAATCGGGTCACCCACAATATAAGCTCCATGTCAGGAAACTGTTTGTTCTTTACAAAATTATTTTTGACAACCAACGGCGAATAAACTGAATAAGAAAATAATAGAAACTGACTCTATTAATAGTAGTTGGAATTTAATAAAAATAATAAAAGACTTAATACTTCGTTTATACATAATATTTTTTTTAAGGAACCTGTACACAATAAATATACATTAAGCAATAGTATATGTACAAACAAATCCATAACCCACAAAATTCCCCCAATTCTGACTCCGAGTACAAATTGGTTAATGGTGTTTTATGAGCGGTTAGTTTGTTATGTATGTTTCGTGTTAATTCTTGTATTTGGGTTCCATGTAAGTTTATCTAATCTGTCGAAGTCGAGAGGGGCGGTCAAGAATGAGGTGGATGGGAAAAACGTTTTGCCCCCCCCCCCCCCGACGTTTCGCCCTTTATTCGGGTCATCTTCAGGGCCTCGGTGAATTAATTACAAAACATATTAAATGAAACAAGTACATTACGCTTTAAGCCATCGATGTGAGAGGATTTCTGGATGAGATAAAAGGTGGGAGAGAGAGGATACGTTTTAACTCGTAAAGAAAGCCAAAGAGGCAACACTCGAATAAATCCGGTTTTTTGTATTTAACATACAATCAAAATTACTATTTTGCTTATTTGCCCTTACAAAAAATATTCCATCCATATAAGAAATTTATTTATTTTTTAAATGTTCATAATCTTATCTAAACATATCTTCATAAACAAGTTTAAATGATACATTCGAAATTTTTAAGGAACCCCTGTTTTTCGGGAATTTGACACGATTGTTGCAACAGCGGTCTATCTCGAACACAGGTAAATTACATCTCATTTAAAATAAAGATTTAACTCGTATTACATTATCTCACCAATAAAAAAATTAAAATAAAGGAAAAGAAGAAAGGGGAAAAGAAATGGACTAACTAAACTATCGTTGTCATCCTGTTGTTTTGGATTTTGTTATCGTGCTCTCGAAGACATGAAAAGTGAGTCCAATCTACGTATTCTTTTATTTTTCGGTATATTTATAAAATAAAAAATATAAATAGAAAGAACTGAGTACAAAACAAATATCAAGCCGTAAAAAATATAAAGATTTTGTCTCGAAATAGATCAGGAAGAGACGAGATTCGCCTTTACTTTATAATCTGAAATAATTTTTTTTTCCGGATATCCAAAAAAATATTTTTCTAGGATACATACTATAATAAAGAGAGCATGTTTTTTCTACGTATAATATTGGGAGCGAATAGTGCGATGATAGAATTTTTTCTCCACGTTCTGATTTGATTGAAGACTTTTTTAATTGTAAATAGTGTTTGACATATGTCTCGATGTCTCGATTCTTTTGAATTTGAGTGTATTTATGCGTGAGTGGGTATTGTGAGAGGGGAGATGTTGGAGTATTGAGTACTCTGTTTGAATTGTATGTAAATAGGAAAGAATGTGTTTAAGGAATAGTGAGAGCAAGCGGGGCGAGAGAGAGAGAGAGAGAGAGAGAGAGAGAGAGAGACAGAGAGAGAGAGAGACAGAGATCAAGAGAGAGAGAGAGAGAGAGAGAGAGAGAGAGAGAGAGAGAGAGAGA
>CM077113.1:10212802-10229350 GCA_039619505.1 Cimex hemipterus
AAACAATATCATTTGGAAGAGGATTAATAAGTGTTGACATTCATACAAATGAGTAATCCTGTAAACGTAAACAGAATATTTTATATAGATTTTTTTTAATGAAAACTTAAAATCCTGCATTATTTTCCGGACAACCCAATAGTATATATACAGGCTGTTCGGCTACTCGTGTTACAAACTTTCCCAGTAGGTTCCACATTCAAAATGCTACCAAAAAGTCTCAATTAACCATGATTCGAATCTTAAGAGTCTCGGAGTTCCACTTTTTATGATTTTTTAAGATTTCACGACCTTCTTTGAAATAGACAATGATAGCTCTAAAACTAAGAAGTTTTGGGCAAATCCGTTGATACCATTGAAAACGACGTTAAATTTCCAATAAACTTTGATCAATACTAAACTTGTAAACATTGGTGAAATAGGGGTTTTAGTAGCCAGAACTTTTGAAAAATAATTTTTTGTTCAATATTTATGAAAGGTATTGGTTGAGATAAAAAAAAGTCAGCGTCACGAGCGGGATTCGAACCCACGACCTTCGTCTAATACGCTTGAATTTTCCCTTCTTTTTTCCAGTTTTCAAAGTAGGGAAAATCGAGAGGTGAAGTTGAGATGGTAGTTTGTGTCCGATCGGATCGAAGTCACGAAGCTCAACTGGTAGAGCAGCGGCGTATTTAGCCGAGGTTTGTTGGTTCGAATCCCGCTCGTGCCGCTAACTTTTTTATCTCAATCAATACCTTTCATAAATATTAATTAATTGAAAATGATAATTGGTCAATCGGACCACGAACTGTAATGGATTTTTGTTCATGTTGAAATACTATGGTGATTTTAAACCACTATTTCATCTCTAGAGAGACCATCAAATTTCAGAAAACTTACTCCATTTAATAACCATTTTAGCGATATAATTACTTTTTTAATTACTTTTTCAAAGATGAACAAATTGATGAAGGAAAGGTAAAAACCGTGATTGATGGGTTGGGTGGTTGGAAAGAAAAAAAATGTAAAAACTTAAGGAAACTTATTGAACTAAAAACGTCTTGAACTCTTCTCAACGCTTTATAAATTCATTCAAAATTTCCTCGCCTGTTGTGAAACAATAAATTTGGTATTTACTTCCTTGGTCAGGCCGTATTTAAATATAAACTTACTAATTGTAAGACGCGGTTTTTCACGTGTAGCAAACGTACTTCGTAAACGTAAACTTATAAACGCTGGTTAATTACCATTTTAATTTACTTTGAATCAAGTCCGAAGTTATTTTTGTACCGCGAATCGTTTACGAAATAATGGTAACTAGGTAATGTTTTGAAAAGTGAATAATCGTTTTTTTGAAGGGCACCTATCACGAATAATGGCCCTTACGAATAATGGCCATTACGCAAGCGACGCTTAAAGTCAGTAAATTTGTTCTTAATTTAAAATATTGTTAGGAAAAATGTCTTACCTTTATGAATCCCAGGGGAACGAGGTACCGAGGGACCATTAAAGAGAAAATCGTTAGCTATTGCATAATTCTGTTAATATTAAATCTCAACCTACCCTTAGGAAAGGCTCTTGGAATATAATACAAAAGACCCCCTAAAGCTAAATCCATGTGCTTTTGATGCCTGTCCGGATACAAATCTCATTCTTTTTTTTTGTGTGTGCAAACAAACTATATTTAAAAGCTTTTTTGGTAGTGGCTTTTTAATAATGTAACCTGTGTAAAAACGAGTTTTGAATAAGATTATTTACATATACTTGCCTTGGGTAAAAACGAAAATTTTAGCGTCAAGAGTGGGATTTGAACCCACAACCTTTGGATCGATATGCAACTGTTCTAACCACTGAGATCCAGTCGGATACCAACTCCCCATTTCAACCTACAACCTTTCGCATTTTACCTCTTTTTGCCCTTTTTCAAATGTCGTGTAATCAGGATTCGATTCTCAGCAACTTATGAAAATTGCCACAACAATTTGTTGGTGAAATGATTACTTCTTTTACTTATCATATCAATCAAATGTTTAGTGGTCTATTTGACCATATTAATTATTTCAGTTAATTATTATTTTTATGCAAGGTCTTAGTTGAGATAAAAAAAGTTAGTGACAGGTGCAGGAATTGAACCCACGACCTTCGGACCAATATGTTGCCGCTCTAACCACTTGAGCTATCGTGACATTCATCCACTCGGACACCAACTCCGCATCTCAACCTCAAGTTTTGAATTTTCCCTTCTTTTTGCCATTTTTTAAAGCAGGGGAAATTGAGAGAAATTGAGAGGTGAGGTTGTGATGGGTAGTTAGTGATCAATCTGATCGAAGTCACAATACCTCAGGTGGGTAGAGTAGCGGCGTATTTAGCCGAAGGTCGTGGGTTCGAATCCCACTCGTGCCGTTGACTTTTTTATCTCAACCAATACCTTTCATAAATTAATTGAAAAATTAATTTATGTAATTAAATTAATTACCTAATTTAAATTAAAAATTAATTGTTCAATCGGACCACGAACTGTAATGAATTTTTGTTCAATGTTTTGGTTCAATCAATTTTTCAAATGTTGTGTAATCAGGATTTGATTCTCAGCGACTTATGAAAATGAGAAGAAGTGGTTAGAGCAGCAAAGTATCGAGCTGAAGGTCGTCGCTTGTGACACTAATTTTTTCATCTCAACCAAGTCCTTACATAAAAAAATAATTAAATGTTCATAACTTTATCAATATTTATAATAAGCAAATCTGCTGTGGTTTTGTCATGAGTAGTGTTGAAGGACAGTTTCCTTCTGGCAGACATTTCCTGTTAACATTTTTGTCTCTCGTAACAGGGGCATTGTTGTAATCCACCAATTAATTTTCTGGTTGGATTCTTAGGAAGAATAAGATGGGATAGGATGATACGGATGAACGGATAAGGGTCATGAGATAATTTGGAATGGAATTTAAGGTATTGGTATTTCAAAAGCTTAAGACATGTTTAGGTCGGAGTGAATGGTATGGTTACTGCAATAGAAAAAGACATGTAAGTTCAGACGATATAGGTTGGAATTTTTTACTGTTCTGTTATATTCTGGTCCGAAATTTCTTATGGGTGCAAATACAGCAGTGTAATGTTTTTTTGTTCTGTTGTATTAGTTGTCTAGCAGCCATTGATTGTTTTGCACCTTTACATGTAGAAGAACTTTGGTCTAAATCAAAGTAATATTTGAGAATAAGGTAATGGAAGGAAGTATTGTCTTAGGTTTCCACATTGAGAGATGACCAGGATGACGCCCGGGCACCTTAACTCAAGAGTGGTTAATTAGTATATGATGGAATGGTAGTAACTTTTTTTTCTCCCTTTTTGTTCAATTTGGTTCTAATCATAAATCCGTTGGCTATAATTATCCGGGCTGATGGAGCCTAAAGCTCTTCATCAGGTTGATGGAGTTACAAGCATGTCTGTTTCACATGAAAAGAAAATTTGAGAAAAGAAGAGTTTTTTTTTTTTTTAATTTTATCTATATATATATGTATATTTTTTTAAAAAAATGTAAATTTGTTTGGTTTTTTCTGATGGCACATGAAAATTAATCTGCCCAGGGCAGTTATATCTTAGTTTTAGGCTCTTTAATCTTAGATCTATATTTTTAAAAACTATAATAGCTAAACTAGCCATAACTAACTGTAAGTTAAAAAAAATATAATAACAGTAGATAAAGCCTAATATTTGGAATACATAGTGAAATTAGTAATGCACAAAGCTATCAAAATATAAATGGAAATTTTGTCGAAAATCAATAAAGCAGGTTGCATAAATTCAACTGCCTTCCAACAGATTGTGTAAGCAGCTACTAGGTAACACCGTGCTTAGAAAGTTCATGCTTTTTAACTCATACATTTTTTCGAAATAAGTATACATTTTATATGTAGTAGAGTTTCTTTAAGAACTTTAGTCTTGTTAAAAAGAAATTTTTTTCTTTAACATAGATTTCAGGGCTTCTGCCTACCCTCTTACTTGTTCTATAGCTTAGAAAACCAAGAGAATAATTTTGAAGTGGAAGCCTCAAAATTAATATTGAGGGGAATAAATAATTTTTAAACTGCTATATGTAATCGGCATATGCCATTGAATTAAAGGGTTGTACGAAACAGCGTTATCAAAATTATACAGACACTCAAAAACAGACAGCGTGAGGACATACAAATTGAAAACTGATTTTTTTTTTCTGGGCACATTGTGATTTTTCAAGTATGAAATAATTTTGAACAATTATTTTGAATTTTACTCGAATAAAATTGTGGTATTTTCATATTTATTGGGGTTATTATATGGAAACAGTCCGTTTTTTAAGGATTGCAATCCTTTACCAGATTGAAAATCTGTTTTACCAAGACACCACTAGAAAGCAGTTGAATTCAGAGCTACATCTGTTTGGCATCGGGTAACATAATAATTTCTGACTTTGCTTTAATGTGGCATTAAATAGTCTTTCAAAAAGGACAAATAAATAACTAAATAAACAATAAAATAAATAAACAAAAACTTTTTTTAGTATGCTGTTAGTTATCATTTATTATGTTGTTTAATTGATCTTTATTTACCTTTTAATTTAATCTGATAATCGGATAACTGGTAATAATTTCTTATATTGTGTTAATGAGGCATGAAATAGTTTTTCAAAAAAATAAACATGCAATAAAATAAATAAATGAAATGTTAAATTAAGAACAATTAAACAACGTAATAAGTAACAACTAACAACATGCTAAAAACGTTTATTTTTCGTTTATTTATTTTATTGTATGTTTATCTTTTGAAAGACTATTTAAGCCCCATTAAAACAATATAAGGAGTTATTACCAGTTATCTGATTATCAGATTAAATTAAAAGGTGTGTTAAATAAAGAACAATTAAATAACATAACATGTAATTAATAACAGCATGCTAAAAAAAATTTTTTTTGGAAAATAAATTTTTTAGCGCGTTGTTAGTTATTACTTATTATGTTGCATTTTTAATTGTTATTTATTTAATGCACCTTATAATTAATCTTTTTATTAACTTTAATTATTGTGCAAAGTATGACTGTGCTGAAAAATTAGTGTTATGATAGGATTCGAACCCATGACCTCTGGATCAGTACTTCTGAGTTGATTCAAGTCCTGCACGTGACAGTTATTTTTCAACTATACTTTTCTTTGCATAATAATTAAAGTAATTATTGGACCAACTAAATTACCTTAAAATTTATTAGTATAAGTAAAAACAGACATGATTTTTTTTTATTGTGTTGATTGAAAATCCCACGATATTTTACGATGGATAGTGTAGAGGCTTTTTTATGTTTGAAGGCAGCATTATAGTAAACAAGTGGAGATGCTTTTTTTTGACAATTTAGAATTAATATCTCCCTTCACTAGGTTGGTAAAGTTAACTTATTAGCTAACATTAATGAAATTTAGCCCCCTTTATTTTTAATGTAAATGTACTTGTCTTAAAATGTATTTGCGATTATTATTTTGGCTGTGATGTTAGCCAATTTCCAATTTTAGTTTGTTCTTTAATGCTAAAAATTTAAAATAAATTAAGCCATATTGTCCAATGTACATTTTCGTATCTTCATTCCAAAAAAGTTTTCTTTCCTGAAAAAAATGATAGCAATACTAAAGTAATATGTGTTTCTGTTAGATATTGTTTATCACATATAAATACGTTTATTTATAGATCATTTGGCTGTGAGGTTAACCTGTTTTATTCTTGCCAGGTGCTTTTGTCCAAAAGTCTTTTGATCAGAATCCGCCCGTCTAGTGGGATTCACTTAATAGAAAAATAAGTTCATAATTATCATTTAAGATAGAAGGGAATTTTAATAATACATACAGAAGCAGAAAAACATGGGGCTCCAGAACACAGATGGACTGAAATAAATTGATAAGTGAAGATTTAGACCTTTCTTTAGGATAGATAGACAGAGACTTTTAGTGTTGAAAATGATAAAGATTTTGGAAAACAAAGTTTCAAAATAAGTTAAGATGAAGAGGAAAGAAAGTTGAGCTTTAGACTAAAATTGACATATTTTTCCTTGAGGTTATGGTAATTCACCCTTCTTTATTTAACTAATTTAAAATCTATACAAAACTGGGCAAATTCTGAGGATCCTTGTTGCTTATTCTCCAAGGTGTCAGTATGACCTTTCCAAAATAGCTGTACTGTTTCTGGTTTGATGTTTTGCAGTTACATAGGATTTCTCTGCTGTTTCATGCAAGTTTTCATATTTTTGAGGTGGTAATTAAATTAAATGCGCAAAAGGCCAAAGAATTTCCCTTAATATTGCCTTCTGAATGGAAGGTAGATTATTGTTTTCCTAGGTGACATATTGACAAACTTCTTTGATCGTTTTGCACCTGGAATTCATGTTTTTTTCTCTATCCATTTGCTGTCCTTTTCACAACTTTTGGGGACAATTTGCGGTTCTAGTACAAAGGGTGTGACGTGTGTTCCTGCGTTTGCTAATTTGTGTGCCTCTTCATTGCCATAAATGCCTTCATGTCCTGGCACTCACGTCAGAGTTACCTGCCAAAAAATTAATCAAAATTGTAATTAAATACACTAATTTCTAGGTCCGCTTGTCCAAATCTTACAATTAATTAAGTTTTTTAGTTGAAATAAAAAGTCAGTGGTACGAGCGGGATTCGAACCCACGATCTTCGCCTAGATACGCCTCTGCTCAACTCAACCCCCACCTCGATCCATTTGGACACCAACTTGATAAAGGAGGGAAAATTTAAAAAGTGGGGTTGAGATGGGAAGTTAGTGTCCAAGTGGTAGAGCAGCAGCGGTGCGGTCGTGTGTTCGAATCCCGCTTGTACCATTGACTTTTTTATCTCAACTAAAAACCTTAATTGTAAAACTGTCATTATTTAGCATTGTAGGTTTTTCGTAGAAAAGACCCTAATTAAAGCTGCTAGCTGAAGATATTTTTGGATCTTCAACACAGCCATGGAAAAAGGCATGAACGACAAAACCTTAAAATACTGTTTAGTGTTTTCTTTCGTAATGCATTTTTATTTTTGGAAAAAAGCAACAGAAATTGTTTTCTCAAGCTTTCTATATGATTATGGTTTAAATGTGAGTGGGAATTTTTCCCTTCAATAGGGACATAGTCCATCATGTTTTTGGTCATTAGTGAGAGGTTCGTATCGGGCTATTTCCATCCAAAGTTGAACATGGTACAGAAAAATACTCCAAGAAAAAAAAAGAGTTGCCGTTAATTGTCCAAAACAAACAAAGTGGGAACCGGTTAATCGTACCTGCCCCTCTTTCTCAGGTGTTGACACACGGCCTTAGTGCCAATCATTGCTGTTTTTCCCTCAAAAGATAATATTGACTAACGGCTAAACCTCTCAAGATTTTGGCTACTACAAAACCGCAGATCAAACACTTGTTCTTCTGTCCAAAACTAAAAAACAACAATGAAATTTAAGATGTAAAACACTATAAAAATGAGTTTAAACTGATTGACTAGGGGTTTTGGTAGAAAGTTCCTCCAGATTTCCTTAAAATAAATTAACGAAAAAATATAAAATTTCGTATTTCCTTTAAATATTGACGTATTTTAAAAATAATGCTCCATGTGATCTTTAGCAAGACGGACTGCCAAGAGGGCGGTTCTGGTTGTAATATAGTGGCCGGATCAAGTGGATGTGGAACTGCGGTTAATCTGATCATAATAGGGTTATGGTAATAGTTGCCTGCCGAGGGTGAGAGCGCATATGGGTCCTAGGTTAGCATGACAATAGGGCACAAGTCACACCGTACATATGCTACAAGACCGAAATGACTCTCGGGCCGCGCCCACAACATTAATATAAACATGGTCTCACGTCTCTTTAAATTAAATCTGACACCACGGGGACGGTGAATCATCCCGCTGGTTAAAACGATCCCTCCTATTGAAAAATTTAAAACTAGCATGTGACTAAAATAAATAAACCCGGTAAATATTTGCGATCTGAGCTTATGGTGGAAGTCATAATCGTCTCATGAAAACTGAGAAAAACAGGAAAAACACGTTTTATTATAAGTTTCGGTAATTGAACATTTGAAATTTTATGGAAAGCTAAGTGAATAAACAAAAAACCTAAACTTTGTTTTTTTAGGTTAGGCCGTTTTATTATAAGTTTCGATATCTAAACATTTGAAATTTAATATTTGCGATAAATATTTGCGATCTGAGCTTATGGTGGAAGTCATAATCGTCTCATGAGAACTGAGAAAAACACGTTATATTATAAGTTTCGGTAATTGAACATTTGAAATTTTATGGAAAGCTGGGCGAATAAACAAAAAATATAAGATTTGTACTTTTTTTTATGTCAAGCCGTTTTATTAAAGTTTCCATGTCTAATTTGAAATTTTTTAGGAAGCTGAGCGAAAAACAAAAAAACCTAATATTTGTATTTTTTTTAAGGTTAGGCCATTTTATTATAAGTTTCGATAACTAAACTTTTGAAATTTTATAGAAAGCTGGCCGAATAACCAAAACAAAAAAAAATAATAAAAAAATAAAATAAAATTTGTTTTTTTAGGTTAGGCCGACTTATTATAAGTTAGGATACATAAATACCTCAAATTTTATGGAAAGCTGAGCGAATAAACAGAAACATAAGATTTGTATTTTTCTTATTATCTTACAGAAAAAATTCCATAAAATTTCAAATCTTTAAATATCGAAACGTACAATAAAACTGTAATAAAAATATTGTATAATAAAAAAGTTTGTAATAAAACGGCCAAAGGTTAAAAATAAGTACAAAGTTTTATTGAAATTTCGATATCTAAACATTTGAAATGTTATGGAAAGCTGGCCGAATAAACAAAAAAGCTAAAGTTAGTAATTTTTTTAGGTTAGGCCGTTTTATTATAAGTTTCGAAATCTAAGTTTTAACGTTTTCTGAAAAGCTGGACGAATAAACAAAAACCCTAAAGTTTGTACTTTTTTTAATCTTTAGCTGAAACTTTCATACTTCCTTTTGTTCTGCTTTTTGCATTACATAAGTTTAATTTATTAACACCAGTAAGAGTAAGCATAGCACACATAACAAATTTATTTCCGACGACAGTTCGCTTTTGATATAACCTCATTTGTGCTCTGTTTTTATTTTTTATATTGTGATGTCATTTTTATCGGAATAATTGTGTACTTAATTAAACTGCTTATAAGTAAGGCATGACTTGGACAGGTTTGAAACGTATGTCCCAGCTATCATTCAACCCAGTTTCTTGACATTAATTCTGCTATTACTGCCCATAGGTGTCTGTATATCTATCATAACCCTTCCAATAACATAATATGTATTGCGGAGGCTAATGGTTAACAATAATTATTGCATCTAGTATAATCTGACGTTATCCTGGGTAATTACACGACTACTAATTGCCCTTTAACGATCGGACTTAGGTACAACATTTAGTTTACGTTATATAACCACCGATTGGATTCTGATATAAACGGATTTTCTATTAATTATCTGTTAATAATGTTTGCAAATTGACGTATAAAATGGAAACGGTTGATAGAAAGTAAACAAACGTAGAAACAGTTAAAAAATCCTCGCTCTTCATAAACGAAATATTTTTGATAATAAAACAACCAATTTTTTTTGTCTACATTTCAAATTTAATTCAAACCAGTAGAGACAAACTATATTTTCTTAGAAAACTTATATAAAATGAGAATTCCATTGTAGAAAAACTTAATTTAGGTCGTTAATAGGTTTTTTTGTCAAGTGACTTCGTTCTGACATGGAGAGCTAAGTCCTATCAGATTGTAAATCAAACCATGTTACACTATAATTAATACTAAGTATTTTTGAGTAAAATTCCACCTATTTGTGTCACTATTTATCATTGGTTCAAAGACAAAGTCCAATGTGTTCAAACTTGCACTTTCTACATTTACATATGTATATACAGGATGGCCCCAATCGATTCAGCCACACTTCTAGATCTTATAGGAAATTGAACGCTGAATGAAAAAGGTCTTATGAACCTGTGTCCACAAACGCTTCGGTGTCGAGCTAGAGGCAAAAAATAATGAAAACCCAGTTTTTTTTTTACCTTATCCGTGAAATAGTTAGTAAACCTGACTGTAAAACAGCTCGAAACAACATCTATAGAGGATTAATTCCTGCGTCGAATGAGATTAAAACTAGCCTGGTCGGACGAAAATTTGGCGAATTTTCGAAGTTAGGAGGTTAAGGAGTAAACAAAATTGACCATTTCTGATTTTTATCGACAGTTCACAATTTGAACTGTTTTCTGATGGGTACTGGAAAAATCTGAACGGCTAACCGAAGTTGTGAATTGTGCCGGTGCTTTAGGAAAAAGCCCATTTGTAAGTTGTTTTATCTTACAGTGATGAGCACCGTGAATATACTTAAACCACCGACGCCCCAACTTTGGGTATAGATTCCGCTTTCGTTATTCTAGTCCCTTAGTTCAGTACATTGACTCGATCCTTCTCAAAAGTACTAGTCATTGACTGTCGTTGCTGCGCTTCCTTTCCTTGTGTGTTCTATTTATCCCAGGTTATGTCCCCCTTAAGCAGTTGCTTTGCATCCGAAGTTGATATGAATGGCTGTTTCTTCCTCAACATTGCATAATCTACAAATGGGTCACGGTTGCCGATGTGGATTTTTCCTCAGATGCCAGTGGCCGGTGAGTAGACTTGTCTTAGTTTGCTAGTCTTGGTGATGACTTTTTTAGCATAAGCTCACTGTGCCTAGTACCTGTTTGTCTCGTCTCCTTTTGCTTTTTTGAATCTTGATGTTTTAGTTGTGTATGCGTATTCTACTTTTGTCGATGTAAGGTCTTACGTTGTCCGCAGTCGGGAGGTGTATATTTTTAATGGAAACTGTAAGAAGGATCTTTTGTGGAGTATGAAAGTTATACGGTTGGATTTTTCTTTGTTAAATTTGATTATTCTCTTCTCACGCCAAGTGTAGTGTCAGTTGTTGAAGGTTCCAATGGAAACTACAAGATCGTAGTTAATTGAAAGGATGGCTGTATCGTGTAGAAAAATCAGGGTGGTGGTTTCAGCATGATATGGGACTCTGTGTACACCTTGCACAGCGGTTTTTGCGCTAATTGTCAGAAAACTATCAGGTAGAGGAAAAAAATGTTAAACGGCCTTTTAATAGGAATTAATTTTTCCTCCTAGGCTTAACGCCGGAGATCTGGGTGACGGGGTGGACAATTGCGTTGCTCCGAGCGTGAACAATAGCTAGGAAGGGACAATAGAAGCGACCAGTTGCAATATATTGCCGGGGAGCTTTGTCCCCACCGGCAGATTCATAAATATTCATCAAAACATAATTAATCATCATGGCTAAATCCCACGCCCCCGGCTTCAAGTCCAAACAACAATTTTATTCACCGGCCCGCAGCGGCAGGGGTTGAAAATTCTTGTTTTCACCTTGTTCTCGACTTAGGCCTTGTTTAATCCTTTGCTTATTTTTGTCAATTAGGCACATTAAAGAACATTGAAGATAACGGCTATCAATATCCCAAGATATATCCAAGGAAAATTTATGAAACTATGCTATTACACAAAAAACACAATTTTCAAACAAAAGTACTTAAATTTTAAAGAAAACTGTGCACAACAAAAGAAAGCGTATCGAAAAACCTATTCAGGCATATTCCCAGAAATATTTTACAAAACTCATAAAATTGCAGTGGTGGATTAAGAATGCCTTTATTCCTTCATTTTTGAAATAACTAATCTTGTGATCAAGGAACTCATCGAAAAGTATTATAGCTGGATTAATTATTTTTACTGTATTATTTCACGAAATGTCGAAACTTTAAAAATAACTGTATTGCAAAGATATACTGTCAATTGTCTGACCGAGCATAATTTGCTCAAATTGAATGGACAGTGATTTTGCCGAAACGTTTCTAAAACAACTGTCTTTCAGTCTGGGTGATTAGCCAGTTGTTGAACGTTTGGGCCCGTATATTCTCGTCGGTTCGTAAGTTTTGTTAAACCATCAGGTTTTTTTTTACTAAACGAGCCTAATAATAATTTTTCAAATAGGGGTGATAACAGGTCTGCGGATGAAGTCGTGAAGGCGTCATCAGCGAGTCGTTTCTCAAGACGAATGAGGCCATTGTAGCATCAAAATCTAAATTTTATCACAAATTTCTGGGACAACTGATTTCTCGCATTTAAGCGCTATACTTACATTTATAAAGTCCTAGGTAAGAAAGAATAAAAAGTTAAAGACAAAATTAGGTAATGATAAATGAAAATTAAAAATTTAGTTTTACCGATATACTAGATGAGTTCTAGAAAAACAGACATTTGATTTATTGAATATTTTTTCAGTTTGATTTGATAGATATTTTAACGGTTTGAGTTTTATAGTTAGCAACACATATTTTAGGATATTTTTCAATTTTACATTTTGATGTTTTCCTTTTTTTATATGACAGAGGAAAATCTAGTGGTACATGTTGAAGAACGTTTCTGTGCAGATTTGTAACAAATTAAAAACTGAGAAAAGCGAGAAAAAAAATTTGGATTTTGTAAAAATTAACCTCGTGATCAATGTACTAATCGAAAATATCGTATTTATGTCATTTTGACGAAATGTAGAAACATTTCTTATGGAATGTCACTTTAGACGTTAAAGCTTTTAAAAGACAGCAATTATTTTTCACTTCCTTGTCCTAGAGGACTGCAGTGGCCGAATGTTTAGGGAATGGGTACTTGCCAAGGTTCTCCAAAGGAAATATTTTTGGCTTTTCTCAGTGTTCAATTGTTTAAATCAGAAAAAAATCAACAACCATCGTTGAACCACTTGATTTTCCTATGCCATATAAAAGAAAAGTAAGAAAATCAAAATGTAAAATTTAAAAATATACTAAAATATATGCTGATGACTATAAATATTAAACCGTTAAAATGTATGTCAAATTAAAGTGAAAAATATTCCAAAAATCAAAATATTTTTCGAGAACTCATGTAGTATATAGGAAGACTTTACAAACGTAAGTATAGTGTTTAAATGCCAGGACTTTGCGCTAAAGTTGAGCGTTTAACACAACAATGGCATCATTCGCCTGGTGTAACTACTCACTGATGACCCCTTTACGACTTCATCAACAGACCTGTTATCTCTCTATTTGAAAAATTATTATTAGAACTAATTAAGGTTTTTAGTTGAGATAAAAAATTCAATGCCACGAGCGGGATTCGAACCTATGATCTTCGGCTAGATACGCTGCTCTGCTAGTCGAAGATCGCGGGTTCGAATCCCGCTCGTGCTATTGACTTTTTTCTCTCAACTTAAAACCTTAATTAATTGTACTATATCAATTGGTCAAGCAGGCCAGGAAATCGTAAATTTAATGAATTATTATTAGGCTCTTTATTAAAAAACTCAAAAAACCCGATGGTTTAACAAACCTTACGAAACGACGAGAACATACGGACCCAAACGTTCAATAACTGACTAATTACCCATATTCAATTTAACCAAATTATCCTCAGTCTGACAGAATTGTCATATATCTTTGGCACTACAGTTATTTTTAAATTTTCGACATTTCGTGAAATCATATACTAAAATTAAAATATGTTATTTTACGATTAGTTCCTTGATAACAAGCTTAATTTTTTCGACAATGCAGGAACAATAAAGGAGTAGTTATATTAAGAATAAGCTGATAAAAATAATTAAAAAGTTAGTAAAAACAGTATCACTAACGATAAACTAAGACATATCAAAAACAGACAAGTAGGCGACTTCCATAATGATAGTGAAGTGCATAAGAGATTCTTGATTTTTGATATGATAATCTGACAGAGATTGTCTTACCCTTTTAAACAGTTTATTTATGGATTTGAAGAAGAAAGGAATTGTATGTAGGAAACCCGTAATAAATTTGGCAATTTTTCTTGTCTGACTCACCTATATAGCGATTTGAAAATGACAAGGGCGAGCAGAGGTCGGTTCCATCATATTTAAGACGGTGACAACCCTGAGGAATATTAACACGGTTATAAATCAAGAGTGAGTGAGTTTTTCTGAGGATCAGAAAGGCTTCGTGCTCCGAATACTCTCTCTCTCTGAAATTACAGAAGGGGCGGCAACGGGGACGAGGAGTATGACATCGCGGCGGTGGGATGAGGGCCTTTTCCCTCTCAGATTAGTCAGATACATGCTCAATATATATTTAAATGATCCACGAGAGGGCAATCTGTCCTTGGGATCGTTTATAACACTATCAAGGAGGGCTCAGGGCCCATTCCCAGGGGACCTTCATTCGGCCGCAGCCTTTTAAAAAGGGTGGAAAAGGGGGAAAATCCTGAATGGATAAGCTAAGCGGGCCGAATAGTATTAAAATCCAACGCGATCAGGCAAAACCGAGTGATTTTTATTGGAAATTCAGCTGAAAAGCCTCCTTTCTTTGGCCAGAAACAACAGCACAATCCCAACTAAAAGTAAATTTTTTCTTTTCAATTTTATTATATCTTCATTGTTCTATTAGTCTTCCATCTGATCTATCTTAAGAAAATATAAATAATTTTTTTATTTTTAATAAAACATCAATGAATATTCAGTGATCTAACTGAAAATGTTGATTATTTCAATTAATTTTGTTTTTCATCTAAGGTCATGATTGAGGTGAAGTTAGTGTCACAACTCATGAGTGGGATTCGAACCGAAGCAGAAGGTCGTAGGTTCGAATCCCGCTCGTGACACTAAGACTTTGCATGAAAAGCAAAATTAATTGAAATAATCATAGGAAAGTATAAATCATTTTTTACTACTAATAAAACATCAATGAATATCATCTAAGGTCTTGATTGAGATGAAAAAGTTAGTGTTACGAGCGGGATTCGAACCCAAGCCGAAGGTTTTTCCTAATTCTATTAGTCTTCCATCTGATTTATCATAAGAAAGTATAAATTATTTTTTATTTCTGATGAAACATCAATGAATATTCAGTGGCCTAGTAGAAAATGTTGATTATTTCAATTAATTTTGCTCTTTATGTAAGGTCTTACTTGAGATGAAGTTAGTGTCACAACTCATTAGCGGGATTCGAACCGAAGCAGAAGGTTGTGGGTTCGAACCCCGCTCGTGGCACTATTTTTTTTTTCATTTCAACCAAGACCTTACATAAAAATATATTAAATTTAAATTATTAATCAAACGTGATTATTATCTAAAAATAAAACAAAAAATTTAATTGTAAGTTCAGTTCTCATTTTTTTTACTTAACACCATGTCCGGTTATGTATTTTTATGTTAACGGTCGTTTACTCTCTCTATACGCTCTTCGTACATATCCCTGCCCATAAAAAAGCTTAGCCTATTTTCTCAACTTTTAAGTCACAGACCATACCTTCGCTAGGCCTCTTTTTGTAGAAAATTTTACGCTGAACAAGCTGGCTTTGTTTTAAATGTTTCCCTAGCATCAATCATTAATCAGTAAATTACAATATCCAATGATGTTAGGTGTAAAGTTCTAAAAAGTTTCTCTTGTCACCCACATTTATTTATTTGTCTGTTCAATTTCTGAATAATTATAAAATAAATATTTACAGTTCGTTTAAAGGCGTTTGTGCAAATTGAAGATTTACTTAGTGTCAATGAAATTTATATAAAAATATTTTGTTTAATCAATATCTAGTTTAACTCATAGTAACCTTTTTGGTTTTTGCTTACCTTAAACGATACATTTTAAAAACAAGCATTAAATTGTAACAAATTATACCAAATTAAAAGAAATGTGTGTTCGTAACCAGAAAAAAAACTCAACCCAAAGATTTCATTACTGCATGTTTATTGTATATCAATTCCTCTAGATTATAATTAATTTATGTCCCTGTTTATTTTTTTCCTCAATATAGGACACATCGGCGATTAGGAAAATTTATTAAAATTCTTAATCACCTGAGTATTGAGGTCATGGTTAAAGTGCTAATATACTGCTATCGTCTAACGAATCCCAACACTTCAGATAAAAAAGCCAATCATACAACAGAATATCGTAACAGTGAGATCACAAGTCACATATATAGAAAAATGTATTGTCTGTATATTATATATTTTCTGCGCCAGAAACTATGAAAGCATAAATCAAACTAAAGAAAGAAAAATTAGACGAGCGTTTTCGACTTTTACGAAAAATCGTGGGATGCGGTCTGGCGTGATGTATTGGGTTGTCCGGAAAATAATGCAGGATTTTGGTATTAAACAAAAAAAAAAGAAACTAGTTACTTTAAAGCAATGTTCTTTAATCAAAATAGTTTCCCATACTCTCAATACATTTCTCCCAACGTGTTGGTAACTTATTAATTCCGTCTGAGTAGAATTCAGAATTTTTAGAATTGATAAAGTCAATAAATGCATTTTCCAGTTCCGTTTGATTTTTGAATATTATGTGTTGTAAGTAGTGGTCCAGGTGTCTAAAAAAATGGTAGTCAGTAGGCGAGAGGTCCGGAGAGTAGGGTGGGTGAGGCAAAGTTTCATAGCCAAGCTCCAATAATTTTTGTGACGTTACAC
>CM077113.1:10229450-10248787 GCA_039619505.1 Cimex hemipterus
TATATATATATATATATATATATATATATATATATATATATGTATATGTATATATATATTTGCATTGTATAAATTCACTTTTTATATAGGTTCACTTTTAGGAGGTTCTCTCTCTCTCACTTTCTCTCTTTTCCTTTTTCTTTCTTTTCTCTTACATTCACACACTCTTTCTCCTAGTTTTTATTTCTCTAACGCGCACACTGTGCCGAAAAACGGTTTTCAATATTGTATTGTTTTTACCACCACCTTAGTCTCTTTTCCTCTTTTTTTTTAAATCACAAATTGACATTCTTCCTTAATCACTCCCTGCCTCTCTGTTTATATCGCTTTCTCGTTATGTTCTCTTTCGAACCAAAGAATATTTGGTTTTCAATGTGTGGTGTTTTTTCACTATTATCAATTCCTTCTGAATCTGTTTCTTTCTCACCCTCTTTCTCTCTCTCTCACAAACACACACACACACACATTTCCTCCTATTTCTTTATTTCTCTAACGCACACACTGTGTTGAAGAATATTTCGTTTGTATTGTTTTACTACCCTTTCTCTTTCTCTCTCTTTTATCACATATTGACTCTCGCCCTCTCCCTCTCTCTCTCTCTCTCTCTCTCTCTCTCTCTCTCTCCCTCTTTCTTTTGCTCCATTTCCTCTTTCTCTCTCACACATATACTATGGCGAAAAATATATTGTATTGTTTTACTACTTCTCATTCTTTCGTTCAAAATTTTTTTGTCTCCCTTCTCTCTCTCCTCCACTCTCTATTTCTTTTGCTGTCTTTTCCTCATTCTTCACTGTCACATGTATACTGTGACGAAAAATAATTTATCTTAAATTTGTATTTATATTCTCCATTTTCTCTTATACTATGACGAAAAATATTTTGTATTGGTTTTACTACTTCTATTTCTTTTTTCAAAAATTTTCAATATCCTTTCTCTCTCTCTCTCTCTCTCTCTCTCTTTCTTTTTTTCCTGTCTGTGTGAAATTATCATGCACACACACACACACAAAATGAAACACAAAACAAAAATATACACAACTATTTTTCTAATTGCCTATCTCTCTGTCTATCTTTATCTTTCTCTTACTGTTTTTTTTTTTTTGAATAAATAGTTTACCTTTTTAACTAAAACCGCAGTTTTGTAAAATTTGGTTAAAAAGAGGTGAATTGTATATCCATTAGATAGGTTGTGGTGTTGTTCTTTGCGACGAATTCAACCCAAAATGACAAATACAACCGAACTTATCGTTTATTTGGGCCAATTCAATATTTTCACCTTGTGCGTTTATCCGAAGAAAGAGAGCGGTCGGATAAGCAGAATTTGGAAGTAGTTTGCAACGCCGGTTGATATTGAATTCAGAGGGCGGAGGGAGATAATTGTGCTCTCGGGGGGCGGGAGTGAAGGATGAGACTACTAACTGAGGCCGACAGGCCACCGGCCGGGGACCCCACGGCCTCAAATATAATTACACAACGCTTCACTGCTTGCAAACCCCGATGTTGTTCGCTCAGGCAAATTTGACAAAGTTGACCCATCGGATATCTGACCATAGGGGGAGCTTTGTTTATGGTACAGAAACGTCAATAAATAAAACTGATCGATACAAAAATTCATTTCCGACATAAAAACAACAGCGAATTGTTTTTTTGCAAAATTTTGAAAAACACGAGATTTATTTATTTATTAGATCAACGACAAGCAGCCAATTTTACAACAGTACACTGACGTGGGAAGTAGTCCAAAAATAAAAATGTTTAAAGAAAGAAAACATTTAACACTATATTTAAGTTTTTGTCTTTCATGCCGTTTTCCATAGCTGTGTTGAAGATCCAAAAATATCTTCAGCTAGCTTTAATTAGGGTCTTTTCTACGAAGAACCTACAATATTAAATAATGACAATTTTACAATTAAGGTTTTTAGTTGAGATAAAAAGTCAATGGTACGAGCGGGATTCGAACCCACGACCTTCGGCTCAACACACCGCTGCTGCTCTACCACGTTAGCTAGCGTGACCTCGATCCGCTCGGACTTGGTATGGAGGGAAAATTGAAAAGTCGGGTTGAGGTGTGAAGTTAGTGTCCGAGTGGATCGAATTCACGAAGCTCAAGTGGTAGAGCAGCTGCGTATCAAGCCGAAGATCGTGGGTTCGAATCCCGCTCGTCACACTGACTTTTTATCTCAACTAAAAACCTTAATTAATTGAAAGTTTCTAAGATGTTTTACAAGAAATACAATATCAACTGCTGACCTAATGAACTAAAGTTCAGTAAATTTCTAAGAGTATCATACGATATCCGACTTTCCGACGAGAATTTAAACCAAGTGTGTAAGAACATTATTTAGGAAATTTATTTTGAACAGATTCAAGTCTATAATATAAGTGTGATGATAAGTCCACTACTGTTCGTGGACCAATTAACATTTTTCAATTAATTAATATTTATGAAAGGGATTGGTTAAGATAAAAAAGTCAGTGTCACGAGCGGCAGTCAAACCCACGATCTTCTGCTAGATACGCTGCTAGTATCTATCGGATCTATAGGATCTATCGCATTTTGCTATGTTCAGTACTTGGTCACGGATTGTTCAGTATTTGGTCAGGGATATAAGCCGGGTATGGCGCCCATTACGTCCAATTATTCCAAAACCTCTGGTAAATACTAATCTAGGACCGAAAGAGGTCACCAAGTAAATTGTTTTTTTTTTTTATAGGTGTTTTATTCAAAAATTTCAAAACGACTGACAATTTGAAGGCTTCAGAAGGCCTTAGGCGTCAGGAAAAGTCCAGAGGCGAAGGTGAGGATCAAACCCACGACCGCGGGATCTACTAGCCGAGAGCATTCTGCTACCGCCGCAAATGGAATACGCAAATTTCACGTATGTAACATTCTAAAGGTTTGCTGTTATAATTGAACGCGTGTTTCAAAGAAGTTAAACAATCCCAGCCCCAAACACGACGAAAATCTCACGAGGGGCCTGAACAAATCTTTGTTTTCTTGGTGCAAACAGTAAAACTATGGGTTGGCTGTTTATCCCGGGAGCCGAGGCGGTGGAATTAATGGATTTATGAAGGGTGGCGAAGAGAAAGCGTGGGGCGTCATTATGTAGATGTCTCCCCTACGCCGGAGATGTCATTAGCTATCATAACAGCGATCATATGCTCACCCCATCCTTGCCCTTGGGAGCCGTTACACGCGTCATTGCGAACGCCCTTTCATCACGCGTGCACCCGAAGGGCAAACAATTTCGAATTATCTCCCACACTCTCTTCAAAAGGAGGGTAAACACAAAGAAAAAAAAGATTCGCACTTACTATTTAAAATATTTAAAAATTAAAACCATTTTTGTTAAGTTAATGACTAATTAAATCTTTTATAATCAGTGGTATATTGGTCAAATTATTTATTTCAATTAATTAATCTTTTTATGTAAGGTTTTGGTTGAAGTGAAAAATTTAGTATCATGAGCTGGATTCGAACCCACGACCTTCGGCTCAATACGCCGCTGCTCTAACCACGATAGCTCAAGTGAACCGAAGGTCGTGGGTTCGAATCCCGCTCATGACACTAATTTTCTCACTTTAATCGAAAACTTACGTAGAAAAATTAATAATTAATGTTCATGTTTGGTACGTTTTGATATTTCGTTATCTTTTGTGTAGTCGTTCAGAAGAGAAGAGAGACGCCTTTCTTTAAAATGCTGCATTACCACGATAGTCTAATTTTAAATTGGAAGGTACCAATTTCTCTCCTCTTCCCTGCTTATAACCCTGACAGCGCGCCTATGACTCTAACCTTGTCTCTTCACGCACATTTTAAAAAAATATCCTTTCGAATATTAAAGAAAACGTGTAGATTCTTCAAAAGAGCAAAAGGTGGAAAAATTGACTTACAAGTAGTAAAAGTGTACAATTTCAAATCCAAAAATTTATTTTATGGCAGCAAAAGTACATAAATCTTCTGAATATAGTTGGACACAGCCGCAGTCAGAAATCTTAAATTTTGCGCATAATATTAATTATTGAGTAAATTTCTTAAATTTGGTCGTTACCGATTTTGTTCTATTCCGGCACGTTGAGTGTTGTGCCTTATTTTTAGTGCTATTTTTTTTTCTCGGAAAGTCGAATTGTAAAAAAACACAAAGCAGTATTACAAATGTTATTTCTGAAAAAGTACAATATTTGAATTTTTTTCCAAATTTAGTATATGAAAGAAAATATGTAGGAAACGTTATACATATTTAATTATAATTTTTTTATGATTAGCGTTTTGACTGAATAAGAATACGCATGACATAATTTGAGGATGTTCAGACGCATTAGGACATTCCATTGCATTAAGTGGTCCGTCAGGGTTATAAGCAGGGAGAGACACTGTGATGCCGAAACGCGATTGACAGACCAACCCAGCGATGCCCAAGTAGAACAAGATGGTCTGAAACCTCCAATTTTCGTTAGTTTGTTCAACAATTATTATTTTTTTCACTGCGACCCTGCCAATCCATTTACAGAAGATTTATGTATTTTTACTACCATAAAATAAAAGGCAAAATTGTTCGGTAACGACATATCAGGTTCCCCGCCGCGCAGAAAAATATTTTCATCCTCACAAAATTTGTAGTGTTTAATAATACTTACTGAACCAAAGTTTCAAATCGTTAGATCTAACAAAAGCAAAATGTGAATTTAATACATTGAAATAACAATAAAAATACGCAAGACATAAGACAGGATGATTTTTTCAAAAATTCATTTTGAACAGAGAAATCAAAAGATAGGTTTTATATTAAATTCAATATACATTAAAATAACTCTATTATTATAAAGAAAGTTTGGAATTTTTTATAGATTTAACCATAAATTTTTATGGTAGTAAAAGTACATTAAGATTCACCATTTAGTATAGACTATGTCTATATGCTTGAGCATATGATCATTATATTTTTTAAACGAATAAAACTGTTCTGTTGTATATATAAAACAGTACCAATATTAAATATTTCAATTTTTCGTAAAAAGTTCATTTTCTTTAAGAAAAAACAGGTTAACACCATCAAACCATACTTAATTTTTTACTTAGTCAATTTAAATAAATCGACTTTTCCAGAACAGGCGTTCGGTCTAAAATAGACATCATCAGGACTTTTTTAAAATTATTTTTTATATTATATTCCGAGTCCATAGTCGTCCGGACTTACAAGACTGTAAAAAAAAAGCCGTCAAACCACTTTACATTAAAAACTCTCTGAATATGGTCTATGTTAAACCGTAACGTATTTCTTAATAAATGTCTATTGTGGAAAATACAATTTAATTCCTATCTACCGTCTTATTATTGAGTTCCATAAAATCGGGATGGGCACCATAAAAAAAACTTAATCTTTATGTTATTATTGCATAAACGTAAATTTTATGAAATGTTCAAGAAAGAACGACCGAATAAAAGAATTGCGTTACTGGAAAGGTTTTTCTATATTTAGTTTTTTCCGTTGTGTACTATTTCTTGTCCAAATTTGCTTAAGAATCTCCATGGATTCACCAGTATTCTGATCAAGATTTATTTTTTCTTTTGCTTTATCGTGTTTAACGACCATCAAATAAAAAATTAAGGGAATAAATGTCGATTATTTGAGAGGGTTGGGCGGTAAAAAAGAAGATAATGGTTATTTGTTTTAATCAAAACGAGAGCCATAAATCTGCTTCCTCAAAGTGATAAAATAAGCGATAAGGAAAAAAATTATCGGGACTAAAACATTACTGTAATATAAACGTCAGAATAAATTTGATTGATAAATCCCGATTGTGAAAACTACCTTTCACTGTATATATATTGGTTTCTCCCATTGAAAAGAGTATAATTGACGGAATGTTTATTGGCCGTTATCAGAAGGGGCGGTTTGGGTCCAATATATCTGGTCTCCCACGACCACGGGATTAGTTAGCCCACTATCTGCCCCTACTCCACCAACACAGTTTCTAATTAAAATGACCTCCCAAGCCCCACTCCGAGATATTACCCTGGACCAAGTTCCTCCATCTCCATACTAATCCTTCCCCACCAGAACTAAGCCTTATCAGTAATCTGTTAATATAATTCCTAAAGGGTGGGAGCACAACTCCACTAATTGCATTGCAAATTTCTTTAACCCCCTCTCGTGGAAGGGGTGGCGACGCAAGCTTTATTGCGCGAGTTTTGATTGGAGTTGCCCCGTCGAACAGAGTTAATCAGGAGAAATTCAGAACGGGCTCTGAGCCGAATTAATTTCAAATTTACTTCGCCCTCATCTGTTTTTCATATCCCTCATCGATTTCGCTGAAATAGATGATTTAATTTCAAAACCGTGAGGCTCTACTAGGCCGAAATCATTCGGTAATCCGTTTGCTCATTATAATTAAATGATATAATAATTTTTACACTTTCCACCTTCACCCTTCGCAATATCGTACGATACAGAAGGAAGCGACAAGTAAACGATATCTCTTGATACAAGTATCGTATAGGCCGTATTTTATAAACCTGAGCAATTTTTATTAGTAACCTGTGATAATCTTACAAGACAATTATCGTGTATTTCTTACGACCTAACAATATATATCTTATCGCTCGGGTGCAAACCCTTATAACCAAAACGTTTAAAGTTCTTTCAGTTGTAAGGTCGGATTTACCCGCGAGCCGTTAGTTATTTGTCGCAGAAAGATTTACTACACGATTTTTCTTCTCATTCTTTGAATTTTCCAATCTTCATCCTTTGCAATATCTTACGACACAGAAGAAGAGGCAAGCAAACGATATCTCTTGATACAAGTATTGTACAGGTCGTGTACTTCATAAAATTATCGTTTATCGCTTACGACCAGCTCCACCTATCCTTATTGGCGTACGAAACATTACAATTACCATCAACATCAGGGAAATAAGCAGGATGAGACACACAGCTAAAGGTGAGACAACATAAATAATATTGTATTTCATTGCATGATGTATATAATATCTGAACCGATGATAAAAAAAATTGAAATGTTTTAGTCAAAAGACTTGTATAACAAAGTAGTAATGTTAGACCAGGTTTACAACAGAGCGATAAGATACATATCGTTAGGTCGTAAGCGATATACGACAATTGTCTTGTAAGATACGGCTTACCTTATCTAGGATAAAAATAGTTTAGTAACTGTTTCAACTTGCATGAGCTGCATAGCACGTAGAAACGTTTGCTACACGATTTTTATCCTGGATTTGTAAGGTAATCTGTTAGAATCTTACAAGACAATTATCGTATGTCGCTAACGACCTAACGATAGGTATCTTATCGCTCTGTTCTAAACCTGGCCTAACATTACAACTTTGTTATACAACGTCTTTTGACTAAAATTCAATTCAAATTTTTCATGTGTTCATATTGACATATGACAGAAAGGAAGAGTGAACTAAAAAACAATGAAATGTCGAAAGACTTTTAATATGGATGGATTGGACGGAAATATGTTGTAACTTATACTTCTTTTTCTGTAGTTGCTTATAGGATTAATTATACATCTTTGTTTTTGGTTCAATTGTCGAATAGATCAAATCAAAATTTTTGATCAGTTTGTTTCTTCTTTATTTATAGGGTGACAATCGCAATTCATGAAAGGGACAAGCGATTATATTCCCCCTGACAAATCGAGTCCTCAAATATAATCCCAAACGAATCGTTTTCAGAGTAGAAATGTAAATAATCGAATTATTTTAAGGGTCGAGGGATGAAAGACATTGTTTCAATTACTCGAAGCGTGGGAACAACCGGCTTAAAAAACGTTCAGAAAAGAAAACTCTTTGGAACGGTTCGTTTTCCGTCGGTGGTATCGGACGAAGGGGACAATTTTTTTAGAGATTATTTTTCAATCCTGCGTCTCAGTTGTTTTCCTCCGGGGTGGCTCTCTGTCAATAGAACGAGGTGGCCAGTGTAAATCTTTTTGTAATTGAAAAGCGGACTGTTGTTACTTTCCTCCCTCGAACAGGGGATTTGGGCCCACCCTTGACGACTAATTTACCTCTTCTTTTATATAAAATTTTTTATAACTAAAAATCAGACTGGGCTTTAGAAAAACAACTCAGACTTGGAAGAAGAACCAAATTACAGCGCCAACTCCAAATTTAGAATGCCATGGGTAAAGCTATGAGCTTTCTTTCAACTTTTAGTTCTGAATGAACAAAAAGCATTTATAACATTTTTCCATATTTGTCAAAAATTCACTCTGACGAGAAAAATTGAACTATATTTCCTTACTATTTATGGAGCAAACTTCTAATATTTTAAAAATGTTTTCCCAAGCAGTTCATGCTCTCATCAATGTACCATTTCTTGTTTAAATATTGCTTGTTAAAAGAATCTTCCTTAAGAAATCAAACTGCATCTCTTCTTCATTTGTTACTAATTCCTTAAATATGGGATCCTTTTTACCAACTCTGTATCTGATCTGTGAGAAATCAAAGAAAATGAAAGAGATTGTACGCCTTCAATACATTCATTTTAAGATGTAATAATATTTCAGTTTACTGTTGTTTTTCTGGCATGTTATAAAATACGAACACTCTGGATCAAGGTTTGGCGTTGGAGAAGAAAGCAGTTGCTACTGCCATGCTTTCGACCTATTTTAACGTCATCATCAGGGCAAAACAACCTTAAATATATCTAAAGATCATCATCACAGGCGCTCTGATTTCACAGTCCTTAGTATTTTTGGGACTCTCGGTCTTCCAGGAAATTGAGATGGAATGTAAAACCTTAAATATGTCATTCTGTAGACTTATTTAAGGATGTTTTCCCTGATGACGATGACTTTAAATAGATCGAAAGCTTGGCAGTAGCAACTGAATTTGCTTTCTTCCTCAAGACCATACCTGGATCCGTAGTGTTATCGTAATTGGAAAAGTCGTCGATAATGACAACATTTAACAAGTAATGTAGAATTTTGGTCGGTTTCGACATTTGTCAATGTTCAGTGTATCATCAAGGTTATAAAAAATTGAAAAGTTTTAGTCAAAAATCCTTGTATAACAACGTAGTAATGTTTGGCCAGGTTTACAACACAGCGACAAGATACATATCGTTAGTTCGTAAGCGATATACGATAATTGTCTTGAATGATTCTTACGGCTTACCTAGTGCAGGATAAAAATCGTGAAGAAAACGTTTCTACTTTAAATACCTTACGGCACATGTAAGTTGAAACATTTACTACAGGATTTTTATACTGTATAAATAAGGTAAGCAGAAAGTATCTTACAAGACAATTATCGTATATCGCTTACGACCTAGTGATATGTATCTTATCGCTCTGTTTGAACTCGGCCTTACATTACCAAGTTGTTAAAAAACGTCTTTTGACTTTGATTAATCCTATGACCAACGACAGAAAAAGAAGGATAAGTAGCAACATATTTCCATCCAATACATGAATATTTCACTATATTTTAGTTTTTTCTTTCTTTCTGTCACTTTCTAAAATATTAAAAAGAGTTAACATTGGATAATAAAATATTAATAAGTAAACGAATAAAAATTATGTCCTTTCCGATCGTTTTGGTCTGTCTATCCTTTTTGGCGTCAGACACTTCACAATTACCATATTCTGCGGTATATCAGGGAAATAAGCATGGTGAGACGAAGGCGAAACAACACCAATAATATTGTATCCCATTGCATGCTGTATATAATGAATATGAACACATCATAATAAAAATTTGAATTGAGTTTTAGACAAAAGACCTTGTATAACAAAGTAGTTAGGCCTGGTTTACAACAGAGCGATAAGATACATATCGTTAGGTATTAAGCGATATACGATAATTGTTAGATTCTCACCTCTTACCTTACTAATCCAGAATAAAAAAACGTTAAGGTAATGTTTCTACGTTACAAAACGGCACATGTAAGTTAAAACATTTACTACACGATTTTTATCCTAGATAAGTATGGTAAGCCGAAAGTATCTTACAAGACAATTATTCTATATCGCTTACGACCTAGCTAGCGATATGTATCTCATCGCTCTGTTGTGAACTCGGCCTAACATTACTAAGTTTTTACGCCATGTCTTTTGACTAATACTTATGCCAATTTTTTTTTTTTTTATCTGTTCATATACATTATGTATATAATGGAATGGGATACAATATTATTTATCTTTAGATAAATTTTGTCGGGAGTCGGCAACCATTGTTGCTCGTCTAGATTTGATAACAGTTACTTACTGGACATAAGAAGGTCCCGGGGGCCATATTTATGTCAACTTTGGTCGTTTTCGACATTTGTCAATTTTCGGTGTTTTATCAAGGATATAAGCAGGTTGCGTTTCTTTAGACTTATTTGCATGTGCCTTCTTAGGCGACATTTTGCTGTCAGGAGTCCAACCATCCTAGTTCCTTTGCGTTTACCCTCCAGTAACATATTCAAACCCATCCCTGCAAAGCGGTGACGTTTCAAGACTTCCTATAAACTAATGAAATTTCTGAAACAAATCTTATTCTAAAAAATTTAAATTATATACTGGAATAGCAAAACGTTACTTGAGGTATTTTGAATTATGATTTTTTGTAGTGAAAAATTAATATTTTTGTCTGAAATACCCCTGGGGTTTGGAAAAACCGCCGTGGGAAAAGGACGTGTTGCTCCGTCCAGATATCGGCTCATTTCAGGCTCTACCGCTCGAGAATCTCCTTGTCAAAATATGACAAGCCAATATAGGAAAACTCCCTAACGTACCCTCATCGTCCACATGTTCGGAATTAAAATCTAGCCGGACGGATCGAGGGACCGTCCAAATCGCCAGTTTCTCCCCAAAATTTTCCCTTCTAATTAATGAGACGTTTAAATAATCAGAAGCGATAAATTTGAACTCGGCCCTTACAAGGCTGGGGATAAAAGGCCGTTGATATTAACAACACAAGAGCCCCTTGACCGGCTAAGCAATAAATAAACAGACTAAGCTAGGCGCTTCTGGGATAGAGGTTCATTAGTTACCTGTCCTAAAGGGGCCTCGGTCCAATTTTCTTACACGTCACTGAATCATTAGTCAATCTATTGATGTTAAGCATTTTGGGTGAGTTTCTATGTCGTCGTCCCAAGAAAGAAAGATCGCCACTATTAACCTAATTATAATAATATTTAAAATACAAATACTATATTACGTAAAAAATAATACACACTGACAGGCAAAAAATTCCACCCAATTGAATTTTTTTTTTCATTTTCTCGATAAAAGAAAATTCTGCTCGTAGTTTGTCTCATTGCTTTTATCAACAAATATTTCTTTATGATAGGTTCGTGTCTGTACGTTTTACAGATAAGTGTAGATCTGCAATTGTAATTGTAATTTTTCCGAAAGCCAACCTTTTCAACGTAGTTCCGTCATGATGTGGACGGGAATTGCAATGGAGATTCGCAAAGAGTTGCATGTTGTGCGTGGAAAGTCTTTGATGGCTACTCATTTTGTGGATGACATTTTTGAATGTCTTGCTTTGCCTACCCACAATGCAATCGGCCATAATTCCATTCTAATGCACGATAATGCTCGTCCGTATGTCGTTAGCCTAGTAAAAACGTACCTTCAACACCACAGATCAGTGTCTTAGCCCGGCCAGCTAGTTCTCCAAAGGATAACCTCAAAAGAGGAATAAGAGCACGTCCATCACTCCACGATCTTGAATGATATCTTCTTGAAGAACTCTAACACCAGCAAAGAGACATTTCCAGACTGGTAGAAAGTATGCCTTTCCACTTGTCAGTGGGTTCAGCGTCCGATTTTACAGCCACGTATATTTTAATCGTCCACGTTTCAGTAGATCGATCGTCCGATTTTACAACATTACAAAGGATTCCGTTTAAAATATGGAACGTCCATCATCAATAATTGCCACATCGCGCGCAACGTCCTAAGCATTAACAAGCTTTAGTCAATGAAACAAAGATGAAAACTAAACATCTTATTAGATTATTGCTTCCGAATTCACTTGAGACTGAATAAACATTTTAAATTCCGTAGAAAGTAAACATTGAAAAATCCTTTAAACATGTTCTGGATTGAGGATTAAGTATGTTTACCTCTAATTGATATCCTCAATTTAACACATATCATAAAGAAATATTTATTGAAAAAAGAATGATACAAATTAAAAGAAAAATTTTCTTGTATTTTGAAAATGAAAAAAAAAATTGGGTGGAATTTTTTGCAGTGTACCTTGCTCAATTTTACAAATTACCTACTTAAATGTATTTGTAATTTACTACAATTTATTTTTAAAAAATCATCCCCTCTTGTCCGCAACGGCCATTTTTTTTATCGATAGGTTATCAGGCTTTTCTGGCTGTTGAATGTTATCTCGAAAAAAAATTGTGATAGCAAAAAGCCATTCTCAGGCAAAATAATTTTTTGTTGTTGTGCCATTTGTATATTAATAATTATTATTCTTTCACCATGGCGTTTCAATTTGAGAGGCGTTTTGCAATTTTACGATATAATAAAACAGAGGGTGTTCGATTCTCGCATAGAAAGTAGTAACGAAACGGTATGCGGTGATGATTACTTACATGACAAGGGCTGGAAAAGCCTATAGAAGTTTTACGGTTGTATTTCCCTTATTGATAACGGCCGCGCCGTTAGCCGCTATGATAATGCGAGGCTCACGGGATATTTACGAGTCTAATTCGCAGAGTAGCACGCCGGAGCCATAAAGCTTGCATATAGCCGAGCAATCCTATCGGCCGATATTAGCTCCGAAGGTGGAAAGGGCCGAACGAGAGGGAGAGCGCGCCCTGAAAGGGCTCGCATAAAAACCAGACGAACATAACATAAAACAGAGTCCCAGCCACCGACCTGTCGACATGTACCACCCACGGGCATTCTCTCTATATTCTATTACGTCATCGCCTTCCTTTTACACGAAGGATTTTCCAATTTTCCGACACCTGTTTGCTCCATTTCTTTCTCACAAAGAGAACGGAAAGACTCGAATTTCTTGATAAAAGTTATATTGCACGTATGAAATTACATATATTTTTTACATTGACAACACCTTGAAGTTTATTTTTGACTGGATGACGGTGAAAGATGAATTTACTTTTTTATTTATGAACCTAGTATGTACCAAAAAATGAAGGCTTTATTTATAAACTGATATTTATTCCATCCACTTGTAATACAACTTGATTTGTATAAATTTTTATATATATTAATCAACGTTTCTCGTTTTTAATTGTACATTTCTTGGGAAAATGAAAAAGGAAAAAAAGACGGACAGATTAAATTTGTTTTAGATTTTTAATTAAAATTTAAATGTCGCGTATTTCCTCCTCTTGCCATAATACATCTCGAAGACGCCTAGGCATAGGACCAGTCTGGAAATGGATCCTTTTTAGGCAAATGAAATTCAAAAATGAGGGTGTTTTATAAAAAAGGCAAAAGTAATTAAAATGTTGGAAATTTATACTTTTTTATTGCCACAAAAATATTTTTAAATTTTATAATTCAAATGTGAAGATTAATGTAGAGATCGTCCTGCAGCAGGTGATGGTAGTTTTAACGTTAACTCCAAAACGTAATCTTGCTTGTAACTCAGTTTAGATTGCAGTTGATGATCTTTGCAAGATCACTTGCGATGTTGGTCCAGGAATCACGATGGTTTAAGTGGTTAGCGCAACGCGTATTGAGCCGAAGGCTGTGCGTTCGCATCCCCCTCGTGACACTAACTTTTTCATCTCGACTAAGACCTTATCTTTCCGTCTATCATTAGCTGGTCAAGGTCGTCTTTTGGTGAACAAAATAGCCTGTGTTTTGTCTGTGTTGATTTGTATTTTCCAAGTTTGGAAATACACTAATCTGTGAAGAGTCCGTGTCAGTCGATTTACTTTCCAACATGAGGCTGTATGAACAGAGAACAATGATAACTCAACAGTTTCTTTAATAGGCATGTAAACGGAAAACAAGATTGGACCTAGCACTGAGCCCTGAGGTACACCCGCGGGGAGACTTCCTATTTACGAATTCAGGTCCGTGTGAGAAATGCCTGCGTAACCTAAGCTGACCAGTGAACAACATTTGAAGGAAAGTGACGAACTATTAGGTTATAGAGAAGACCTTATGTCCAACGGTACTTTTGTGTGATTATTCTATATAACATTTAAAATCTACTTGGATTTGAGCCAAACCGAGCTTAAAAGTTACAGGAAGAATCGGTACCAAAAATCTGAAAACCCAAGAAATGTGGGACTTATTAGTGAGATAGTGAAGTTAAACAAACCGAGCTGGTTGTGTGCGGGAGAAAACGCAAAAATGGCAACAATTTTCATTGACTTTACCTTCGACTATAATTCTGCGACTCCCAGTCCGGCCGAAAAACAATCCGAACTGTTCTTATTTTTTCCAAATTCCATTGCAGTGAAATCAAAAATCCGGTCGCTAGAGAGCGCTAGATTTTTAAAAGATATCTACCTAAAATTAAACATCATCTTACGGGTCAATTGATAACGTATTTTAATCATTCACGTTTCAGTGGATCGAGCATCCGATTTTACAACATTACCAGGAAAACTTTTCTACTGCTAACCTCCAGCAAATTGAAATTTCCAGCCTGATAGGAGTATTCTTTTCTGATTGTCAGTGGGTTCGGCATCCAAATTTACTACGGCGTACATTTTAATCGTTCACTTTTCAGTGGATCGAGCGTCCGATTTTACAACATCACCAGGAAACCTCTTCCACTGCTAACCTCCAGCAAAGAGACATTTCTAGGCTGGTAGAAGTATGTCTTTGTACTTGTCAGTGGGTTAATTTAAGCCTCTTCGATTAATTAGGACATAGCACTAAGCTCGGAGGTATGGTAACTCCACTTTTAAACCCCATTTGGATCCGCCACTGGTGTATCTGAGATAGTTTAATTTGACATTCGAGTTGTCTGTTTTAGCGAGTGTATATTTTCCACTATTCTATAAAAAAACAAAATTAAGATAAAAATTAGAAAGCCAGTTCGACAAATTTTTTTATCGTTTAGCCCAGGTGAATTTTCGATGCAGTAGAATTTTACTTTAACGAGGCAGAATGTCATTTGGTGGCGATCGAGAATGCGGGGTGCATACTAAAAGCTGCGCAGTTGCAAATATCGGCGGGGCTGAGGCAAAGCTCCCCCGGTTGATTACCATTAAATCCTTGTTGAGTTTAATATCCATTAAATATGGATGTAGGAGTGGCTGCAGCCCTACCACTTTATAATGACAGCCGTCCAATGGGTTTTCAAGTTAGCCACGCGCACTCTGTTTCCATTTGTTGGGGAAATTATTTATCTTTCGCGGTTCAGGCTCTGCTAGTCTCTTAATCCGCACGTCAACATTTTCCAACACAACAGGCAAAACTAAATTTAGAATTACGGTGCCTGCTGTAAAACATTTTTATCCGATCTTGTCCTGCAAAAAATAAAACAACAATTGAAGTCTTTTCTTTTTTATCTCACGCAGTTTTGAATATTTATTACCAAAAATATTTTAAACTTATTATATCTACTAATTATTTGATAAGAGGTTCGTTCACCAAACACCACACAAAATGTTGGTTATGATATATATATATATAAGAAGCTTGAACGACGGACACCCAGTGGCACTGCTTATACCTTGGACACAACTTATCCATTCAACTGATCGCAAGTACATCGCCGTTTCATTTTCCGATTAGATTCGTAGGTAGAGCAATGTGAGATGCACTATTTATAAAATTAAGATGAGGTGATAAATTAGAATGGAATTTAAGATGTCGGTATTTTGGCAAAGCTAGGCCATAGTGGATGTTCAGGTCAGTGAGATTCGTATGAAAGTTCTTCGCTGATCCTAGCCATCCCCAAAGTTCTGGTACATAAGTACGTACTTGTGCAAGTAATAAACTCTGACTCTCTGGCTGATAGCAGTCTGCACGGTTTAGTCGAGAGTGTTGGTTCTAGTTTAACCGTTCATCTATGTACAAACATAAATAATGGGCGTGGTTTGTCGTAGGTGTAGTAATAGTTGAGAAACACAGGAGGAAGGTTTTTTTCTTAAAGGTTAAAACTATATGGTCGTATTTGTTTTCGTTGATATGGATCCTTCCTGGGTGAAGAGATGGTTCCAGGCTGAGGTGTGGTGGGAGCGAATGGTAGGCTATGATGAGATCAGGGTTAGTAAAGAGGATTGTATTGTCTGTGTTGAATACAAAGATGATAGTATTGCGCTGAAGGAGGACAGCAGTGTAGAGGTTTAAAGGAATGATGCCAATATACTTCCTTGTGACAATCTGATAAGAATTGAGTACTATCCCAAGTTCCCACAAGATGCTTGAGATATAGTAGAAATGTTAAATGATGGGGTGAGTGTGGTGTTCAATGCTTTCCAAAAGGATAGTTCCTACTTACAGTAAGTTGTTCTGCAACGATCCGGATTTCGAGCCTCTTAGCTCATCATCAGGTTGAAGGACTTCTACAACCACGTCTCTACCGAATCAGCGGTTTCACTTTGGCAAAGCACGTCGAGAGACGTGGTTGTAGAAGTCCTTCAACCTGACGATGAGCTAAGAGGCTCGAAATCCGGATCGTTGCAGAACAACTTACTGTGAGTAGGAACTATCCTTTTGGAAAGGCTTGAGATATAGTGTGGAAGACACCCCAACAGTAGTGCTTCAAGACTCAAATAAGGAGTGGTAGCTATGGTGTATGGTGTTGGAGTGGGATCGGCCTAGCGGTCAAGAATAATAATATTGTTTCACTTTCCAAGATTATGAAGCAGGCTGATGAGACGGTAGAACGTTGGTTGATCAATTGGATTTTTTTGTGTGTTGGGAACATACGGATGACAGAAGTCGTAAAAATGAAGAAATGCGTCAAAAATCCCCCACTCTTCATCTCAACAGCCTTTTATATAATAGGTAAAAAGTCCCAGCAGCTCCATGCACTTGAACCACTTGCCACTGCTCTTTACCATTGAGGTGGAGGTCGTGGGTTTGAATCCCAGTCGTGACACTAGCTTTTTCATTTCAACCTCTACATCTACCTATCATGGGCTAACCAACCCACAGATCCCAACAGGAAATCCCACAATTCACTTTAATTCATGCAACTAATATTCGTTGAATTTAGCTCAAATCAATTACAGTGCTAAATGCAATTTGGCAATATAAATAAAATTATAAAACTGAAGGTTATTATAGTAAAAGCAAAGTAAAAATGCTATCATAACTGAAATGAAATTTATTCAAAATAATGTTAATTTATGATCAACTTTATGATCCACTTGTTTTCAAGGTTAAAAGATATAGATGTATTAAATGAAAGACGATAAGGCAAGAGAAATATAATAATTAATATTTAACTTTGTTCGATTAGGGGTGGAGGGCGTTTTAAAACGCGACATGTGGACGAGGTGTCGATGAATTAGCCTCACCCTCATTCATCAAGGCATTAAATTTTATTTAATTACCATTCGAGCCCATTTACATGTGGGTGAGTGAGTAGGAGATCAATCTCTCGGTTGACGTCCTTTGTCTCCCCCTCGGCTTAATCTTACGGCTCAGTGGTCTTTATTACTCGTGAAAAAAAAAAAGGCTTTTGAAGGGAGTTTAATGTTTGCTATAATCTTCTTATGGTCTGAATCACTGTATGACCGGATAATAAATAATTTGTACTCGTGTACTCGTTCCCCTCGTGTTTGTTTTTATTAAAAAGAAAACAGTGGATTGCTAGATGACAAATAGACACGGGGAGACGTCAAAAAATTAAAATAAATAAGCGATTTTCCTGAAAATATAACAAACTGTGCAAAAATCTTGCAAAAAAATAAATTATAAAAAGAATATAAACAGAAGGGAAAGAGGGAAAAATTTAGTCATTTGTGTGGTGAAAATGAATTAAAATAATTATTTGAAAATCATGAGATGCGGTCTGGTGTGTTGTAGGTTTCAGAAAAACATTTTCTTTATCGTGCCGATGTTTCGATCTTTATTGAGATCATCTTCAGTTTTCCCGTTTAGAAATGTGTGGTGTTTCGTGACCGTTAATTGATAATTATTCGGAGATCGTGTGATGCGATCTGGTGTGATGTAGGTTAAAAAAACAAACGTTTTCTTTATCATCTCGGGTCGTGAGATGCCGTCTGGGGAGATGTAAATTATAGAAAAACATTTTATTTATCGTGCCAACGTTTCGATCTTTATTGAGATCATCTTCAGTTTTCTCGTTTAGAAATGTCTAGTGTTTGGTGAACGTTACTTGCTGATTATTTGGAGGTAGTGAGGTGCGGTATGGTGTGACGTAGATTTTAGAAACCATTTACTTCATCATGCGCGTTTCGAACTTTATTGAGATCATCTTCAGGGCCTAAAGTGTTTTTTCCGAGTAGATGAGTCATTCTTGTATGTCATTTTGAGACAAGCTCACATCTACACAGAAAACATTTTGAGCTCTGAAGATGATCTCAATAAAGATAGAAACGTTGGCATGATACAATGTTAAAATGGATGACGGTTACTAAACACCACACGATTATTATTATTTCTGTAAATTGTTAGACCTCAATTGAATTTGATGGAATCTAAACTCTTCGAAAAAACATCAATGGACATTCATGAGGAATAATTAAACAGGAATTCGGCAATGTCAGTTTCCCCCGGAGGAAGATATTGGAAGGTCAGTTGTCTTTTTTGTCCATCCTTGTAATCCCGAAGAGCTCAACCTGTCCTATGTGGCCGGCCTGAGATAAGACAGGATTGACAACCTGAGTCCATTTATAATTGTTTCTACCCTCGGCCCATGCCCCAGTTGACACTTCGGATTCACTAATTATTCGATTCCATTCCACTTCGCCGCCGTATCGCAGTCGTACAGCCGATTCGTTCCCACTTCGACTTCATAAAGAAATTGCCTTTTTAAAAAAAAAAAAAAAAGCCATTAATACCAGTTTTGAACAAATTCCATGTGACACATCCTTACAACACGGTTTTATTGATTGTAGGCTTACATTTTAATTAATTAATTTGTTAAAATTAATTAATTTTATGTATATTTATAAATTTTTGTCCATTTCACCAGAACTGTAGTTTCCGAACAACAGATCTATACATATGGATTTATTTTTAGTGAATTATGAGACAACAATTTTTTTCAATTATTTTTTTTTCATTTCATTGGCTTTAAACGACTTCCTTCCTGTCCAAATATTACTGTACAAACAAATCCTTTTATTTAAAAAAAATGTGCGAGAAGCAAATACTAGAGTAGAATAAAGAAAGAGAGAGAGAGAGAGAGAGAGAGAGAGAGAGAGAGAGAGAGAGGAGAGAGAGAG
>CM077113.1:10255240-10281861 GCA_039619505.1 Cimex hemipterus
GAGAGAGAGAGAGAGAGAGAGAGAGAGAGAGAGAGAGAGAGAGAGAGGGAGCGAGCGAGAGAGTGATAGAGAGAACGGTAGATAGATAGAAAGAGAGATCAGTGGTAGTGAGAGATATAGTTAGTGAGGGATAAACAGAAGGGAAAGAGTGAGAAAATTTAGTTATTTGTGGTGAAAATGACTGGGAATGTGACCGTTAATCGATAATTATTCCGAAAACATTTTCTTTATCGTGACGGCGTTTCGATCTTTACTGATATCATCTTCAGTTTCTCGTGAGGAAATGTGTGGTGTTAAGTGACTATTGCTTGATGATTATTTGGAAGTCGTGTGATGTGGTTGGTGTGACGTAGGTTTCAGAAAAACATTTTCTTTATCGTGCCGACGTTTCGGCCTTTAGTGAGATCGTCTTCAGGGATCAAAGTAATTAGTAGTAACTAATATAATATTTATTTGTGTTTTAATTTCCGCGTTTCGCTCGTTCAAATTGAGCGCCATTAAAAAAAAATCATTTGTTAATTGGAACGTCGCGTTGGCGGAGGTGTAGGCTGGTTCACTTTGGCAATGCATGTCGATAAACGTGGCTGTGGAAGTCCTTTAACCTGATGATGATCTAAAAGGCTCGAAATACGGATTGCAAAACAACTTACTGTGTGTAGGAACTATCTTTTTAAAAAGTATTGCTCGAAAGTGTGACCAAAATTACTGATAGTGAGACTGAGCGATGGTGTAAATTAAAATGAGAGAAAAAAATGAGAAAGAGGGTTATGTTCGTGAGATGAAATGTGAAGCAAGGATGAGTGAGAGTATATTGCTAGTGTGAAAAGAGAGGGTGACAAATCTGTCTCAGAATGAAATTATAATAATGGAATGTTGAGTGAGCTAAATTTGCAGGAGAGTAACCGTAAAAAAAAAGAAGGATTATCAATTAATTATTTGAGCGGTTTTCAAATGGCTCGAAGTTGAGTGATGGATGGCAAAAAAAATGCACCTTAAATACGCCAACGTCCATCGGGAAGTTGATGGATCTACAAGCAATATTAAATTGTTCATGATATTGCGCAATTTTTATGATTCGTGACTTTAAATAATGAAAAAAAGGAAATAAATCAAATACGCATGATTTTTTCCCCGAACTATTGCGAAATCAGTGTTTTGATAGATTTATACGATTTGTAAACTCTAAATTTTTATAATATATTCCATTACAATATTAAAAAAATATGACTAAAAAAAGAAGACATTTTCTTAAGAATCTGATTCGTAGGAGAAAGCACTTCCTCCTCCGACTTAAAACTGACCGTACGTACGTGGGGCTAAAGTTGAATGATTCTTCGGAAATCGTAAGATGCGGTCTTGTTTCGACTTTTAGTTCTTTATTGAGATCATCTTCAGGGCCTGGGATTGACAAACATTGTTTAAAACTAACAAATACAAGTAGGATGTGGAAAAAAGTGAATTCATACAATATTTCTTTGCAAAAGGTACAATATTTACGCAAAAAATATTTTTTATATTCAATCCAAGTATTCTATAATTACCACGTACTTTAATTGTTAAAATATTAAACACAAGGTTTTCTTCTGTGCTTTGTTACATAAGTAGTCTTTCGTGTTAAATGTCTGATGAACTTGAATGTATTTACTAGCGTGAAAGCGTTGTGTTGTATGACACTTGGTAATAGTTTGTTTACTCAATAGGATATCTGGCAAACAGAGCTAAAAAATTTTATCCTTTTTTTTCAAAACCACCAAGGAGACTAAATCTAACTGACTAAGCTGGCTTGTGGAAAGGAAAAATTGTCTTTTATCGTACAACACAGAAATACAAGAACAGAAATGAATATATTCCGAAATATTTATTCTTGTTCTATTCATAACACAAGACTGTATTTTGTTATAAAATGGTCTGATGAAAATGTTCATTATTTGCCGTAGAAATTCTGGACAATTTGAAAATTAGTAAATCTAGCCTAAGCAAGGAGATAATTATTGTGCCAATATATTGCTAATTTGCGTAAATCTTCATTAAATCATATTTGTTACATTTTGTAAAACTAATGATTTTTTTTACTTTGAAGATATTATAAAAATTTCTGAAAAACAAGTGGATACGATGAAAACAATAAATGCTTGAAATTTCGACAAAGATTTTATGCCATAATCTTAAATATGTCTACATATTGACGTATTTAAGTTTTTTTTATAGGCGAAATCAAATTCCCTTGAAGATCGACTCACTCTGCCAAGGATTGTAACAGTATAACTCAATGTTTCAAGGAAATTAGAGAACGCATGTAAAAAAAACTTAAATATGTCAATCTGCAGACATGTTTAAGATAGTTTTGAGTGAAGGTTAAATTCTATTTATTGCCTAAGTCATTTTTTGCAAAGCAAATTTTCAGTAAATCATATTTGTCCAATTTTTTTTTAAAAAGAGTTTTTTTTACTTTCAAAAGATAATATAAAAAGGTTCTGAAAAACATGTGGATACTACGAAAACAATCAATACTTGACATTTCGACAGAAAATTTAAATCTTAATCTTAAATATATTTACACATTGACATATTTAAGTTTTTTACATACGACCTCAAATTTCCTTGAAGATCGACTCAGTCTGCCAAGGGCTGTAATAATATAATTCAATGCTTCAAGGAAATTAGAGATTGTCTATAAAAAAACTAAAATATGTCAATCTGTAGACATATTTAAGATTGACTTCATGATGACCTTAAAATAGGTAAAAAAAATAGGTAAAAAAACTGAATTTGTTTGTTTTCTTCAAGACCATACTTTTATTCAGAGTATTCATGAGTGAAAAAGTTTTCCATACCTGTAATACTGAAAAGAAAAAGTATTTCAAATAAAAATTTACTGTACACATTTAGGACGAGTACAACAAGATACAACTTGGAATAATGTGTATAATACAAATTTTGCTTAAATTAATTTAAATTTTATTTACATCAACGGACGTTAAACACAATGAGATTTCCATAGTGTGGACTGGGTTGTTGGTATAGGAATCGTGAAAAGCTGGTGTAAAATTCTCAAAATTTAATTTGCTCGTTAGAACGGACTGGAAAACCGGTTGCTTACTGCCTCTGTTTATTTGTTGCTCTGAATAAATAGAATCTGAATACTCTAAACCCCTCGGCTGAGATCAGCGGTGTAAACTCCTGTTTGGTCGAGACGCATAATGCCAGTGTAATCCTAGCAAAACAGCGTAGAATTGCAAAACCGGAGCCGGCCGACCTAGGAGAGGCTGAACGAGACAATCCTACCTTTTATCCTGTAAAACTCAAACTACGCCTCCAATCAGTTTATAATCCTCCGGTTAATTGAATACGGTGGAAATTAATTTGGACGGCGACCCCTCGCGCGCTAAAAAGCACCAAGCACCACGACGGACAGCCAACTGATGGATCCTCCCTCTCCATTCGTTAACGCCCTTTTTATTACTCATAATAGATAAAGTCGAGTCGCTCTTTTTTCTATTTAACTATTGGCGGCCGACGTTGAACAGCTCTGCTCCTATCTCAGTCAACATCCATAAATCTGCCAACGTGCGATAACAACGCTAATCCCTCAAATATTTATTGCCGTGAATTCAACTCTCTCCTTGTTTATCAAAATTTCAGATTACAGTTTGATATTTAAATTACTTACTGAAGTTTCAAATAGAAAAGAAAATTAATTAAATAAAATCGTGTTTGCCTCTGTTTCTCTCTATATTCTTTGTTTATCTTTTATACCAGTTGTACGCTCTGCAATGAAAGATGAATGAAACGATTCTTTATTATTTTCTCTATCAAAGCAGAGATACGCCCATACAATACCAATTATAAGTTTTCTACATAAGCAAAAATTTTTCACTAATTTTTTGGCATACCACGTACCATTTACATAAGCCCATATAGTCTACCATGCGTCTTATATCATCAGCCGACCATCGTTCACACAAATGAACTATATACTAATACAAAAATCACAACCTTGAATACGTCATCAATCTTGCTAATAAATACAATTTCCAACCATTCTTTTATACACCATATACATAATATACTCCATAGAACGGGTTGTTTCCGTTTCCAACTCATCCAACATTCTCGCTAATAAATACATTCAAAGTAACAGAGGATAATCTGAAAAGGGGAAAGTTTTATTAAATAATATACAGTCGCACTTAGAAGCAGTGTCGCTCTCATCGCACTGTTGATTTCATCTCGAGCGCCAAGCAGAATGTGGCCTCATGTGATTCGGGTGTGGCCAATCCTCAGTATAGTTATTATTGTCTCGTTGTTTGAATTAAACGTGTGTTTGACTCATTGCAGTAGGGGTCTTCGGACGCAACAACTTACAAATGAACTTTTTTTCGAAACACACAAATACCCGCGTAAAACATAATCGGATTAATAATAAAAATATTTATGTATAGTGATTAGTGATCGATAATTATTCAGAGATCGCGAGATGCGGTCTGGTGTGATGTAGGTTTTAGAAAAACATTTTCTTTATCGTGCCCATGTTTCGATCTTTATTGAGATCATCTTCAGTTTTCTCATTTAGAAGTGTGTGGTATTGAGTGACCGTTACATGATGATTATTTGTAGGTTGTAAGATGCGGTCTGGTGTGATGTAGGTTTCAGAAAAATCATTTTCCTTATCGTTGCAACGTTTCGATCTTTATTGAGATCATCTTCAGTTTTCTCGTGTGGAAAGATGTGGTGTTTAATGACTATTACTTGATGATTATTTTGAGGTTGTGAGATGCGGTCTGGTGTGACGTAGGTTCCAGAAAACATTTTCTTTTGACGATGACCCTGAAGATGATCTCAATAAAGATCGAAACGTTGCAACGATAAATAAAATGTTCCTCCTGAATCATTGAAGTCTCTTCACGGGGAATGGCACAGACCAAACGAAAGAACCTAGCAAGGCATATTTTGTGTATGTCGAAAATGTGAGCAGTCCAACTCATTATAGTTCACCTCGATATTTTAAGATGAAATATATGTTATCAAAGAGGTTACATGAGCATCAGACAGCCAAGCGGCCCTAACTAAAAATATCACATTCAAATTCTCCATTACCTGGGAAAACAGGACAGACAATATCTTTAGAGGATGGTTAAATAAGATTCTGGGTTAAATAAGGAGATTATCTGGCCAGAGAAGGTTCTGTACGGCTTATAATTAATAAGATCGTTGCATAAAGGGGAGGGTAAAAAAAACAAAAGAAGCAGTAGACCAACTCCAGAGGTGCCAGACAGTAGTAAACCCATGACTATAGGATCCCTAACCAAAACTGGCAAAACACATTGCTACAGTTGAACAGATTCAGGTGAGTATTAAGGATATAAAGCTGTCGTTGGCATATGATTGAACCCCTAAGTAACATAGGTATATTTTATATAATGTGAACAAGGCTAATATGAAAAATTATTCTCACGAGGAGGACTCGAACCCACGACATTCAGATAAGTACTACAGGACGTCGTGGATTCGAGTCCTCCTCGTGACATTAATTTTTCTTATCAGCCTTCTTTAAATTATACAGGTTAAAACTGGTTTAGAAAAATAATAAATAAATATTCAAATTAAACTAATCATGATGACCTCATTTGTAGGTTATCCAATGAGGATGAAGAAACTACTGTACTGTATATGTATATCTATCTATGTACCGTATGGACTACGGAGCTAAAACAATGGCTGCAGGGCTTGAGGATTGCAAAAGTTTAAATGGTACATTCATGATGACCACATTTGTGGGTTATCCAATGAGGATGGAGAAACTACTGTCCTATATATGTATATCCATCTATGTAACATCTCAACTGTTGATCTGAAAAAATGGCTGCAGTGCTTGACGAGTACAAAACTCCTGCTTCCAAGCTTCCCTCTCATCATCATCATAATATTTACTCTTGCTATCTTTTTTCTTCTTAACTGGTAAAATCCTGTCAAAGATCAGAGCATATCAAATTTTTGATAACAGCGAAAAAAGGGTTATTTGTAGATGTTACTATAGGTTCAATTGAAAGGAATTTTCTATGAAAAAAGTTATGGTTTATTTTTTGTTTTAATATTTTAAGTAAACTTTATATGGTCAGGGATTGCCATTTGGGTTTTGTTATGTCATTTAGCACCTATTTCAACCCGTCACATGCTTTAAGGGTGCAACAAGCAACGGCACTGGACATAAATCAATACCTAATTACCGAGTTGACCAGTAATTTTACACGAGTTGACATCTCTGGGTATAATTGAAACGTACCTCTCTACGTTCGCCGGCATATTGGATTATGCGAGAGGAGAAAAGTTACACTGACGTATCTGGGATCATATCGTTGGTAAAAGCTCCAGTACGACATTTACCTTTGAGGGATTTAACCCTTTTGAAATTCACAGCTCGTGTAGTGGAATGGGGGGAGTTAAAATTTAAAATGGAAACGATAATGCGGATTTAATAATAAAGTTAATCCGATAAACTGAAATTCCTCCTGATCATTATAGGAAAAAAGACATTAAAAGTCCCATTATTGCGTACAACGGAATGTAAATCAGATTTTAAAAAAAAACACAGAATGAGTCGAGTTTATAATAGTTAATAATTAGCACAATGCTTATCTTTTATTGTTTTAATTTAAAATAAATATTCAGATATCGTGAGATGCGGTCTGATGTGATGTGGGTTTCAGAAAAACATTTTCTTTATCGTGCCAACGTTTCGATCTTTATTGAGATCATCTTCAGGGCTCTCTCAACACGACACGCAAGAATGGCACGAGTACACAGAAGACAAATTGAGTCCTAAAGAAGATGTCAATAAAGGTCGAAACGTTGGCACGACAAAGAAAATGTTTTTCTGAAACCTACATCACACCAGATCGCCTCTCACGATATCTGGGGAAACAAACCTTTTAATACATTATTTTTATAGTAATGTAATAATATTAAGTATTTATTATTATAATATTTATTCGTGTTATAAATTCCGCGTTTCGCACGTTCAAATTGAGCGCCATTAACAAAATCAGCTGTTAATTGGAACGTCGCGTTGACGGAGGTATCAACGGGTTCACTTTTGCACTTCCTCGAAGTCCTTCAACCTGATGATGAGCTAAAAGGCTCGAAATCCAGATTCTTGCAAAACAAATTACTGTGAGTAAGAACTATCCTTTTAAAAAGTATTGAACACCGCACTCACTCCATCATTTTTCATTTCTAACTTTGTGCGGTTTTTAACTGACGGAGGACCACCCGAATATAATCGGGAGGCGGGGAAAAAATATAAAATAAAATAAAACAGTTTTAAATAAAAATGATGGAAATATAAAATAAAAGATGAAAAAATAACGACTCACCAAGCTGATGTGGCGAATGATAAAGGTGGGCAGGAAATAGAAGGATGCAGGAGCGATGAAAATAGGGTATTTGGGGTAGGACGGCCCACTTACAAGTACCAGCAACTCCGGCGTTTCGGCGAGGTGTAAAATCACTCCAGAAAGATTCCAAGCGATGCTGGAAGAGATTTTACAGGAAGCGGTATGTAGAAAAGCGTTTGCAGGTTCACACAAAAAATAGTAAAAGTTGTAAAGCGGAGCGTGCTCAAACGAACCTGACATAAAGGCGACTGACTTGTGGTACCCGGAGTGGGGGCGGCCTATCCTTTGGACCGGCTTCCCGGTATAGGATAATACGTAAATAATAAAAAAATAGGCGGTTCTTTAAAAATGTAAATGAAAACGAAAATCCAAACAAACCTTTTAATACGTTTCCAAAGCATAATTTGACATTTGTGCATTCGTTACAGGATGGAGGACCATTGCTGCTGCTGGTCGGGGTCTGGACAGGAATAAGCTTAAATAAATGGTATATTTTTGGGAAACAAATCTTTTAATCTCTTCCGAAATCCTAGTTTTATATTTATGTATATTCAAAAACTTTATACATATGGACTAGTTTTCGTGGTCTGCTTGACCAATTAAGGTCTTTCAATTAATTAAAGTTTTTAGTTGAAATAAAAAAGTCAGTGTCACGAGCGTGATTCGAACCCATGACCTGATAGGCCGCTACTCTACCCCTTGAGCTATCGTGACTTCGATCCACTCGGACACTAACTTCACACCTCAACCCCACCTTTTGAGTTTTCCCTCCTTTTTGCCATTTTTCAAATGTCGTGTAATCTATTTATTCGATTCTCGGCGAAAATGAAATGGCCATGGAAATTTTTAGTGAAGTATACTTCATTTTAACTCATTAAGATTTACTAGTTTTCGTGGTTAATATCTTTCAATTAATTGAGGTTTTTAGTTGAGGAAAAAAGTCAGTGTCACGAGCGGGGTTCGAAACCACGACCTTCGGCTCGATACGCCATTGCTCTACCACTTGAGCTATCGTGACCTCGATCTACTCAAGCACTAACATCCCATCTCCAACCCCACCTCTTCGATTTTCCCAACTTTTTGCTATTTTTCAATCCCGCTCGTGACTTTTATCTCAACTGAAAACCTTAATTAATTTAATTGTAAATATGATTTAAATTTAATTTAATACAATATCATTGATAACATAGGAAAATTGATTTTGATTTGAGGAGGAAATCATTCCTGATAGGAGAGATCGTTGACATTGCTCTTTCTGATCCGGTCTGTATAGAATTAAGTTTAACACGGGCGGGATTAAGCACGTGAATTATTTTCCCTTTGAAATATTTTGCATGCATTAAAAAAATAATTGTTCATTATTTCGTTTTGTCATCAATCAAGGTGTACTGAGTGAGGGAACAACCGTCAACATGGACGTTACACTCTAATTGTTTTTGTTTAACAATTTTTTAAATTTTATTTTGGGTTTTCATTGTAAAAAGTGAATTATTATAAATAAATATTATACAATTTATTGATAATTTAAGTACCTACCTTTGCCCTAACCATCCCTAACCATATTTTAAGTAATCTGATGTTAAAAGAAAAGTATGGATTCCAATAAGGATCGTTACAATATAAAAAAAAGACAGAATGAAGTTATACATTAAAAATATGTTAAATATGATGAAATTTAAAAAAAATCTGAATTGTTCAGAAGATTATTGGTGAATGTTCTGTTTTTAATTTATTTTATGTCCAAGAAACAAAGTATTTTCCTCATCTATCCTTCGCTTTCCTGCCTAAGAATAACCCAGTTCTGTAATATTTAAACTCCTTAGAAAAGTTTTACCAAAAATTTGAAAATCATATTTTATTATTTTTGTAAGCACAGTTAGATTCTTAGTTTTCTGTTGACTTTTCCCTTTCTTATGTGATATAGCTTATAGGTTCGATTAATGTCTTTCTGAGATAATTTTTCTTTAAATCGACCGTGCGCTTTTATCGTAAATAAATTGGCACAGGAGATGACGAATTTTCCATCTTCCAGAGGTCTTCCAAAAGCACTGCCAACCAATCCATAAAGCATCCATCCGGTCTGGTGACCGGTTCCTTCTTTCAGAGATTTATTGACGGCACATCCTCCGAACAAAAGGAAAATATATATTGCTGAAGATGGCGTGCCTTTAAGCGAGTCTATCAAAGTTACTGAGCTCAAAAACAGACGCAATCTTTATTTCTTTCCGATTTTTTGTATGAGAGAAATGATGGTTTCAATATTCCTGAAAGAAAGTCCTGAAGATGACGAGCTGGAGCCCGAAATATTCCTACTACCATGGGTTTCCAAAAATCTGTAAATAGAATGTGGTTGAAGATGGCGTGCCTTTAAGCGAGTCTATCAAAGTTACTGCGCTCAAAATCAGAAGCAATTTTTATTTCATTCAAATTTTTTATATGAGAGAAATGACGCATAAATATTTTTCTAAGCTCATTTTTAAACTTATTCAAAATTCCTGAAAAGAATGATACTGAAGATGACGGGCTGTACTACGCTCAAAAACGGAAGCAATAATTTTTTTTATACCATTTTTGTATATGACCGAACTGATAGATAATTATATTTTTATGACATTTTTAACAGACTCAAAAATAAAAACACATTTTATTCCATTTTTTTATATGAAAGAAATGATGTATAACCATTTTTCTAGGTTCGATATTCCCGAAAAAAATGTTACTGACGAGCTAGAGAACGGAATTTTCCTTATTTCAGAACTTTATTATTGGTACTGCGATCGAAAATAATATTTTTTATTGCATTTCATATTTTTTATATGATTATATATAAGAGAAGTTATGCGTAACCATTTTTCTAGGTCCATTTTTAAACTGATTTCATATTCCTGAAAGAATAATACTGAAGATGACGGGCTGGAGCCCGGCATATACCTTCTTCCGGAAGTTTTCCGAAAATTTCAATAGAATGTTGGGAAGATGGCGTACTTTTAAGTGAGTCCATCAAAGAAAGTTTCTGCGCTCAAAAGCAGACGCAATCTTTATTTCATTTCAATTTATTATATGAAAAAAATGATGCGTAACAATTTTTCTAGGTCATTTTTAAACTGTTCGAATAGCCCTGAAAAGAATGTTTCTGAAGATGACGAGCGGGAGACGCGGAATATTTCTTCTTTCAGAGTTTTATTCAAGGTACTTCGCTCAAAAACGGAAGCATTAATGTTTTTATTCCAAGTTTTTATATGATCTGAGAGATAAGTATATTGTCTATGTATTTTGAATTGAGTCAAAAACAAGCAACAATTTTTTATATTTTTATAAAAGAGAAAAGATGCATAACCAATTCTGTAGGTTCACTTTTTAACTGATTCAATATTCCTGAAAATAATTTTACTGAAGATGGCGAGCTGGAGCCCGAAATATTCCTACTCCCAGAGGTTTTCAAAAATCTGTAAATAGAATGTTGCTGAAGATGGCGTGCTTTTAAGCGAGCCTGCCAAAAGGCGTGGATAGGCGGTCCATGATTAATTGCGATCAATCTCCCGTCGAGATAAATATGCAGATTAGTTATGCAACGTAGCAAGTCTTTACACACAAAGGCCATCAACTATGTTTACTATTTATGAAAATTGAGAGTTTTTGATTGGGAACGGAGTGGTGGGGGCTGGGAAGGATTCTGTGTATGTTATGAATATGGCGGGTGGGGGTGTGTTGCCTGTGCGGGGGTGGGAGGGCCACGCCCAGCAGCCCCCTTCTTCGCCGTTGGGGGTGGAGCAGAGAGGGGTGGCGGGGAAATCCAGTCTGAGCCAGCCGTTACACCAGGCGTCATCCTCGTCAGAAGAACAGAAGAGAACAAGGCGGCTCTGCTAAAGCCACGGTAAGTCCCCAAAGGATTACTGGATTAGACGTATTAGCAGGGGCCGCGGGTAGGGGTAGCCGGCCGCCCTTTTCTCACTCCCGGCGAGTCTTCCGAACGCGTCCAACCCTCTCGCAAGGCATGGGATCGACGTTTCGGCCCGTCGACGAGAAAAAGCCGGTCTTAAGCCCATTCGCCTTCCGCAAGTCGCATTTCTATACTCGATTACCTTCCGGCTTAAATCTCTAAGTTAGATCGCAAAAGTGATAAAACAAATCTAGTGTCAGTTTTTTGCCCCAATGTCGCCATCGCAGTAACCTCCCGTCGTCGATTTATCGTAAGGTAAACTCTTCTCTTAAAATCAAATCACGGTTCCAAACTCCAAACTGAGACTATTAAATCCTAATTTTTCTTAATTTTTTAAAAATAAAATCTTTCATGTCCACGTACAGTTTTCTTCAAAATCATCCTGACAAAGTTCAGCATAAGTGGACATACTATATGTTAGTGGAAAGGAAAAACATTAATTTTCAACTGATAAACTTAACCTATCATTTTTTAATCTTTCCCAACTTCAAATTAAAAAAAAAAAAAAAAAAAAAAAAAACTATTAAAAAAATAATGTTAGCAATGATAAATAGTGGTGTGAGTTTGTTGTACCATCATAAAAAGATATTCCTTACTTACAGTTAGTTGTTTACAGCGATCGGGATTTCAAGCTTACACCTCATCATAAGGTTGACGGATTTACAACTGATGATGAGCTGTAAGCTCGAAATCCGGACTTTTGAAAACAACTAACTGTGAGTAAAAACTGTCTTTTTATAAAGAAGTCCTTTCTATATGGAAAAACACAAAATGACCCATGTAAGTAGTGGTGTAGTAAATATATATATAAACAAACCAAAAATGTCAGGAAACTTCGAAATCATGTTGGCATTGACAGATTCCAAAAAAAAAAAAAAAAAAAAAAAAAACAAGATTATTAATTACAATTTTTCTTTTAACTTTTATTGCTAAATTAAAAAAAAAAATAATAGTCATACAAAAGCGTATTTATATTGATAAAATATATTTACATTTGTAGTTTTCTAAGCTAAAAAACATTAAGGGTTTTGGATCATGGAACATTTTGACAGCAAAAAAGAGAAATTTGTTGAGATCGGTGTTCTTGTTCAAAAATGAAGCTTATCTCATGAACAAACTAAAAGGAAAGTTCGAAATCATTGGCATTGACAAGTACTAAAAAGATTATTCATTACAAATAGTTTTTTTATACTTTTATTGCTAAAATTTTGTATAAATAATAATTATAAAAAAAGGTATTTTTATGAGAATATATATTTACATTCGAAACCCCAGTCATGTGGTTTCCTAAGCCAAAAAGCATTAAGGACATCGGGATCATGGTGGATTTTTACAGCTAAAAAAGACAAGTTGCTTACATTGGGGTTATTCATCAAAAAATATAGTTCATATCATAAACAGCCCAAAATTTTAAGTAAACTTCGAAACCATGTCGGGATTGACAAGTACTGAAATCACTTTGATTATTAATTACAAATTGTTTCTAAAACTTTTATTTCTATATATTTTATAATTAATAACTATAAAAAATATATTTTTATTGATAAATTATAAACACATTCAAAACGCTAGATTTTTGTTTTTCTAGGCCAAGAAACATTAAGGATTTCGGGATCATGGAGCATTTTTACTGCTATAAAAAGACAATTTGTTTACATTGGCGTTCTTTTTCAAAAATTAAACCATTGTAAAATTTTATTATAAATAATAGTTATAAAAAAGTGTATTTTTATCGTTAAAATACATTTACATTTGTGGTTTTCTAAGCTAAAAAACATTAAGGATTTTGGAATATGGACCGTTTTGACAACTAAAAAACAGAAATTTTTGGGGGTTTGGGATCGTTTTCGAAAAACAAAGCTTGTATCATTAACAAATTAAAATTTTTCGAATCGTTCGAAATCATTTCGGAGTTGACAAGTACTAATATCAATACATTATTAATTACAAATTGTTTTTTTTTTTAACTTTTACAGCTCAAAAAGAGAAATTTGTTGAGAAAAATAAACTTATGTCATGAACAAATTAAATTTTTAGGAAAGTTCGAAATCATTTCGGAGTTGACAAATATTAAAATTACAAGATTATTAATTACAATTTGTTTGTTTAAAATTTTATTACTAAAATTTTCTATGAATAATAATTATAGAAGTGCGTATTTTTATTGATAAAATAAATTTCATTCGAAACGCCAAATCTTGTGGTTTTGTAAGACATAAAACATTAAGGATTTTGGAACATGAAACAGTTTGACACCTAAAAAAGAGAAATTTGTTGAGAAAAATAAACTTATGTCATGAAGAAACTAAAATTTTAGGAAAGTTCGAAATCATTTCAGAATGGACAAGTAGTGAAATTATTAATTACAAATTTGTTTTAAACCTTTATTACTAATTTTTTTAATAATAGTTATAAAATAGGGTATTTTTATTGACAAATTATATTTACATTTGTGGTTTTCTAAGCCAAAAAACATTAAGGATTTTGGGATCATGGGGCATTTTTACACCTCAAAAAAGACAAACTGTTTACATTGGTTTTCTTTTGCAAAGAACAATTATATCAACTTCGAAATCATTTCGGCATTGACATGTACTGAAATCACACGATTATTAATTACAAATTGTTATTTACAATTTTTATTGTTGAATTTTTTTAAATAAATAATAGTCATAAAAAAGCGTATTTTTATCGATAAGATATAAACACATTCGAAACGCCAAATCTTGTGGTTTTCTTAGTCAAAAACATTGAGGATTTTTGGATCATGGGACAGTCAGGACATCTTTTTCAGATTGGTGTTTTTTTTTCCATAAAATAACATTACAAGCTAAAATTTTAATTAATCTTCGGGAAAAATTAGGCATTGACAGTGACTGTATTTACAATCTAGCAGGCAATTTAGATTGGTGTACTTTTTCAAATTTTAAGTAAACTTCGAAATCGTTTCTGAATTTTCAGGTACTAAAATCACAAGATTATTAATTACAAGTGGCGATAGACAAAGGGAAGAAACTTAACTATAACAAAACGTTTAAATTTTTATCGCTAAATTTTTTTTACAAATAATCGCATAAAAGAGATAAAATATAAATACGTATGTTATATAAACGCCGGGTTTTGGTGGTTTTTGAGGCCAAACAACAAAAGGAAACCACTTTGGACTTTAAGATCCTGCATTTACATCTCAAAAGACTTTTTTTTAAAGTGTTAATTTTCAAAAAACCTCATATCATAAACAAATAAATTTTTTTAAACAAATTTGATTAGAATCCATGTTTATCATCACCCTGTTTTTGATCCGTTCGCCCCTCCCGCACGTCTTCATATCAATATTCGACTACCTTCGGGCTTAACTCTAGAAAATCCTAAATTTTCTTAATTTTTTTGGGTAAAATCTTTCACGTCCACGTACAGTTTTCCTGAGCAAGTTCACAATCATCCTGACAAAGTTCACAGCTTACGTTGACTATACTAAAAACAATAAATAGGTTGGTGAAATGGTGGTGTTTGTTGTTCAATCTTTATGTATATAAAAAGGTGTGTGTGTGTGTGTGTGTGTGTGTGTGTGTGTGAGTGTGTATGGTGATTAGTGACTGTTAATCCATAACTATTTAGAAGTCGTGAGATTCGGTCTGGTGTAATATAGGTTTCAGAAAAACATTTTTTTTATCGTGTTGACGTTTCGAGATTTATTGAGATCATCTTCAATTTTCTAGTGTGGAAATGTCTAGTGTTTAGTGAGTCTTACTTGATTATTATCTTGAGGTTGTGAGATGCGGTCTGGTGTGACGTAGGTTCCAGAAAAAACATTTTCTTTATCGTGCCGATGTTTCGAACTTTATTGAGATCATCTTCAGTTTTCTTGTTTAGAAATGTGTGCTGTTTAGCGACCGTTACTTGGTGATTATTTGGAGGTCGTGAGATGCGGTGTGGTGTGATGTAGGTTTCAGAGAAGCATTTTCTTTATCGTGCTGACGTTTCGAGCTTTATGGACACCATCTTCAGGTTCTTTATAAAAAGGTAGTCCTTACTCACACTTAGTTGTTTACAGTGATCCGGATTTCAAGCTTATAACTCATCATCAGGTTGAAGGAATTTACAAACTGATGATGGGTTATAAGCTTGAAATATTCGTGTAGGATTTTTTTTTAAATAAATAAGGCCTTTATATATATCGAAAACACAAAAGGAATCATGTAAGCAGTGGTGTAGAGAGAATATTTTTTGTGATTGGAGTGTTTTTCAAAGAAAAAAAATAAAATGAAATAAACCGAAAATGTTAGGAAATTTTTAAATCATTTCGGAATTGTCAAGTACTAAAATCAAAAAAATTTTAAATTATTAATTTTGTTTTAACTTTCATTGCTAAATTATTCTTTAAATAATAGTCATAAAAAAGCGTATTTTTATTGATAAAATAAATTTCATTCGAAACGGCAAATCTTGTGGTTTTCTTAGCCAATAAACTTTAAGGACTTTGGACCATGGAACATTTTGAGAGCTAAAAAAGACAAATTTGCTTTGATTGGGTTCTTTTACCAAAAATAAAGCTTATATCATGAACAAACTAAAAATTTAGGATAGTTCGAAATTATTTCGGCATTGACAAGTACTATAATAACAAGATCATTAATTACAAATTGTGATTTTACTTAAAACGTAAAAATGTCTTTGTCAACTATACAAAAACGTTTGGCTTTCAAAATTTTATATTCTAAAAAATCTAAAAATAAAAATAAACACATTCGAAATTGGACAATATTTCGAGTTAACAAAACAAATTTTTTTTTCATCTTCAAAAAATAAAATGTATATCATAAACAACCCAAAATTTTAAGTAAACTTAGAAATCATTTCGGCATCGACAAGCAGTGAAATCATAAGATTATTAATTATAAATTGTTTCTAAAACTTTTATTGCAAAATGTTTTTTTATAATTAATAGTCATACAAAGTGTATTTTTATTAATAAAATATAAACACATTTGATGCGCCTAGTTTTTTGGATTTCTAGGCCACGATTTATCATTATTTTATTATACAAAGATTTATAATTATTTTTATTAGAATAATAACTATTACACAGATTTAAAATAAATTGAACACTATAATAAGCACGGGAAGATTAGTGCCCTGATTATTCAGAAATATGACCGAAAATAAGCTTTTCAAATATTCCATGAAAAAAAAAAATCATCAGATAAGTTATTGAAACCTATCCCAAATATTGTCCACAAATGTAAATTATTTTTTCATACTGAAATTTGCGGAATCGCGGAAAATCCAAATTAAAAAAAAAAAAACCCTCGTGGATCGTTTAGTTGTGTATTTTCCTCCGCAATCTCTTGCAAGAATATGTTGTTTATATATTTAAATCCCCTAGCTTATAAACGAATCTCGAAGCCGCAGTAAATCAAAACCCCGTATGATTTTTTTTAATTCAACCTAACATCCATCCATGATTTATGCATCAAAAAGTATGTACATATATCTACTGCCTATATTTGCCATAGAATTTTACAAAAAAAAAAAAAAAAAAATATATATATATATATATATATATATATATATATATATATATACAAGATATTCGGCTACTCGTGTTACAAACTTTGCAAGTAGATTCTACATTGGAAACGGAACCAAAAATTGCTAATTCACTATGATCCGAATCCCAACAGTTTAGGATTTATTCCACTTTTTCTGATTTTTTAAGATTTCACGACCTTCCTTCAAATAAACAATGATAACTCCAATACTAAAAGGTTTTGGACAAATTCGTTCATACCGGGAAAACTCCAATATGATGTGATCAACACTAAACTTGTAAATATTGGTGAAATAAGCGTTTTAGTAGAGAGAACTTTGAAAAAAAAACTTTTTTTTTAAGTTGAAAAACTTATTATGGTGATTCAAAACTACTATTTCAGAAAATGTACGCCATTTAATATCGTTTTTAGTAGTGTAATTTCTTTTTTTCAAAGATGAAGAACTTGGTGGGGGAAAGGTAAAAAACGTGACTGACGGATTAGTAAGGTGTAAAAAAATTATAGGAATTTTGAACGAATCTATTATACGATTCGAAATTCTCTCCTCTCTCGAGTAGAGGGAGAATGGACTAAGTCTGCTGAAATTTGCTGGTCTCTAGGTTTAGAAATAGAAGTTTAAAGTTAGCAGTAGCAAGTAGTAGTAGTATGTTTTTTAACTTTTGATTTTTTCAAACGTGCTGGCAACTAATACGCTGAATCGAATAAATTTGCTGAAATTGCTCGTCTCTAGGTTTAGTAGATTAAAATTGGTAGTAGTAAGTTTTTTAATTTTGAAAAGCAAAATATTTTTTAAAGTTCTGGCAATTAAAACGCTGAATGGAGTAAGTTTACTGACAATTACTAGTCTCTAAATTTGGAAATAGTAGTTTAAAGTTAGTAGTAGTAAGCCGTGGTAGTAATTTTTCTACCTTGAAAACACATTTTCAATGTTCTGGCTACTAAAATGCTGAATGGAGTAAGTTTGCTGTTCTCTAAGTTAAGAAATAGTAGTTCAAAGTTAGTTGTAAGTCGTGGTAGTAAGTTTTCAACTTTGAAAAAAAATTATCTTTCAAAGTTCTGGCTACTAAAAAGCTGAATGGAATAAGTTTGCTGAAATTTGCTGATCTCTAGGTTAAGAAATATCAGTTTAAAGTTAGTTGTAAGCCGTGGTAGTAATTTTTCTACCTTTAAAAAAATTTTTTTTCAATGTTCTGGCTACTAAAACGCTGAATGGAGTAATTTTGCTGAAATTGTTGGTCTCTAGATTTGGAAATAGTAGTTTAGTAAGTAGTAGTAGTATTTCTTTTACTTTGAATTTTTTTCAAAATTCTGACTACTAAAACGCTGAATGGCGCAAGATGAAAGTTGCTCTACGCTTAGAAATAGTAGTTTAAGGTTAGTAGTAATGTTTTTATCTTCGGAAATTTTTTTTCAAAGTGCTCACTATCAAAACTCTTATTTCCCCAACATTTATAAATTTAGTGTTGATCACATCATATTGGAGATTTAACCTATTTTTCTGTGGTATGAACGCATTTGTCCAAAACCTTTTAGTATTGGAGTTATCATTGTTTATTTGCATCAAGGTCGGGAAACCTTAAAAAATCAGAAACCGTGGAATAAATCCGAAACTCATGATATTAGGAACAAACGGCTTTTTGGTTCCATGGGATTTAGTGTCCGAGTGGATCGAGGTCACGATAGCTCAAGTGGTAGAGCAGCTTATTTAGCCAAAGGTCGTGGGTTCGAATCCCGCTCGTGACACTTCTTTACCTCAACTAACAAGCTTAATAAATTGAAAGATATTAATTAGTCAAACGGACCAGGAAAATAGTGAATTTAAAATACAATTTACAACAGTTTCTTTTAAATAGAAAGTGAAAGAGAACCATGATTAGGAAATGAATTAATTTAAGTAAATTGCCAAATTACTCCAGTTTTTCTCATTAATATAAGGCTTCATACCCTTCAAGAATAGGTTTTCCTAAACATTTCTTTCTTATCTCTGGGCATTTTATCACGCACACACACACACACACACACACACACACATATATATATAATAATAATATAATATTATAAACAATATACAAATAGTTTTCTTTTTGAAGAAGAAGAAGGCCCTTTAATTTTTTCAACGCTCATAATCGAGTTTCATTAAATTCCTTTTCTTTATACTTTTATCCATTATTAGCTTGTGATAAATCGAAGAATCCACCTGGCTTCTTATCATTGAGTTATTTTCAATACAGATAATCCCTATTTGCAATTCACATTTTTTGTAAATCGAGTACTCCTGACAAGTACGTTTCTGATAATCCGTCCTATCTCAAATGGTTTTTTGATCGGTCAAAACTTTTAACTATGAACCTACTCGTCTATGCAGTCACGAAAAATCCAAAGGAACAAAACATTAGGAAAAATTATAGACTTGACATAAAAATAGTTACTTCTGTCCTATTTTGTCCTTATATCCTTGATGCGATTGATTTTTAATTAATATAATAACTACCTTCATATTATATGCGTACTGATTGTAACATACAGAATGTTAAAAATAACTCATAAACTCGCTATAGGTGATGACATAATTTTTCCTGATTTGTGTAAGCTCGAATCTGCACTGTGAGGCTATCACTTTTCGAAGTCCACCGGCAGTTCCAGCTTTTGTTATTTACAGTAGACCAGAAGTCCCGGGCCAGTCTTCTGTCTGATGTTGATCCAGTTGCCGATGTTGGTTTCCTTGGGCTGTCAACCGCTAAGTCACTACAGCCCTTAGTGCAATCGCTTTCTAAATCCATTCGCCTTCTCACCCACTCCGATACTGAGTTATTTATTATCCTTAGTGTTCAACACTAGTGGCGTTCTTCACCCTAAACATTCGCGCTAATAAATTCATTACTCTCAACACATGCTTGGGATACAAAACTGTCACTAATATATACAATTCAACAATGAATAATTAACATAATTGATGGAGGGTGTTCAATGTACGTTTCACCTTAAACATTCACGCTAATAAATTCATTCACTCTCGACACACGCTATGGACGTAAAGCTATCACTACTATATAGAACTGAACAATCCATCCTTCAAGAATCGGGCCAGGGAACAAAGAGTATGGGTGGCATTCCTGCACGCTCTCTATACGGAGCCAAGAAATTTCATCCTTTAATTAGATGAGTCATACCGATGTATTCTCTGCTTGCCAGACATATACGCCTTTAGTCCAAAATTGTCAACCTCGCAAGGCTTATCCTTAATCGGGTGAAGATTCTTCCACGAGCCAGATCCTTCGAGGGCCACTTCTGTATTTCTCTGCGGACCCACCGTCGCTCTTAGCATTTTACGTTCTTAGCATCAGGTCAGATAGTAGTGATGGTTAAGTCCTGATTTTGGGACATCCCGGCCGTAGAAATTTTTTATTATTATTAAATGTGTGGTGATTAGTGACCGTTAATCGATGAATATTCAGAGATCGTGAGATGCAGTCTGGTGCGAGGCAGGTTTCAGAAAAACATTTTCTTTAACTTGCCAACTTTCCATCTTTATTGAGATCTTCAGGGCTCAAAGAGTTTGTGGGCACTCTCAACACGACCGACAAGAATGACACATCTACACGGAGAAAAACCACTTCGCGCCCTGAAGATGATCTCTATAAAGGTCGAAACATTGAAACGATAAAGAAAATGTTTTCCTGAAACCAAATCACACCATGCCGCATCTCGCGATCTCTGAATAATTGTAAGTAAAGGTTTATATTGCTGACCAATGAAAAATTTAAATTGCTCGGAAACTTGACGAAGAAGCTGAGAGCACTTTTGTCTTTTAAAATGTCCTTATCTCTGTTTTTTATTTATTTTGTTAAAATAATTATTTATATCTTTACTAATGTCACTTTATTGCAAGACCCAAATTTTGTTATGCTTTCGTTAAAATAGTCGCAAATGTATAAATTTGGAATTAAAAAAACAAAACAAATTCGAAATTTTATTTCGAGTTTGTCTGGAAATGACATTTATTAATCAAGAATGATTTTTTTTTCATCGATTGCTAAGTTTTAACAAATAATTTAACTCTTTAATTTCCTTATTAATTTTTTTTTTAAATGACATAAATTTTGCACGACAATATATTTATTTCTATAATCTGTAGTTCATAGGAGATTTAAAAAAAAATAATGATTGAATTTTTTATTGTCGTTATAAAAAGTAAAGGGGTTGATTTAATTTGAAAATAAATAAATAATTGACCTTTGAAACTGTAAAAAAAAGCTTGCAGGAAAAATAAGCCAGAACACAAAAATGTAAATCGATTAAACATTTTCCTTATATTCAAATTGATAAGATTCGAGTACCAAAATATTTCGACGAGAGAAGAAAAAGGAACAAAGTCATACATATTTAAAGAATTATCTAAGGCGAGGATTAGAGATGGTATTAATTTCTTAATCGCAGCGATTATCCATTTTTTCTTGTTCCTTACGTAGATTTTTATCTCTTAACTCACGGGAGCTACGGGCGATCATTATTATTTTTGATGAAAAAAAAGAGAATTCAATTATCAATCAGCTGAACGCGGTGGATTTAAATTGTGATAGGATCGATAAAAGAGTTCAGCGGATCAAAAAGAACACATCCGAATTATAATTGTTTAAACAAAAGCCATATATAACATAAATTATTTGGTTAAATTTTTTTTAATAATACACAAAATAGAAAAATAGACAATTTTGGTTAAATTCACAATGCAAACTTACAGAAATTTTCAATGAAAATAAATAAATATATATTTCCCCCCTTATACACCCGCTGACCACGTGGCGTTATTGTTTTCCCATTAAGAAGGCTGAAAAATATTCCATATCAGTGCGGAGATTAGATTAAGGGAAAACAATTATTTGTGCTGTATAATGAGACAAGTAAATATTTGACACATTACACTTTTTTTTTTATATCGAGAACGATCGCAGAAATTTGGCTTTTTGGGGAACGATAGAGGCCAGAAAACTTCACGTATGGTTTAAATCCTCGCGTATTTTATTTTATCGGATGCATGACCATTTTTATCCCGCACAAGTATATAAATTGATTTATTGAACGGTCCTGTTAGAAATTGGAATTACGAGACTTCCTGATAAATCAGGTGGAGTGACCTGACCATCTGGTGCCTGAGCGACTCCCAGGTTGGGCTCTAGTCGGGCTCCATCGACTTCTTTGGTCATTTCGGCGCCATTACGTTCCCTTAAACTAGGGGTCGAGCTTTGAAATAATATGCTGCACCGCCGCCCAGCATACTTCTATTCCAACATAAACTAAATCTAAACGTTAACATTCACGCTAATAAATTCATTCAGTCTCAACGCAAGCTAGGGACACAAAACTATCACTACTATATACAATTCAACAATGAATAAGTAACCTAATTGATTGGGGGTGGGGCGATTCAATGTACGCTTCACCCTACAAATTCCCGCTAATAAATTCATTCACTCTCAACACACGCTAGGGGCACTATACTATATACAATTCATTTATTGAACGGTCCTGTTAGATCTTAGAAATTAGAATTACGAGACCTCCTAGGCGGCGTCTGACCTTTCCCTGATATATCAGGGGGAGTTACCCATCTTGGTGCCTAAGCGACTCCGAGGTTGGACTCTAGTCAGACGCCATCGACTTCTTTGGTCATTTCGGCGCCCTTACGTTCCCTAAAACTAGCCATTCTCACTCTCACTCATACGATAAATACATACATCCTATACACAAACCAAATCACACATGGATATCTTCTGTCTATAATATGGATCTGAGGGTACTCGATATTTATATCCGGTATATATCCACCGTCCTAGCGGAATAGCGGTGGACCCTTGAAATAATATGCTGCACCACCGCCCAGCATACTTCTATTTTCTGTTCATTTAAACTTTACCATTCACGCTAATAAATTCATTCACTCTCAACACAAGCTAGGAACACAAAACTATCACTATTATATATAATTCAACAATGACTAACCCAATTGGTTGGGGGGGGGGTTCAATGTACGCTTCACTCTACACGCTACTAAATTCATTCACTCTCAACACATACTATGGACGCAAAACTATCACTACTACATTCAATTCATTTATTGACCCTTGAAATGATATGCTCTGCCGCCGCCCAGAATACTCCTATTCTAACATAAACTAAATTTAAACTTTAACCTATGAAATGAATACCCCACTATATACAACCCATTATCCCAATATCTCTTAAAAACCTAAAAAAAAATTCCTTAAATTTTTATTTTGAATTTTTTGAAGAATTTGCTGTACATACTGTAATATATTATTTTACCTAGATAGTCGATGGTGAGTGATTGTATTTATTAGCGCGAATGATTAGGGCATAGCAAATAGTTAGGTTAATATACCCCCACACTAAATTGTGTACACATAAGCATTAAAATATTTCAGTATGTAGTATGAATAATAAATATTGACCGAACACACCTATTGATTTCAATCTTGGTCCGTGAATAAGGTGTGTTAATCCGATTTCAGAGATTTAAAGTTCTTTCGTGTTGCAGGACTGGACTTTTTCTTGGTAATGGTGATAAAAAATTGTTGAATGGAGCCACTGTCAGACTCTAGCCTCTGTCTCCAAGATTTGGTGAGCAGCAGCAACGGCGGCGGAGGTGGAGGCGGCGACAGCGGGGGCGGCGGGCTCGATCAACCCCTTCTCCTTCATCATCACCATCACCATGACGGACTGCCGCCCCCGCCTCCGCCACTTCACCACGAGCCTTTGGAAAAGCTCAAACGAGGTAAGATTTACTGTTTTTTTTTTTTTTTTACAAATCAATATGAATATTTGCCCTACCGATAAGCCCCTGTCGTTTTTGTACCTTGGGCTGAATTTACAACTATACTAATAGGCAAAGATTTAAATGGAATAAAAATAAAGTAACAGATAAAGTATATTAAAAAATTTTGCCATGTCGAAACAAACTCAATAAAATCATCTTTGTTCAGTATAACACCAGGATCTTCTTACATCATGAAGTCAATTTTTTAAATAATAATTTTAAAAATATATATCTGTTTACCTGTATAAAAAACTACCACTTGGTAGCTGTTTGGAACAAAAGTTGACACCAGCTCTTTGTCGGTTTTCCTCTTAGTGCGTCGTACTTCTACAATATCTCGATTTTTCTATTCTTGTTTCTTCCTTTATATCTTTCTCTCGGATTATTTAGCGCAAACAATTGGAAGTAAACAACAGCAAACCGCTACACCTTCTCTGAATTTCCGAAACTGTAAAATCGGACATTTCATGTCAAACAACCCAATATTAACCCATGTAATATATTTTTATTTTTATAGTCTATCCAGTTAATGTCTCTGGGGTTTCTATTCGTTTTTTTTCTCTATAAAATCATACATTTCATGTGACCCAACCCAATATTAACTCCTTGTAAAGTTTTTTTGCGGTTTTTTTACTCTATCCAGTTCAGTTTTTCCTCTGGGGTTTCTATTCGTTTTTTCAGGTGAAACAGCCCAATATTAACTCCTTGTAAAGTTTTTTTGCTCTATCCAGTTCAGTTTTTCCTCTGGGGTTTCTATTCGTTTTTTTTTTTCTCTATCAAATCGGACATTTCGTGTGAGACAACCCAATATTAATCCCTTGTAAAGTTGTTTGTATTTTTTTTTTAATAGTCTATCCAGTTACTGTCTTTGCGGTTTCTATTCGTTTTTTTCTATAAAATCGGACATTTCGTGTGCAACAACTCACTATTAATTCCTTGTAAAATTTGTTGGAGGGTTTTTTCTACTCTATCCAGTTATTATCTCTGAGGTTTGTATTCGTTTTTACTACTGGAGAGGGATTATTAAAATGAAATGAGATTTTCATCAGAAAAGCCTATGTTTAGAATTTTTATGGTTGTCTGGATAAATTTCACCTTAAAATGTCACTCGGGAAATAGCGGTCAGGTCTAAGACTTCTTGATTACATCTGGTTATGAAGGTGGTTTTGGGTGTGTGTTAGCAATATTTAACCCTTTACCAGTTAGGTGGTGAACATTAGCGTCGCTTCCCATGATCATGTTTTGCAGCATGCACCTCACTATCATCTACTTACTTGAGTGGGCAGGGTTCGATAAAATTATCGAATAACTTAAAAATTATGGACTGGGGTTTTTCAAACAAATCTGTTGAAATGGTAGTCCTCGGACAAGTTTGAAAATTTTAAAAACTAATTACGATACGGAAAGTATATTTTTACAATTGGAATTGTTGATGTTGTTTTAATAAAATCAAACTTTTAACCAATGTCAAATTTGATGCTTAATTGCCAGTAATGATTGGGTAACCGTTATTCCGTTTTTCAAATGGCCGAGGGCCGACGAAACCGTTTACAACCGGGGAAAAAAGTTATGTTTGCAGTCATTTGCCGGATCGCAATTCCGTCGGGCGTGTTTTCCCAGTCGGAAGCGGTTTATTAATCACTCACCCGGATGACAGACGGTGCGGATGAAAAACAAATTGGCCCCGGGCTGACTCTGATTACCGAGGGCGGCGCTGAACGCCGATGGTTTTCGCCCCCCGGTCACGGGTGCGGGGGTGGAAGGATTAGCGGAAAATTTCTGTCTGCGCAAATAAACCGATGGCCGGAAAGATCTGGCACAACGGGAACCGACGGATTATACTTCAAAACCAATCAAAAAACGATGTATCTCGCGGTTAAACAAATTGTATAGATAAATATGTCTGTATTGTTTCTGCGCGCTGATAAATATTGCCCCCCCCCCAAAGAAATACCGAATCTCAAAACTTCTAATTAAATAAGTAAAAACACTGTTACTTTTCATCACCATATAAGGTTATTTCAGTTTTTATAACTTATACTTAATTGTGTCATTTTCACATGAGGATGTGGTGATACAACTATAGTTTGGCTGGATCCGATTATTTTGGCTTGCCTATTGGCGTTATTTTGTTCTGTCATACACTTTCGACTTCTCGTCATCTTCAGTCTGATAAAAATTACCAAAAACGATAAAAATGTATCATCCTTTTATAAGGCTTTTTATAATCCACTCATGTTTAGTGGTATAATTTACCATATTAATTATTTCAAGAAATTATTCTTTTTGTGTAAGGTCTTGGTTGAGATGGAAAAGTTAGTGTCACGAGCGGGATTCGAACTCATGACCTTCAGCTCAATGCGCTGCTCCAACCACTTTTTGTAATCTAAAGAGTTCTGTTGCCGCGTTTCGGATTTCAGCCATCATCAGTAGTGTGTTATATAAATTGTTTAAGTCGTGAGGAGTGGTCAAGATTGAGGTAGCTTAGAAAAACACAATTTTCATTTTTTTACCGACGTTTCGGCCTTTATTCGGGTCATCTTCAGAGCCTGGGTAAATTAGAAAACATACGTTGATGGGAAAAATAAGATTTTCGCTCTAAATATAAATTTTGACCCAAATATTTCATACTTACACAAAGTCTGATGCTTTTCTTATCGTGTCATACTAGTTTGTCATTTTTTGCCGACGTTTCGACCTTCATTCGGGTCATCTTCAGGGCATGGTAAATTACAAAATATATGTTGATCGGAAAAAATACAATTTAAAATATAACTATAAATTTTGAACCAAATATTTCATACTCACATAAAGTCTGGTACTTTTCTTATCGTGTCATATTGGTTTGTCTTTTTTTTGCCGACGTTTCGACGTTTATTCGGGTCATCTTCAGTGCACGG
>CM077113.1:10308734-10320791 GCA_039619505.1 Cimex hemipterus
AAAAAAAAAAAAAAAAAAAAAAAAGTTTCAGTTAAAATAGATTAGTTTGATGTCATAAAGGAGTAATTTGCAATTTAAACGGTTAATTTCGGGGAAAAAGCCTCAATTTAATATTCCCTTTCATTATTCTGGTTCAAGTAGGTAAAAATTAGTTCGTACGTTTTTTATTGCTGCTTTTAATAAAGAGTTAAACTGAAATTAAAAAGTGTTCATTTGTAGTTTAAAGGTTTAAATTAAAATAGATTAGTTTGCAGTTAATAATGGTTAATTTGATATTATAAAGGATTGATTTGAAATTTAAAAAAGGATATTTCAAAATTAAACGGTTAATTTCGGGGGAAAAGCCTCAATTTAATATTCCCTTTCATTATTCTGATTCAAGTAGGTAAAAATTAGTTCGTACGTTTTTATTGTTGCTTTTAATAAAGGGTTAAACTGAAATTAAAAAGGATTAAGTTGGAGTTAAAAATGGTTAAATTAAAATAGGTCAATTTGAAGTTAATAAAAGGGTTATTTTACAATTAAAAAGGTTTAATTCAACAGTTAAAGCTATAGTCCAATATCAACTTAACGATAAGGTTTTTAGTTGGGATAAAAAAGTCAGTGTCGCGAGCGGTATTCGAACCCACGACCTTCGGCTTTATACGCCGCTGCTCTACCCCTTGAGCTCTCGTGACCTCGATCGTAGGTTCGAATCCCGCTCATGACACCGACTTTTTTATCTCAACCTTAATTAATTGAAAGATCGTTGATCGCAATTGGACCAAGAAAACTAGTGAATTTTAGTTAGCATTTCAAGTTGTAAACATTTACAGTGGCAAATAGCCAACATAAAAAGCCTTTCAGTGCATGTATTAATTATAATAATTTATTAAGCTATATCCTTTTAGTTTGGCTGTTTGCTATTCCGAATTTTACCTTATGTTTAACTATTTTAAAATTTTCATGGATAGTTTGTTTGGGTTTTATGAGTATTTTTTTAAATTAATGGTCTTTTTATGCTTTTAGTTTTAGTTGATTTTGCTGTGTGGTTGTACAATAATTATATTTTAGAGAAATAACCGAAGTACCAATTTATGATACAAAAACCTTAGAAAAACAACGAATCCGTTTATAGAAAAGTTGATTCTGTAATGTATAAACAAATACACACTCATCCCTTTGATAAAATAACGTGAAATGTCCGAAATAGGGGAGGAAAACCGAGGATGTGAAAAATTGTTATTTACTGAGCCGTAATGCAGATACTGTTGATTCCGTTGTTATGGGGTGGGATGGGCCCCATAATCGGAGTGACAGTTGCTGTGTGATATTTCCGATGAGACGGGGGGGGGGGCGTTAGTGAGCCGGGACTAAACTTCTGCACGAGCCGTCATTTCACGTCTGATGGAACAATTCTGCAACAAGTGACGCCGCTTATCTCCGGCCCACTCGTCCAACAGGGCGAAATTATGCCAATTATCGATTTCATTTAGGGCCTATTGGACGGTTTTGTCTTTGTGCACGAAAGGAAGTCAGATCCGCACAAAGCTTGTCGGCCCATGTCGACGAGATTTTTTTTTTCTTCTGTGGCAGGGTCGGGTCCATACCGGGGACAGACAGGTGTAGGACTTCCGAAGATATTTATGCGGTCAGCCTTTGTCGGGAGGAAGCAATATTTTACGCCCAGTTGCATACGTTCTTACAAATGGTAACAGATTTTAACCGTTTCGAAGATCCTCCCATGGAATCTCACCCCCAAAGCTATAAAAAAAATATGACTGAAACAAAACTTGTTACTATTTATGTCATGAAAATGAAGAAAGGTTCAACTATACTTAATTTTTTAAATAAATTTCTTGGCGAAGATCAAATTCCGCTTCTATTCTCTCCTAGGAAAAGTGAGAAAATATGGGAAATTCTTTTAGTGCAAATATCTTTCATTAGCAAATTTAAAATTTTATTCTTTTTTACGCTTAATTTACGGATAGATTGCTTGGTAAAAGAAAAAACAGTATAATTTGTTAGACCGGTAAATAATTTTCTCTCACTCTGGATTTTTGATTTTATTTTTCCTGTCTTATCATAGTTTTCTTTTCGTTTTAATCAATTATAAATAAAGGGTGTTCGCCTACTCGTGTTAAAAACTTTGCCAGTAGATTCTACATTCAAAAAGGAACCAAAAAGTCCTAATGAACTATGGTCCGAATCTCAGCAGTTTCAGAGTTATTCAATTTTTGAGATTTTTTAAAATTTTTACGACCTTGCTTCAAATATTAATACCAATACAAAAATATTAATACCAAAACTAAAACGTTTTGGACTAATCCGTTGATACCGTTGAAAATACGTTAAATTTCCAATAAGATGTGATCGACACTAAACTTGTTAATCTTCCGGAAATAAGTGTTTTAGTGATTTTTTTTTTTTTTCTAAGTCGAAAACCTTACTATGGTGATACTAAACTGCTATTTCTAAACCTAAAGGCCCGCCAATTTCAGAAAACGTACTCCATTTATACAAGGGGCATTGGTGGCCGCAACTGTTTAGGCGTTGACGCGGCCGTAAAAGGTCCCAGGTTCGAATCCAGCGGCCCTGCTCGAACCCGACATACTAACAAATGGGCCTTATTTTCAAGAACACGGACGGATTAGTAAGCTTGAAGGATTATTAATAATAATAATAAAGATCAAAACGTTTTTAGTTCATTCATTCAAAGTTAACTTTTTTTGTTGTTATTAATTATCTTTCCACCTTAACAATCCTTCAACCATTATTTTTTTCCTTTCCTTCATCAATTTCTTCATCTTTGAAAAAAAGAATTAAAAAATCAATTACACCACTAAAAGAGATATTAATTGGAGTATTTTGTTTTATATTAAATGGGCTTTTCTTTACAAAAAAACAAAAAACGCCGGCACTCCAAGGGTTGATACAACATCTGCGGTTGCAAAACCTCGTAAAAAATATTTCAAAAAGTACTCCATTTAATATCATTTTTAGTGGTGTAATTGATTTTATAATTAATTTTTCAAAGATGAAGAGATTGATGAAGAAAAGGCAAAAACCGTGGTTGAAGGATTGGTATGGTGGAAACATAAAAAAAATAAAATGAAAAACTTAAAGAAATTTTCTTTCCACCTTACCAATCCATCAACCACGGTTTTTTCCATCCCTTCATCAATCTCTTCCTCTTTGAAAAAAAAAAATTAAAAAGCAATTACACCAATAAAACAGATATAAAAAGTAGAGTTTAAGTGTACGTTTTCTAAAATTTGCTGGTCTTTAGGTTTGGAAAAAAGAGTTTAGATATCACCATAATAAGTAACAAATAAATTGTTATTAGCATGGGAAATTTAACGTCTGGCCCATTAATCTGTCTTTTCATTGACTATGTCATTTTAATGTTTAATTTTTTCTTATAAACAGAAACATTTTTAAATATTATTAAAATATTTCCGCCGACAGACCGACCAAGCAAGAAATTTCAAAATTAACGATAATGGCCAATTTGGTATCACCCCTCAGGGCATATATAAATTTAACAATTTAAAATTACCATAGCCAAGAGGGTAGAAGAGAAAACAAAATTTAATTAATTTTTGATTATTATTTATTTTTGATGGTTGTCATGGTAAGTTGTAACGTTTGGCCATCGCTCTGCTTTTAATTGATTATCTCATTACAAAGTTTAATGTTTATTTGGTGATCGTGATGTGCGGTCTGGTGTGACGTAGTTTTAGAAAAAGCGTTTTCTTTATCGTGCCAACGTTTCGATCTTTATTGAGATCATCTTCAGGATCTGGGATTTATAAACATTGTTTCAGTTTTAAAAATGCATGTAGGAAATTTGAAAAAATGTATTTATACAATTCTAGACAATTTTAGATTGAAAAAATTAATTTATACAATGCTAGATAATTTTAGATTCGAAAAATTAATTTATACAATGCTAGAAAATTTTAGATTCAAAAAATTAATTTATACAATGCCAGAAAATTTTAGATTAAAGAAATGAATTTATACAATGGCTCGGCTGGCCATTATAAATTTAACTGGTTAAATTTAGCTTTGACCTGTGGGGGATAAAAAATAGGCCAATACAGAATCGGCAAAAATTTGTTAATATTATCAATAAAAAATATTTCTGGTTATAAGGAAAAATTAAACTTTATCGTTAGCCAATGATTATTTGGAGATCGCATTTAACCCTAGGTTCAAGAAAAACATTTTCTCTATCGTGCCAACGTTTCGACCTTTATTGAGATCATCTTCAGGGCCCGGATTTATAAACATTGTTTGAATTTTACAAATTCATGTAGTATGTGAAAAAAATGAATTTATACAATGCTAGAAAATTTTAGATTAAAGAAATGAATTTATACAATGCTAGATTATTGTAAATTAAAAAGAATAATTTACTCAAAGGTCGAAAATTTGAGGTTTCAAAAACAATGAATTTATACAATGCTAGAATATTTTAGATTAAACAAATGAATTTATATAATGCTAAAAGACTTTAGGTTACAAAAACAATGAATGTATACAATGCTAAAATATTTTAGGTTAAAAAAGAATGAATTTATACAATATTAGAAACTTTTAGGTTAAAAATAAGTTATTTTCTAGTATTTTTTTAATCAAAAATTTTCTAGCAATGTATAAATTCATTTTTTTTCACATCCTACATGAATTTGTAAAATTCAAACAATGTTTATAAATCCGGGCGCTGAAGATGATCTCAATAAAGGTCGAAACGTTGGCACGATAAAGAAAATGTTTTCTTAAACCTACGTCACACCAGACCTCACTTCACGATCTCCAATCGTTTTTTCCGTGTAGATGTGTCATTCTTGTAGGTCGTGTTGAGAGTGTCCACAAACACTTTGAGCTCTGAAGATGATCTCAATAAAGGTCGAAACGTTGGTACGATAAAGAAAATGTTTTTCTTAAACCTACGTCACACCAAACCTGGCTTCATGATCTCCAATCGTTTTTTCCGTGTAGATGGGTCATTCTTGTAGGTCGTGTTGAGAGTGTCCACAAACACTTTGAGCCCTGAAGATGATCTCAATAAAGGTCGAAACATTGGCACGATAGAGAAAATGTTTTTCTTGAACCTAGGGTTAAATGCGATCTCCAAATAATCATTGGCTAACGGTAAAGTTTAATTTTTCCTTATAACCAGAAATATTTTTTATTGATAATATTAACAAATTTTGGCCGATTCTGTATCGGCCTATTTTCTGTCCCCCACAGGTCAAAGGTAAATTTAACCATTTAAATTTATAATGACCAACTGGGTAGAAGAGAAAACAAAATTGAAATAATTTTTGATGGTTGTCATTCTCATGGTAAATCATAAAGTTTGGCCATTATTCTGTTTGTTATTTGATTATCCCATTGTAAAGTTTAATTTTTCCTTATGAATAGAATCATTTTTATTGATTATTAAAATATGGAGTGTATAAAATTTTCCCAAAAATCTACTAGTCCCTGGTGTAGATAATGTTTATAAAAACTTTAGAAGTTTAAAAAACCTGAAACATAATATCCATTCGAAATAGTACTATCTTTAAGCAAATAAGAATGTAGAAGGCTTATGTAACTTGTGTCTTGTGTTTCTTGTGGCAATATTTACATCACCTGTGTCTTGCCCTCCTGATAACGCTTTCGGCTTTGTTCAGCCCAACCGGCCACGAGTTCGGGATTTTCTTTGAGATTACCTAGGTAAATTGTTTTTTAAGTTCTTCTCCCGAGATTTCGACTCCCCCCCCCGGTGGACCGTTCATCGGCCAGCTTTTAAAACCTGCACTTTTTTGAAATGATGGGAAAGACAAAGGAGAAAACAATCTGTGTTTTTTTTTATTGTCGCAGTGTGGGCAGAGACGACTGACTACAGGGAAAGTGGTCATATGGAACAGACGCAACTCAGCTTCCAACCTCCTAGGAACCGAAACAGGGATAGGAAAGGTGAGCAACAATAATAATTTAATGATTAAATTAATTTATTGATAGGATAAAACGAAAAGTGTGATTATTATTTGCCTTTGCGAATGCTCACCTTTCCTCAATTCAATTTAAACGCTGCATATTCCTCGATCAGTACTGTACAAAATAATATTTTCTTATTAAAAATTTAAAGTTCAAGTTTAATGTGGAATAAGTTCTTAACTGCACTAAATGAAAGAACATAACTTTAAAAACAACTAAGCAGCAATAATTAACGTGAGATAAAATAGCTTTGTTTTTACTTTACTGCACTTTAATTTAGCACTCACATAGAAATAATTTGAACTATTTGGATAACTCCTTCCTAAAGAGTAGAACTATCTTCCATTTTAAAAAAGATAGTTCCTACTCAGAGTAAGTTGTTTTACTACGACCGGATTTCGAGCCTTTTAGATCATCATCAGGTTGAACGACTTCCACGACCACGTCTATCGATGAATTTCCAAACTGAACTGTTCCAATTAACAGCTGATTTTTTTTAATGGCGCTCAATTTGAACGTGCGAAACGCGGTAATTATAAGTAATTTAATAATATTAAGTATTTACTATTGTAATATTTATTTGTGTCATATATTCCGCGTTTCGCACGTTCAAATTGAGCGCCATTAAAAAAAATCAGCTGTTAATTGGAATAGTTGGCGGAGGTGTCGGCAGGTTCAGTTTGGAAATTCATCGATAGACGTCGTTGTGGAAGTGCTTCAATCTGATGATGAGCTAAAAGGTTCGAAATCCGTATCGTTGTAAAACAACTTACTCTGAGTGGGAACTCTCTTTTTTTAAACAAGGATCGAACCTTACACTCACTCCATCATTGATCATTTTTAGAATTATCTTTTCTAAAAAGTGAATCGTCGAAAGCACTCCACCTCATTTTATTTCTATCAATTTCCTAGACAAAGCATTAATGTATTACAAAACTGTAACACTACCCTATATAAAGCAGAATTATCTTTTCCAAAATGTTTACCACGTACCATAATTTTTACAGCGAAATTTTTCTTTTACAGTTTATATTTTTTGAATTTTCTTTTCAACGTTCAATATAGCGATAATCTTGATAAACTATCTATTCCACGCTGACCTATATAATACCCAATTTTTTTGAATTTCTTGATCTTGTATTGCTTTATTTAAGAGTTAAGAGTAAGTAAGTTTTCCTTATGGATACCCTCTAGACTTTAGATCATATCGTACTGGCTGTCACTTATGATTTGTTTCAAACAGTTCATTCTATATTTATACAAGAACTTCACTTGTCTCGCAGGGTAGCGCACTCGCTCCCCTTCTCTTCATGGCTTAACATTTTCCCCATTACTTTTGCCGATAACGCCGCTGCTCTACCACTTGAGCTATCGCGACTTCGACGGATAAATCTCGTTCTACTGTATATGAAACTAATTAAGGTTTTTAGTTACTACAACTAAAAACCTTAATTAATTGTAATATTGGTCAAGTGGACCACAAAATTAGTGAATGTATTTGAAACCTTAATTTTCGGTATTTGAAGTACACGTTTGTTAACTTGCATTGCAAGAATTGCAGTTTGAAAGTCTTGATGAAAGTGAAAGCTTGACGAAGTAACTGCGCTTTCTTTTCAAGTTGACTTCATCTCTGAATTTTCAACCCAAAATTATACTTTCGTAAAATGAGAAGCATGATTTTCTTCTAAAACTTGATTTTTTAAATTATTCAGATATCGTGAGATGCCGTCTGGGAAGATGTAAGTTTCAGAAAAACATTTTCTTTATCGTGCCAACGTTTCGATCTTTATTGAGATCATCTTCAGTTTTCTAGTGTGGAAATGTGTGGTGTTTAGTGACCGTCACTTCATGATCATTCGGAGGTCGTGAGATGCGGTTTGGAGGGATGTACTTTTCAGAAAACCATTTTCTTTATCGTGCCGACGTTTCGATGTTTACTGAGATCATCTTCAGGGCTCGAAGTGTTTGTCTTCTGTGCACTTGTGCCATTCTTGCGTGTCGTGGAGTCGAGTGCCCACAATTACACAGAAGACAAACACATTGAGCCCTGAAAATGATCTCAATAAAGGTCGAAACGTGGCACGACAAAGAAAATATTTTCCTGAAACCTACATCCCTCCAAACCGCATCTCGCGACCTACAAATAATCATTAAGTAACAGTCACTAAACACCATACATTTCCTCTCGAGAAAACTGAAGAAGATCTTAAAAAAGCTCGAAACGTAGGCACGATAAAGTAAATGTTTTTCTGAAACCTACATCACACCAGTCCGCATCTCATGATGTCGATTAATGGTCACTAATCTCTATACATTTTTTAAAATGATTTTGTACTTTTTATTATGAAATTACGGAATAGAGTATGAATTTGCTTGAACTTACAATGGAAAATTTTCTTTTTTTATTGCATAATATGTAAAATTGAAAAAAAAAAAGAAATAAAATGGGTTGGAATTTTATATAGATCGTTTACATAAGGGCGACTAGAAACGTGTGATTTTTATTATCGTTAAATAATAAGGTAATATATATATTATTGTGGTTTTTATTGTTTAAATCAGCCCAGTATTTTTCCAGACTGTTTGTGTTTTTGTTTTGTTTTTAATAGCAACAATTTTTCGGTCGAGTAGCGCCGTATAAATTCGGCAAATTTGCTGCCTCCCCGTCTGATTTATAGAGCCTCGAGGCCGGGAACAAAATGAGATCCGCAAATTTATTTTAGCCCCGGCTCGCAATTCAAGCTAAGTCACGTATTATAATTAAGAGATTAAAGGATCCCTGGTTATCGTCGGCTTAGCGGGAGTGGCTGTCTCATTATATGGGATACCTCTTGTGGCTTACTCGCTTCATTGAATTAGCCAAAGTTAATTTAAGGCCGAAGCCTAACCAAGGTGGGGGCTTATCATTGAAAAAAAAGACTTACAAACATTTTGTCAGGGAATTTCATGAATGTAAGGATGTAAATATGCGAGCAAGAAATGAATTAATATGTGAGTTTACAAACAATTTTGATAGTTGCTTATCTGCTCTATTCATTTCACACTTTTAAAATATGTGCTGATGCATATGAGTTGGTGTCTCTGGATATTGAGATCACGACAGCTCCGGCAGTTAGAGCACCGTACTGACCCAAAATTCGTGACAATGATATTTCTTCTCAACCGACTTTGCTTAAAAATTGGTTTAATCAGTCCTCCAACCCTTGGCATATCGACGTATTACGTAGTTGGTCTGTGGGGAAAGTTCTTATGCAAGTTCCTAAACAAGAATGTAAAATGTGAATAGTTTAAGGTGCACTGTTTCATCCTTGTACGAAAGATTGTAAAAGGATAATAGGTTGAGGTAAACTGTTTCATCCTGACTTTCCAGACTCCACAGTTCAGCTAGAGTCTTAACACAGTCATGATCGGTCGATCCTTAATGGTTTGGTCAGTCAGTAAATATTATGCCATATTGCCAAATTAAGTGATAGGTCTGTGCGTTATTTTGGTAAACAAGCCCCTACGCAATACTGTAAGAGGTGAAGGGGTTGAGGTAATCTGATTCATCCCTGACTTCCAAACTGCACAGTACAGCTAATCTTTTAGCGCATTCATAATCTGCCAATGCTTACTGGTTTGGTCATGGCATCATGGCACATCGCCATATTAAAAGGTTCGTCTTCCAGACTTCACAATACAGCTAATCTGTTAACTCACACATAACATGCTGATCCTTACTGGTTTGGTTAGTCAGTAAATATGATGGCATACCGTCAATTTAAGTGGTTGGTCTGTGCGTTATTTTCGTGAACAAGTCCCTACGAAATATTGTAAAAGGTGAAGGGGTTGAGGTAATCAGTTTCATCCCTCACCGGAGCTAGTCTCTTAGCACTGTCATGATCAACCGATCCTTACGGGTTTGCTCAGTCAGGGAACATCATGGCATATCGTTAAGTGGTAGTTCTGGGTGTATTTTGTTAGTAAAGTCTCTACGAAAGATTGTAAAACGTGAATACGAAGTATGATCTTGGAAAAGACAGCAAATTCAATTGTTGCTGCCAAACCTTCGATCTATTTTAAGGATTCACTGTTATAGTCCTAGGCAATGTTGGGACTAAGTCTGCGAGGTATTTTGAGATTGCCCTTAGAAAGCTTAAATATGTCAATGTGTGGACAAATTTAAGATCGTTTTGTCCTGATGATGACCTTGAAATATTTCGAAATGTTGGCAATACCAACTGAATTCGTTTTCCTCTTCCAGACCTCCAGAGTGTTCGTGTGTGAAAGTGGTCGTTATTTCTATACTGAAAATGTGAATAGGTGGAGGAAAACTGATTCTCCCCTGATCTTTCAGACTTGACAATTCACTCTTAGCTCAGTCATGATCTGATGATTCTGACTAGTTTGGTCAGCCAGAAAACATCACGGTATAACGCCAGGATAAATGGTTCATCTACGATCACTCTGGATCAAGGTCTTGGAGATAAAAAACAAATTCATCTGTTACTTCCAAGCTGTCAACCTATTTTGTGTTAAAGTCCTTTGCAATATTGGGACTGAGTCGGTCTGCGAGGTAATTTAAGATCACCTGAGACTTAAATATGTCAATGTGTATCGCCAGAGTTTTTTGGTCAGAGTCCCGACAAACGTTTCTAAGGTGTGTATAGTCTAAGTTGAACTTGTTCATCCGCTGCATGTCCTTGCAGACTTCACAATTCTTATTTCAGAAATGATCTGTCAATAGTAACCATCATATATGAACATAACCAATTATGCTTATGGTCAACAATACAACAGATAACGGCCCGAATATTTGATTAATTTGTAGTCAGGTCGTTTTCGTTCACCTGGTGTTCTTATCCTTACCGATTCGGTCAACAACCTTTGGGCATATCGCCATGTTAAGTGGTTGGTATGTGTGTTATTTTGTGAGACAAGTGAGACCTAGAAACGATTTTAATTCAGAATTGCAGAACAAACTTATCGATAATGATCAAGGAATGATTGTTAGGGTAAAGATCTATGTTTACTGTGGGTTGTTACCCATGATGAGGCTTTTTTGACCTAATGGGTGCAACTGGTAAAGTTAACTTAACTATACCAGTTTTTCAGTAAATTGAAGTGGCTTATCATTATAATGTCGGTTATTTTTTGATGATCATCTTTGATTTTAAGAGAGGTCGATGAGTCGTTGAGGTGGAGCGAGTCGATCCGCCGGCTGCCTTAGTCGGCCCGATTGAGAGAAAACCTGGAGATCGGTCACTGTCAAAACGCCAACTTTGCCCTTATCGGGCCGGCTGGATATCTCCTGTACATAAACACCGGCTTGGAAAACAATTTCGGTTTTTGTCCACCGGTCCGATGTCTTGTTTGCTCTCTACCTGGCCGTCGACGTACACATGTAGGCCTCATCGGGGCCCTGCTACATCTCCGACCGAGATTAGATACGGCTCAACATTATTTGCAGTCTGTATCGGGCGCTAATTTGTTAAAGAAACAAAGGAGGGTTCATTTCTTTGAATTATTACTCCCATTCGAAACGCAGATTTAACGAGACAAACAGGATTCGGAACATGGTTAACATGCATGGTGTTACAACACAACATAATCAGATTTTATTTGTATTAAATTAACTATCTATAATTTATTTTTTTCACGATCGGGTACCATCATTTCATAATCAATGTTAACCCACAAGCCGAATATTTTAAGAAAATCATCTCCGAAAAAGTTCTTCCTTTACCCTCTATTCTTGAAGGAAGTAAAAAAAGTTAAATTATTAAACTGGAAATAATAAAATTTTGTGATTTCTGCTAACTGAGTAATCTGACTTTTATTGTTTATAAAGTTAATTAAACTTTTAAACCATCTAACTCTAGCATTTCCTGTTAGGAATCGATACTGCAATTATCTACATATATTTTTTATGCTATATAGCTATGTGCTATCCCTCTAATTTTACCAGAATTCACATCTGCTTTCGATTGAGTATGCATTCCACATTATTCACACCCTCTCTCTTTCTCTCTCTCTCTCTCTCTCACTCTCACTCTCACTCCCTTTCTCTCACACTCTGTCTATTTCTGTACTCACTCAATCTAA
>CM077113.1:10320891-10331393 GCA_039619505.1 Cimex hemipterus
TCTCTCTCTCTCTCTCTCTCTCTCTCTCTCTCTCTCTCTCTTCCTTCTCTGTCCATTTCCATATTCACTCATTCTAATACAATCTTTCTATTTGCAAAGTCTTGTTTTGTAAATTGTTTTTAGCAAGTCTCTTTCTTCTCTATGTCTGTATATCTTCCTTTTTCTCTTCTCTCCTGCTCTCATCTCTCTCTCCCTATTCTTCCCTCTATCTATCTATTTATCTATTACGTCTCATTTCTTTTTCTTGTAAATACAACCAAATTCCCTACACGCACAGGAAATTCTCTCTTCCACCCTCTTTCTTTATTTTTTATTCTCGTTATTACTTTCATCTCTTGGTCTCCGCTCTTTTTGTTCTCACTTCCTCCATCACTTTCCCTCTTCACAATCCCTTTTTCCTCTTCCTATCTTCCTCTTTCTCTCTTCCCCTCTCATTTTTGTCTTTCTCCCATCCTTTTCCTCTTTTTTTACGAACGAGCAAAAGTAAGATTCAACAATGGATTATAGGTATTTTAGCTATCGAAATTATGCCCCCTACTTCCCTTTCAGTTTGCCTATCTTTTACTACTCTCCCTATCACAATTTCTCGCTTTTACCAACCATTTCAGTTTTTATCTCTCTCTCTTTCCTTCCCTTCATGTTTTTGTTCTCTCTTGATATTCATCTTTATTTTCTCTTGTTCTCTCTCTCTCTCTTTCTACTCTATCTATATATCACCCTGTCTCAGTTCCGCCGTGTCTCTTTCTTTAATTACAGTTGTATAGTAAATCGTATTAACGATTCCATGTCAGTAAATAATTTCCCGCTGGTTAATACACAATTTTTGGGGATGGTTCATTTTTTCAATCCGATTTTGAACACTCGTCCAAATCATGTCACTAACCCTGTCAAGGGAAGTAGTTTTTTTTCCCTCCGTTTGTAAAGGAAGTGTTTTTCTTTTGGAAGGAAGCAATCCTGAGGATTCCCGCCGGCCGCCCGGTCGATTGTAAATGACTAACTAGGCAGTGAGACATGGGTGACAAATAGGGGAAGACTAATCCACTGATCTACGGCCCTCTTCTATTTGCGGACGAGTCACGAGTTACGCTCTTCCCACCTGTCTTCCAGCCATACAAACATTTTACGGCTGTCAGACTAAAAGCAGAACAATAAACCGGTTAATATATCGGTGCTGGTTCTGTGCGACCGGGAGAGGATCGGGAGGGAACAAGGAACGTCATCAAAGCGAGGGTCATTCCAGAATAAGGAAGTCCTATCCGGTCTGTTCCATGTTATTGCCCAACTGACCGAAGTTTGTTTTTGGTTTTTCCAGTATGGGGCGGAAGGGTGGAGGTCGGGGGCATTAAAACTGAGGATGGAGACGACGGAAAAGAAGGCGGCTCCGGCCTGGGTAAAACAAAGACTGGAAAGAGACAGAGGCGGCAAAGGACGCACTTCACCTCTCAGCAACTCCAGGAACTGGAGGCGACCTTTTCTCGCAACAGGTACCCCGACATGAGTACCAGAGAGGAGATAGCCATGTGGACCAACCTCACCGAAGCCAGAGTTAGAGTAAGTAATTTTTTATATAAATTGATATTATTTAATTAATTTGTAGTATCTTGTAATTTGTCTGAGGACTTTTAATTGGATATTTGACAGCTTGGTGAAAACCCACAGTTTAACTCCTTATGTCCGAAGAGGTCGCAGTAATGACTATAGAGTTTTAACAGTTTTGAAGACCTAAAAATCTTTTAGTATTTTGTCACCTCCTAAATCTTGTTTAAGGGTCTAGGTTCGAAATATCTAACTTGAGCGGAAGTCATTAGTATTGATGTACACTGGACTCAAGTGGTCTAAACTGCAACTTTTAGCTATTTGAAAGGCACCTTGCTTGTTTATTGATAATCGAAGAAACTTAATATTAACCACTTAGAATTCATTTTGAAACGAAATGGACGTAATACTAGGAACGGGACGAAATCGGAGACATTGCTATGACAGCGAGATAGAGGCCGGGCGTTATCTGGAGTTTGCTCAGGTCCGCTTCGGGCCTTATCTTTACCGTGATAACCGAAAAATAGAAAGAGAGAGGGCGAGCATGATTTGTGAGACGGCACGAGGATTCCTCGGAACCAGCGCGAGCGAGAGTGAGATGAACAGAGAAACGACTGTAGAGCAAGCAAAGGAAGGAGAGGTCAATACAAGAGTGCAAACAAACAAAATTGTTTGTTTTCCATCTTATAAAACATCTGCACGGGGAGAGCAAATAATGAAAAAAAAGAACGGTTTTGTAATTTAAGCTGAGGGCAAACAAAATTAATGCGCCTAATCCTGAGCGTGTTCTTTGTTAATTTTGATGTAATTCCTTTTAAAACACGATTTTTATCCATATTTCCTTCCGTCGAGTATTGATAGTTTAATCGATAACTAAGAGAAAAGAAATCACTGTCATCATCAAAATCATATATTGTCATTGTATCACGATAGCTTTAGTGGTTAGAGCAACGACGTATTGAGCCGAAGATCGTGGGTTCGAATCCTTCGTGACGGTTTTTCCTCTCCATCAAGACCTTAGATTAAAAAGAATAATTAATTGAGAACATTTTCTCAATAATATTATATCATTACCAGTGAGGAAGTTCAAGTATAAATTAGGTAGTTTTTTAGGTCATATTTTAAATCCATAAAAAATATTATTTTTACAAAAAAGGAAAATTTCAATTGAATGTTAACTTATTGCTGCCGTTTCCAAGGTTTCGACTATTTTATGGAGTTTTTCAAGCCAAAGTTGCTTAAAATAGTCAATAATTCTTTGGCGTAACTACTTTTAATTACTTTTACACGCTTGAATTGGTTAAAGTGATGATTTTATTCTGTTCATTTTGGCCAGATTCTGGCGGACACCAGATGCCAATGCAAAAATCAGTAATAGTTTTTTTCTATAGAACTTTTTTGCGTTTTATTCTTGTTATTGTATTATTGTTATTATTAATTACCATTGACCGTGTAGGTCGGGAATTTTACTTATGACAGAATTGAGATTTTACTTCGCAGAAATCAGTACATAATTACAAAATTCTTCTCGAATCTCACTAAACTTCAAGATGTTTTCATTTAAAAAAAAAAATGCAGAACTGACATTCTTTTTCGGGAATTTTTTCACCACTCTCACATATTAGCTAGATAATTTTTGACTTGAATTGGTTAAAGAAATGATTTTTGTTATACTTTTGTCATTTGACAGAACTGACATTCTTCTTCAAGAATTTTTCACCATTCTCACAAATTGGCTGGATTATTGGCTAAAATGCAAAATTCTTTGTAGGATCATGAATGACAATTTGACATGCCATAATTACAAAATTCTTCTCGAATTTCACCAAACGTCGCAATATTTATATAAAATGGAAATTACTTCTTGATTTTTTAATTTGACAGAACTGACATTCTTGGCAGTAATTAGCTCATAGTTAACGATGTTTTACCATTCTCGCCAAATAGTTGGTTTATTCAATGAAATGTAAAATTCTTTGTTGGATCCTGTATGAAATTTTGACTTGAATTGGTTAAAAAAATGATTTTTGTAATAATTTTTTTCCTACAACCCATTTTGTTTTTTTTCATTAAGTTTATTAATATTATTAATTACCAATGAGCGTGTAGGTCGGGAATTTTTCTTATGACCAGAACTTGATGTTACTTCACAGAAACCAGCCCCTAATTTCAATTTTTTTTCGAATCTCACCAAACGTCGCAATGTTTGTATAAAAAAAATGGAAATTACTTCTTGATTTTTCATTTGACAGAACTGACATTCTTCTCCAGGAATTTTTCACCATCTCACTAATTAGCTGTATTATTGGCTGTAATGCAAAATTCTTTGCAAGATCATGAATGGAATTTTCACTTTTTTTCTGGCTTTATGATCTGTGCATATTAGCCAAATGACAGTGTTATTATGCTTATTGGTTTTTTTTTGGTGGGGGGGAGGGTAGCGTGAAAACAAGGCCAGAGGCGAAGGCGGGAATCGAACCCATGACCGCGGGATCTGAGAGCCGAGTGTCTCTCACACTAATCACTCGGCTACCGCGGCCGCGAATTTTCACTTGAATTGGTTAAAGAAATGATTTTTGTAATAATTTTTTACTATAAAATGTTTTTGTGTTTAAATTATTAATGGTCGTGTATGTCGGGAATTTTACTTACGACAGAAACGCGATGCTACTTCGCAGAAATCTGCACCCAGTTACAAAAATTTTTCTTGAATCTCAGTAAACTTGAAGATGTTTTTATAAAAATAATGATTCCTTCTTGATTTTTCAATTGACAAAACTGATAGTCTTCTTTAGGAATAAGTTCATAGTTAACTAATTTTTCACATTCTCACTAAATTGCTGGTTTATTGAATGAAACGCAAAATTCTTTGTTGGTTCATGGATAAAATTTTGACTTGTATTGGTTAATGAAATGATTTTTGTAATACCTTTTTGCTATAAAATGTTTTTCTGTTTTTAGTTTAGTTTATTTTTATTAATATTATTAATTACTAATGACCGTGTAGGTTGGGAATTTTTCTTATGACAGAAACGCGATGTTACTTCGGAGAAATCAACCCATAATTACAAAATTCTTCTCGAATCTCACTAAACTTCAAGACGTTTTTATGAAAATAATGATTTTTGATTGACAGATTTTTCATTTGATAAAAAGTCTTCTTTAGGAATAAGCTCATAGTTAACGATTTTTCACATTCTCACCAGATTGCTGATTTATTGAATGGAATGCAAAATTCTTTGTAGGAGCATGAATGAAATTTTGTGCCGTCTTCATGATCGAAACATTATTTAACAGAATTAACTTTCTGTCATCAAAAAATGATATATATTTCTATTGAATTTCTAATTATTCAAATTAACTTCTGACAATTTGTATATCGCTCTTCCTTTTTTAAAGGTATTTTTCCTCATATTCTCCTGAGACAGATCCAATAATCCAAATGACATGAATGTGTTATTAAACGTCCCACGTCTGAACAATAGGGATTGGAAATGATTTGTGGACGGACTTTGTCGAACTGAAAAGTTCGCCCAAATAACCCGTTTGATTCACAATGAGCACAAACGCAAATCCCCGTATATCGACAGGTGAAAAGAGAAGATCCGCCTAATGTGTAAAATATCCGGCGAATGTGTTTAATCCTAGATTTTTGCCGGGCACCGTTTTTGGGAGGGGGGGTGGCGGTGTCGGCGCTCCGCAATCCGTTCAACGTAATGCAGAGGCCACCGTTGGGATTATCGGTAGGAATTAGAGCCCCAGAGATTAGTTTCAACACCTTTATCCCCTCTGTATGATAATTCATATCTCTCTTCTCCCCCCCCAGGCAACAATGCCCGTATTTATGCACCGTGCAACCCTTAATACCGGCGACACTCTAAACTTGACTAAATTACGCGGACGACTCCCAAATCCGACCGCCCTGTCACACAGAAAATATATTATCCAGATTATTCCTTTTCGGGAGTATTATAATTATCTATGGGATATTCTGAAAAAAATGTCTGCCCCGCTCTTTTATCCCTTTGATACAAATACCGTGAAAAGTCGGTAATTATTTCATCCCCAAGTTGACATCACATGCATAACTTATTTGCATAATTATCGACATCCTCAATACAACCCAAAATAAAATCTGGATATGCGCATTTGTCGTTGCAATTATTAAATAATTGACATATCGTAAAGAGTTACCTTTATGTCCTTTTATTGCACGTAAAAATAATTTGTACACAACGTTAGATCATAAATCGTTCCTAATATTTGAACAATGACATTTTTATACATTTATGATATACACACACATTTTGATTTGCTGTAAATGAAAAGTGCATTTAGCCCGACGCAATCAACACGTCGTAAATTGCTTAATTTTCCCCATTAAGTGGCATATAAAAAATTTTCTCTCTATGTTAAATGAACAATAACTGATGCGTCGTAAAAGTCATGATAGACACATTCAACAGAAAAATCTATCAGAACAAAATTCCAAAGCCAAATGTTATTTTTTACGGGCACCTATTCTCGCGAATGACTCCATTATTTCTAAGAACTATTAAGCAATTTGTTCCGATGTCCAAGTTTGTTCATTGGAAACAAACTTGAACCTGTGCTTTTTTTCTAACTATTGTTCATTACTCTAACATCATTAAGTACGTAAAAATATTTACTATTTACAAGTTCTTTACATTGGAAGGGGCGAGTTATTTATTATAGCTTTTCCTGTCAAATTAACCATTTTTATCTTAAAAATTACTAGAAAAAAATAAATGTAAAAATAATCGATTCTTATCTTCCTGATTAATATAAACTTAAATTTGAACTTGTTCATATTATTAAATGTGCGGTGTTTAGTGACCGTTACTTGATAATTATTTGGAAGTCGTGAGATGCGATCTGGTGTTATTTAAGGTTCCAGAAAAACATTGTATTTATCGTGCCAACGTTTCGATCTGTATTGAGATCATCTTCAGTTTTCTCGTTTAGAAATATGTGGTATTTAATAACCGTTACTTGATGATTATTTGAGCCCTGAAGATGATCAAAATAAAGTTTGAAACGTGGCACAATAAAGAAAATGTTTTTCTGAAGCCTATGTCGCATCAGACAGCATCTCATAATAATAATATTATTAAATTAAAGATAAAAGTAAAGGATTTCCTTTTTTTTTGTATGTTTCGTAATTAAAAAAAAAGAAAATGGTTTCTTATCTAAAATACTACATGAAATTTACGTACAATTGAAATAAAGGTTATATGATATCAAATATAAAAAATGAAAAAAAAATTTCTCTTCGTTCGAGTTCATTTCTTAAAGCGACTATTTTTCGTGGTGCGCTTGACCAATTAATTAAGGTGAGATAAAAAGTCAATGTCACGAGCGGGTTTCGAACCCACGACCTTCGGCTCAATACGCCGCTGCTCTACCACTTAATCCTAACTTCGATCCACTCGGGCGTCCCATCTCAACCCCCGACCTTTTGACATTTCCCTCCTTTTCTCCATTTTTATTTTTTAATATCAAATAATTGATCGATAAAATCATTATTTGATCATTTAACCATTTTTATATACTAATTTGTAAATAACTTGTAATTTTAAATGTAATTTATTTTCGTATAGTCTTCTAATCGTTCTGGCCCTTATTAATAAAACAAATCGAAAATAGCCTAGAATTTTACTTTACGTGTTTATATTTTATACCATGTTCTAGTTTTTAAAAATTATTTGACTAAAGGGTTAATGAAAACCAGTAATATAGAATTAAAAGTGGTTAACATAATTGTAAAAATGTGTAATTTGGAATTTTGAAAAACGTTAATTTGAAGTTAAAAATGTTTAACTTGGAATTAAAAAATAATAATTCGAAGTTAAAAAGGGTTCATTTGAAATTTATAAAAATTTCATTTGAACTTAAAAAAGGTTTTATTTTCTAAGAGCCCAATTATTTTCTAATTTAAAAAAAAAATCGCATATATACTGGAAATTTTCTTTACACGATAATATTTTATATCACTCCTAAGTTTTTTAATGTTCTAATGAAAGGGTTAATTTTTGAAATTAAAAAAAGGAGTTCAAAAATGTCATTTAAAATTAAAAGTAGGTAGATTTGACGTTAAAATTAGTTATTTTGGAATTTAAAACAGATTAATTTGAAGATAAAAAGGTTTTATTTTTTATGAGCCCAATTATTTTATATTTTAAAAATTTCGATATAACCAGAAATTTTACATTGTATGATTACATTTCAGACCGCCCCCCTAAGTTGTTTGAATGGTATAATGAAAGGGTTAATTTGAAATTAAAAAATATTGATTTAAAATTTAAAAGGGCTAATTTGCAGTTCAGAAAAGAAATGAAAAAAGGGTTGATTTTTCGAAAAATTCTTTACGGGATTCAACTTATATCGTCCAGCCAATTATTTCGGAAAGGTTAACTTTAGTAAAAAAAATCGTCTTGTACAAACCCCAAGTCAATTTTGGCTAGAAATCGTGTGGTGGTAACAGTTTTAACATAACTTTCTCATCTGGGAAACGACACTGAATTTATTATTTTATTATTTTGAATGGGAAACCATTATTTTTGTTGTACAAATTCGATTCTCGAGAATATTTCATGCTAGTTTTACTGAATGAGAAATTTTGATAGGTTTGCTTGATTTTTTTTTTCTTTTGCAAGAAAAAATATGTTCTCACATTTTTTTCTTCGAGTTATAACACTATCTATTAAGCTGTGAAAAAAGCTAAAACAAAATGTAAGATAATTACCATAACTGGGCCAAAACAAGTGTGAACATATTTTTTGCTTACAAAAAAAAAAAAAAAAAAAAAAAAAACTAGCGTAACGCAGAAATTTTGGATCTTATCCATTCCTTTCAGTAAAAAGTTGCATAAAAAAAGCTCTAAAATAAAATGGTAAATGACACTAACTTTGTTAATTTTGAATGAGAAGCCCATACTTTTGTTGTACAATTCGATTCTTGAGCATATTTTATTCTACTTTTACTGAGCAAGAAATATGTCAGATGTCCTTCAGAATACTTTTAGCTGCGAGTCCATATGCGGTTGCAATTTTTTCATAGAATCCCGAGAAATGTGTTGTGATATGACCGTGATGTGTGACCGTTAATCGATAATTATTTAGAAATCGTGAGATGCGGTCTGGTGTGATGTAGGTTTCAGAAAAACATTTCTTTTATCGTGCCGGCGTTTCGACCTTTATTGAGATCATCTTCAGTGCGCAAATTGTTTGCCTTCTGTGTAATCGTGCCGTTCTTGCGTATCGTCGGGTACTCTCAACACGACGTTTTTTACGAAACCTACATCGCACCAGACCGCATCTCACGATTTCTAAATAATTACTAGATGAGAAATTTATGTTAAATTTATTACGACTACGCGATTCCTAGACAAAATTAACTCGTGATTTTCATAAGAGCAATTTGTACTAAATTTAACCGTGTTCATAATAAATGGACGGACTAGAAGTTTCTACACCTTGTATATGGATCATAGTTAACCTTCAAGTAAAAAAAAAATTATTTATTCACTTATTCAGAAGGAGGTATTGTCTGATATTTAATGATCAACGATGATCATAAATGTTTATCTTTATAAATTAAATCTAAAAAATGTATAATTTATAGCAAATAAAGACATTTTCTTTTTTTTCCTTGTGCCAATCCACTTTAAAAATATGTTCTATTTGCACAAATCAGTAGCTTATTGTGGAATTTTTCTTCGTTAATTAAAAAAGAACAGGTTAGAGTTCATTACGCATCCGTTGGAAAAAAGGATTGAAAAATGAACAGTCGAAATTTTCCCGAATGGGGGTATAACGGAGTGATTTGATTCGGTTTGGAGTTGGGAAACATTACTGGGGAAAGCGTGATGTCGCCATGTTGTTATTACTGCTACCCCCTCGCATCACCCTCCACCGTGCGCAATCAATTTGCCCAACATTTTTACTGCGCCGTAACATCCACTCTACCTGATGATTGGGCATTGGGTTAAGGGCGAACCAATCTGCCAAAACGGGTTTTACATTCGAATCTCTTTCGACGCCGCTCGCCTTAATAGATAGAAATATCCGTTATCAATACCCTTAATGGGGTGTATGAGTCCGTGATTTTCATATTCTGCATCCATTTATGAAACTGCCTCCATTTGAATCATTTTACACTAAATAGATGAAGTGTTATGGCTACTTTTGGACAGGAAATAGGATTATGCGAAACAGACGCTTTTTTTTTAAATATTGTGCATCCAACGAGGAAATGAATCAATCTTTGACCCTTCCGTTAAATGAAAATATACAGGCAAAAAATTCCATCCACTTGTAATACAGCTTGTATACTATATTTTTGTATATTAATCGAAGTATCACTTCTTTAATTTTTTAATAATTTAGTCTGTGTCTAAAAATGTAAATTGTTAAAACAAATTAAATATTAGATTTTTAATTACCAGTTCAATATCGCGTATTCCATTCCTAATTTACATCTTGAAGACGGCTTACTTTCGACCAGTCTGGAAATGCCTTTTTACTGGAGGTTTTCTGGTAATGTAGTAAAATCGGACGCTCGATCCACTGAAACGTGAACGATTAAAATACGTTATCAAGTTACCCGTAAGATGATGTTTAATTTTAGGTAGATATCTTTTAAAAATCTAGCGCTCTCTAGCGACCGGATTTTTGATCTCACTGCAGTGAAATTTGGCAGTGTGGTAAAGAATCCTGTAAGAACGGTTCGGATTGTTTTTCGGCCGGACTGGGGGTCGCAGAGTTATAGGCGAAGGTAAAAAAATTCAATCAAAAATTTTGCCATTTTTGCGTTTTCTCCCGCACAATAACCACCTCGGTTTGTTTAACTTCGCTCTCTCCTAAGCCCCACATTTTTTGGGTTTGCAGATTTTTGGTACCGATTCTTCCTGTAACTTTTAAGCTCGGTTTGGCTATATATATATA
>CM077113.1:10368228-10383326 GCA_039619505.1 Cimex hemipterus
GGGGTTTTCAAGTATTTTGTCACAAGATGGTAGCAAACTGATGATGTGTTATGTCGTGAAGAGATACCAAGGTTTTTGATGTACAGTAATACCTAGATTTTAGAATTAAAATTCTTTTGTTATATAGTAAACTTAAAAATAAATGTCATTATAGTCTGGAGAATAATAGTAATGACAAATGTTTTAACATCCCATCGTAATAATTTATAAAATAAACATAAAGTTTTTGAAGATATTTTAGGGGGGGGGGGACCTTTATGCTGCATGATGTGCGTCTAAACCGTTGCGGCTACCGATACCCCCTGTAATTTCTTTAAATATGATTTACGCCCACCCTAGTATGAATTCTTAATATTTCCAGACTATTTCCGAGATTCGAAATCGAACTCGAGGCGAGACAGAATGAAAAGTTTCTCCGAGAAGCGAGGGGTCTCCCCCAAGCAGTTAAATAAAATCCGACATACCTATGGCTACGAAATGGGATCATTCTCCATCAACCGGCCCATATCCGAATCCCAGATTTACAAAACCGCGGATTTTCACAATATTTAGGCTCGTACCAACTGAGCCGGCCAATCTCAAACTGTTATAGCTGCTATTTCAATTTTATACCCCCTACGTGTCACTACATCTTTATTATGTCGAACCCCCTCTTCGGCCCGTTCCTTTCCGCTTCTATCTTCCCTTGTATAATTTTTCTGGTCAATACAGACATATGAAAGATTACTTCAAGTCGGTATATCCTTAGTTTTACTTGTACGGCTTACAAATTTATTTATTTATTCATTGCTTTCCATAAAAGAAAAGCAAACCGAGCTACCTCTAGAATGTATAAAAGCTGAGATATCAGTTTAACATTACCATCCCTTTTATGAAAAACCGATATTCAACAAAACATACAGCATAGTTTATTAAAGTTTACTATAAAATATATTTACAACAGCAAGCCCATCATCCCCACCTCCCTCAAGCTTAAATAATGTCTTCCTGGACATATCTCAGGCCCAGGCACGAGATCCTTAAATCCTTCCTAGCAAACCGATACTTCCTAGCAGCCCAAGGTACCTCTTGTATTTTTCCCAATTTGCCCGGCGCTCCCAGGGAAGCACACTTGCTCCCTTACTTTACTCCTTTTTTAAGGTTGATCTCCGACAGCTTAACCTTCACGTACGCCGATGACACGGCAATCCTCTTCCCAGACATGGATCCTGTCACTTGAAGTCCATACAATCCAAAATCCTTCCTAACGAACCGATACTTCCAGCAGCCCAAGGTACCTCTTGTATGTTTCCCAATTTGGCCGGCCTCCCCAAGGGAATTTCACTGATCTCCGACAACTTAACCTTTACATACGCCGATGACACGGCAATCCTCTTCCCAGACATCGATTCTTTTACTTCTATCTGCAACGTCCCATCCCATCTTCACATCCTTGATCTCTGGCTTCAACAGAGGAGTATCAAGCTAAAAAAAAAACAACTAAATAAATCGTTTTCACCCTTAATCGTAAAACACTCCCATCTGCCCATTTATAACTGTACCCCAATTCCTCCTGCGAATAGTATACAATATCTTGATTCACGTGGGTTCCACACAAAACTAAAATGACTTGACTGTAACTTAGGGACTACATGACGTCAACCAAATTTGTAGGTACTTGAACTGTACGAACAGAAAAGCGTTCCAATCTTAACAAATGAAATCCATACAATCCAAAATCCTTCGCACTGTATTTCACCAATCATATTTTCCAACATACCCTCCGTCCCAAACCTAGGCCAGTATAATAAATATCACTCCAAGCTTGACCTGACATGACAACCCTTAAATTCGCAACCTGTCCAGTTGAAACCTTCCTTCCAACCATCTCAGAATACTGAGGCGCAGATGGCCTCGCGACGCCATTATGGCCATCACGATCACTTTCTCTGGATGCTGGCCGTTGAAAACAATCATGCTTACCACTTACAGTTTAACGGTCACTAAACACCATATATTTCTACCTACTGAAACTGTCTCTATTTGCTTATTTATGGTATTTCAGAGTAAAATTTAATAATCAATTATTGAATATTTTTCCATTGTCGACGTGGAAAACTGAGCTTTATTTATTTTGAAAAGCAATATTTAAAGGGTGCACTTTTTCTGTTTTATTTAAGTCTAAAACTTCGTGATATTTGAAGATGCTGAGGATGGCCATTAAAAACGTTGAAATATGGTCTTATTGCCGCATATAGCCAAAGGTTTTATACCCCAAAATTTGTCTAGGGTTCTTCTTGTGGTCATAAGAGATATTTTACTTTTTGCTATAGTATGCTCTAGTGTGTAGTGAGGGTTCCAGGTTAACTTTCATAATATTAATAACCGTACTTTCTGTAAGATCAATTTGCCAAGGATGAAAAACACGTCACGTCCAGATTTTCCTTCGTCGCCCATTTTCGTTAACACGGAGAAAATTACGAACACGAGAGTTTGAAGTGAGTGTTAAACGGATCCGCTCGAGACCCGAGTTTGTCGGGTACCGATGGCCCGGCCAGTTACCGCCGTGCACGCATCACACTCCCTTGTTTAATCATACGTGTGTAATAGAAACGTACACACACACGGACAAAAGATTAAATTAAATGATTGTTGGTTGAAGGGGACCCTGGCTGCCGGCATTACACAAGTAATCCCTCCTAGATTAGATTGCCTCCCTCTTTCCCTTTATATATATATTAGATAGAGCCCCCCTCGCCAGTCGTTCCCTCCTGAATATATTCTCCCCCCACGGGTACTTCTAGTTTAGAGTAAATAAAGCCTTGGCTCACTTCCCTTTCCCTCATTAGGGTTTCATGTTTATTCACTCAGTTTACTGGCTCGTCAACGGTGAGCCGTTCCCTGATTAGCCCGTCTTTCCTCACAGTTTGATTTGAATCCAAGTTCAACCCTGTTAGAATTGATATAGTTTTCTAACAACACAAACCATAATGGAAATTTAATACGAAAAATTCTAAACGAACAAAATTGTTAATATACTTCGAGGATGAAAGTCCAGAAGTAAAGCCTTCCAACTTAATAAAAAAATTGTGATACGAATAAATATATTTCTTTTAACTCATTAATTTCGTGGTCCACTGGGAAATTTAACACCAACCTATACGCCCAGCGGATCTCAAATTATTAATTTCAAATACCATAAAACAAGAATGGAAAAACCGCTGGGCTCGGAAAAATAGAAAAAATCTTCCCAAACTGCAGCAGGTTAAAAAAGGAAGTCGGTTCGTGGTTCACAGAGCATGGGTCAAAAAGGGAATAGGTCATACTGACGAGACTACGCATAGGTCATATAAGTATTACGCACGGGCACCTTCTAGCAGGAAAGAGACCGGATACATGCCCATTATGCAAGGATAGCGTAACAGGACCTGTTCAATTGTAAAAGGCTCGACGTTTATAGGCAATATTTTGGAATATCATCGGCAGTCTTTGGGCAACTAATCGCAAATCGTTGTACCGGTACCTCAGGGCCATAGGGACGTTCAAATGTATACAATTTATATGTTTGTGCTGTGCTTGTATTGTCTGTGAAGAGTTTGTGTGGTGTTTATGTTAATATATTAGGATGGATGTAATTTATTAGCGTGAAAGAAAGGGGTTGCTTATAACTCTACCCCGAGGAATATGGAGTACACTGGGGTGAAAGTGACGTCTGGAGAGTAAAAGTAATTATTAGCGAGAATGGAATGGAGTCAACCCCGCCCCGAGAAAAGTCGAGTACTCTGAGGTGAGTGTGTAACTTCTGGAGAGTGAAAGTAATTTATTAGCGTGAAAGTCAAGTCTTATGTAACCCGCCCCGAGGAATGTCGAGTAGTCTGGGGGAGTGTGTAACTTCTGGAGAGTGAAAGTAATTTATTAGCGTGAAAGTCAAGTCTTATGTAACCCGCCCCGAGGAATGTCGAGTAGTCTGGGGGGAGTGTGTAACTTCTGGAGAGTGAAAGTAATTTATTAGTGTGAACGTCAAGTGTTATGTAACACCGCCCCGAGGAATGTCGAGTACTCTAGGGTGAGTGTATATCGTCTGGAGAGTAAAAATAACTTATTAGCGCGAATGGAGTGTGTTCAAACTCCGAGAACCAGATGGAGATGCTCATACGGTTGCGGTTCAATACAAAATACGCCAGAAACACAGGAAAGAGAAGGAATACGCGCGGAGGGTCGGCGATGACCTCAGCTGTTTGTCGGCCCATAACCCCCCCCCCCCCGCCATTTTATATATATTAAAAGGGAGAATTTAAATTATATCACCAATTAATGCACAAAGACAAAGATTTTTGTAACGACTTAGCGTGTCATCATTCATTATTAGAAAACAGTTTTCATGAGTGAAAGCGCACATATATAATGTTACGTGAACGACATAATAGAACATTTATTATCTTTGTTTATTTATTATTGATCGAGCAACATATAAATATTCGAACAACGTTAAAGTAAGAAGAGAAGAAAGGGGTAAACCCTTTATTCGTAACATTCGCGACGAAAGGAGCGCGGGTTGTTTCAATTTTTGGAATTGGTCGGAAAGCTGTGATTCAATAAAGGAAAGCCGTGCCTGGGGGTGGGTTGGGGATGGCTCTTGAACTGTGAATAAGTCCGAGTTAAGCGGGAACGGCATTAGGGGATCATGAATACCGCATCTTGGATCACAGGGAATACATTACTCGCCCATCCATAATGCACTTTACCTGGGATTCTTATACTTACTTCACTAGCTTTTGTATTTATGGAATTCGCATTTGTCCTCGGGGGAGGGAAGGTTTTGGATTAATTGATTACTACCATTGGTATTTATCGAACTAGATGAAAAATTAAAAAAATGAGTATTTTCTCTATACATTATGGATAATCCATTGTGTTTAGTTGCTTAACTAGGTGCGCTTCGGTTCTCGACATCTTCAGTGCTTGGTTGAATCTCATCAACTGAAAATTACTAATTTTTTTTCAGATGATCTCCATAAAAGATGGAAACGTTGGCCCGATCAAGAAAATGTTTTTCTGAAACCTTCATCACACCAGACCGCATCTCACGGCCTCCAAATAATCAACACATAACGGTCACTGGATACCACACATTTCTAAACGAGAAACTGAAGATGATCTCAATAAAGATCGAAACGCCGGACAAAGAAAATGGTTTTCTGAAACTTTTATCACAACAGACCGCATCTCACGAGCTCAAAATAATCATACACTAGCGGTCACTAAGTACCACACCTATCTAAACGAGAAAACTGAAGATGATCGCAATAAAGATCGAAACGTTGGCACGATAAAGAAAACGATTTTTGCTATCTACGACACACCAGACAGCACCTTACGAGCTCAAAATGATCATAAACTAGCGGTCACTGAACACCACACATTTCAAGACGAGAAAACTGAAGATGATCTCAATAAAGATCGAAACGTTGGCCCGACAAAGACACTATTTTTAATTGACATTTTGGCGTTGTAGAACAGCTTAACAGTACAACTCATATTTTTTAAATCGACCTTTTAAAATAAATTGTTTCATTCCACAGTCACATCTTTGGCTTAAGTTGTCAAATTGAAATCTTTATCAAACGTAATCAGTCCGCAATTTTTAAGATTAAGTCAAAATGACAGCTCAAACAGTGCTATGAAAAATCAGGCGTTCCGTTTAGAATTTATCTTTTTTTCGGTAATATCATTTACAATGGCGGCCGACTGTTTGTCCGCGACCCTTTCGGTTCACGAGGGGTAAACAAGTTGAATGATTTACAAGTTTTATCAGATGTTTACTACCGACCGAACACGGTACCGCGCGGCGTGCACCTCAGTTGAACAAATAAAATGTCGAAAGACGGCACTTTTCACGTTTGACGGATTGCTTTCAACATCTGAGGGAAATGTGCTTCGTGTATTTATTAACTTTGGGTCATCTGGTTGGACCCTTACTTTGATCCTTGTCACAAACCGATGGACAAATTTGACACATTTTATTCAATTTACAATTAGATCCATTATCTTTCCACATTAGTCACAGGAGCTATCGTATCCAAAATAATAGTTCACTCGTTGTTGTCAATAGAACATGTAGTGCCAATGCATCCATAGTGCACGTAGACTACCTAAATAAGGCTGGAATTAAGAAGTCGGTGTGTCCAGATCGAAGTTCAGGTTTGTACCCAATCGAACACATTTGGGACCAACCGAGCGACCAGTACTAGACCATATCCAGGTCCTAAAACCCTAGAAAGAATTCTTCAGGATTTTATCAGAAATCTTTCCCATGCTGATGCCAATGGACATGATTAGTATCAGGTGGCAATACTCTGTATAAAAAATGACGATTTTTTCTCTATCATTGTACAATATACCCTGGAATTAAGTAGTCGGTGTGTCCAGATTGATGTCCAGATTTGAACCCAATCGAACACATTTTGGACTAACTAAGCGTCCAGTACTACGACCAAATCCAGGTCCTAATACGCTAGAACAGTTGGAAACAGTTCAGGGTAAAGCCAGAAACACCCTTACCCGGTGCGACGCTACCCGATGCAACCTACCCGACGAAAATCCAAACTCCGATTTTCCATAAAGGTTGCATTACGCCCGTGCACATCTACCCGATGCTATGCCGCGCTAACCTACCCGACGCTCTGCGATCCCCACTGTCCAGTTTGTCGTCGGGTCGCATAGCGTACAGTCGAAGACGAAAGAACCGGACGCTCATATTTTTATTCAAAATACATTATTATTATTATTTTTTTTTAAACTAGGGTTCGCAACAGCACAAGCCATATAAACCCTCAGGGTGCCGGTGTTTTTGAAAAAAAGCCCATTTGTAAGTTGGGTTCGAACGCAGGGCCGCTGGATTCGAACCTGTGACCTTTACGTTATGAGCGCCGTGTCAAAGATTAAACCTTGCGGCCACCGAGGCCCCAATACATTATTATTATCGTTATATCAATTACAACATACTTATTTTAATTAGTACGAAATTAACTGTGATTCTAAATTAATTAATTTTTATTTAAAAAATCAATTTGTATTGTTTGGTAGAAAATTAATCAAAACACCGGAATACGATTTTTTGATATAACCAATTTATCTAATAATTTATTGTAATGAGAACAAATTATTATAGTTTTGCTCATAAAATTTAATTAACGATTTATTTCATAATTTGCTCGTAAAATTGCACCATTTTTTAATGTCGGGTAGCATCAGAACAGGACACTCATAATTTTTGTAGTTTATTTCAAATTAACTGCATGTAATTCTGTCGTTTATATTAATTACAACATGTTATTTTAATGTAAACCCAATTAAACAAGATCAAAAATGCGTTTTTATAAACATTTTTAGGAATAACTTTATTTAAAACAATTAGGTTTAACAATTTATTAGGTGGTTGTGCTCATAAAATTTAATTAACATGTTATTACAAGGTTTTGCTCAAAATAGTGCATTAAGAACAAAAGACGCGTTGCGATTGTGATCGTGATTACTGTGACAAACATTTCCAAAACCTGGGGGAACACAACAAGGTAACGGTATCCTGGGTGCCAAGGCAGAGGGGAATTATTATTCAAATATCGTGAGATGCGGTCTGGTGTGATGTAGGTATCAGAAAAACATTTTCTTTATCGTGCCAACGTTTCGATCTTTTATTGAGATCATCTTCAGGGCTCAAAGTGTTTGTCTTCTGTGTAATTGTGCCATGTCGTGTTGAAGCAGAGGGGAATTTTGGGTAATGAAGAAGCGGACAGACTGGCCAGAGGAGGATCCGCAAGACCGTACATAGGCCACGAACCTATCCTTGGGATATCAAAAACAAACAGAATCCTCCATCGCAGAATGGATCCAAACAAAACAAAAAGAAAATTGGATAAACTTATGCTAGACACAGTAAACGGACGATAAAACAACCCACACCAAAACTAGCATACGATTCGATGTTTAATGAGGAACCGACTACTCGGAATGAGCTACCTCTACACCAATGCTGCGGCAGTAACATACTTCTGTCGTATGCGGAGGTGCGTCAGCTCTCTTGCGAATCAAAACATCCGAAAGACCGGAAGGCTAGGTGCGGTCGTTAAAGATCCCCATGGTCCTTTTAAGAACGACCGAGCGAAACGCTATGCACCATATTCTCTTGAGTTGCTGGTGGCGGGCTGTTGCTGCAGGTCGTCACAAAGGGGCACACGATAGGAGGTCAACTGCCCATAAACGATTTCGAATCGAAGGCCTTGCCAAACTTCATTTAGGATCTGACAGACACTATGGAAAGGGTTCGGACTTGCAGCAATGACAATATTTCTCCATCGCAGAATGGATCCAAACAAAGCAAAGAGAGAAGTGGATAAACTCCAGCAGTGCTAGACATAGTAAACTTATGGATGAAACAACCCTCACCAAAACTAGCAAAAACACTACTACAATTGGAGAGGGCAAAACTCAGAGGATTGGTGGGACTACTAACCGGCCAATGGCATCTAAGAAAACATCTGCACAACAATGATGATCCCATTTGCAGCCTATGTAATGAGAAGGAGGAAACTCATATCATCTTCGAATGCGAAGCAACGGCTCAATGGAGGTTCAATGTAACGTATAAAAACGACTCAGAGAACCACATTGAAGCAATAACAGTCAATTCTGAGAAAAAGGATCGAGTCTATTGACTAAACCAAGGAACTAGGACGGTACAATAAGCCAGAAGGCTGCAGTGCCTGGGGTACACAAACCCCGCCTCCTGGTATCCTTTCCACCAAACCATACCATGGAAAGGGTTTGGACTTGCAGCAATGACAATATTTCTCTCCTCCTTTAGCGTCTCAATGCGCTGAGATCCACAACCAAGATTAAGTATTGGCACTTCCAATCTTGGACTCGGGTCAAAGCCCGTGAGACTTACACTGAGACACGTCAACTGCCTCTGCGACATTCACTCACCGGTGACCTCGTTGGCTCATTCTCACAATAACTTCTTGTTCAAGATGATGTCTTTTCGTGGTTAAAGGACAACTGGATTAAAACGGAGTAAAGACGAGAAAAGGTGCTTGTTTACAAAATGAGTGGTCTGAAAGTACAGCTCAAGAAAGAGTCAACATAGAAACCTCGTTCTGGTGGCTCCAGTACGTTTTATTTAATGAATCCACCATGACAGTATTGACCCCTGTATATACATACCTCATAATTTAAGCAATATTTAAGCAGTTAAAAAGATGAGGTCTTCGCTAATTGGCTGATTCCGCACTCTCTTTCCTCAATTTATGCTCCTGGTGGGATTAAAAAGGTCATGAGTGAGATGAAGCGTGGTCCGAAAGTGCAATATCTCAGGAAAGAGTCCAAATGGAAACCACGTTTTGATGGCACCCCTACGTTTTATTTAATGAATCCACCATGACAGTATTGACTCCTGCATGTGCATATCTTATAATTTACGGGTTAGCAGTTAGAAAGATGATGTCTTCGCTAATTGACAGATTCCGCAAAATTTTTTAAACTTAAAACCTCGTTCTGGTGGCACTGTACTGCTTTTCTTTTTTGGGTCCGGCATGGCAATATTGACCTCTGTATATACATATCTCATAATTTAAGGGCTAACAGTTAAAAAGGTCAAATCTCCGCTAATTGACAGATTCCGCAATAGTTTTTTCACTGTATTTTTTTTTTTTTAAGTTTATAATTCAATGGGAAATTGTCAGAAATTCTAGTCCTTTCTTTGCTATGCTTATGCTACTGGTGAGATTAAAAAATCATGGAGAGATTAAACGTGGTCTGAAAACATATAAAACTTCTTATATCTCAAGCTCCGTGAGATTTGTTGAGAACTTATAAAAGAATGGATATAGAATCTTTGTATCATGAAGGGAATAATTTTCATCAATTTATTCATGTGTTTGAGAAGCGTAGTGAATGCTGTCTTTTCACTCGTGACAGCCCAATAACAAGAGTAGGACATTTTTCTTGAAAAGTCGACAGAACCCAATCAACTTTTTGTCTGTCGGATCCTTCCTCCAGACAGAAAACACGGTCCTTTTTCCGAGCGAGCCGATAAAAAATCAAAGACTGCCAGGATAATCCGAGGAGCGTGATGCTTCCCGAAGGAAGTGAGACGTGTTCGTTGAAAATAAGGCATATTTCGCCTGAAGGGAATAGCCCTGCTCTGATGAGGACTACGATTTGAGAGGCTAGGCATGTACTTGTGTCCCTATCTAATTAGGAGCCCTCGCCGCATCTTGAAGGGGGGTTGGGTATCCATAGCGACGCCTCACCCCCACGGCAGGAGATCCAATCCATTTCCTAGAGGACGCCATTTTGGGTCACCCTCTCGCTCGCTCCCGAGCTCCCTCTTTATCCCTCTTCCTATCCTCCTCTCTCTCTCACCGCCACTTACTTACCTCGTACCATCCGGCTCGCCCTTTCTCCACTCGGTCCACCTCGCACGGCCACCCTCTCCCACCTAACAACCACCCTAACAACTCTAATTACATCATATTGATATAACTCTATAATATCTGGTCGAAGAGCGCATAAAGTTAATCCTTAAAACTTTTATAAACTCCATTAACCCTGAGCCGGGGATTCGAAAACGAGGTACAATCAATATAAAAGCGATTTGAAAATATTATCTTACATTTTAACCCCTCTGCAAATTCTCTAACTCCTACCTGAAATTAAGCGGTTGAAATAACTTTGATAACGAAATTTCGTCTTATTAATATAAAATGTTAAATTAACTCAATTCTAGTATGCAATAGTAGTCCAAACCGACTATTGTCCGATGAAAGAGAGAGAGAAACTTCATTCTCGGACTAGAATTGCCTAAGAATAAAAAAAAAAGCCGAACAAAATTTGTTATAAATCTGGATAAAAATTTCAAGTTAACATCAAGTAAAAAAAGGTTTTTGAAGATTTAAGCCAGTTTGCGAAATAAATGTCAGATTTATATTTCAATGATGATAAAATTTGAGAAAGAATTTTTTTTAAAACATAAAATCGCAATTTTTCAAACTTTAGCGATATTGAAATACAAATCTGATTATTTATTTCATAAACTGCAATAAATTCTCCAGTTTTGACAGTCGTACACGTAATATTTTTAATAAAAACATTTATGAATACAAAAATTAGTTATATAATTTTCAACCTTTTTCAAAGCTACATGAAGTATGGGAATGTTAATTTTCAGAAAAACGTATAAATTTATCGTAATTTTTCTTTAATTATGAAAACTTTATGAAAAAAATATGCTTAATTTTTGTTACCGACTAATAAATGTTATTTTGCTTTTGTTCTTGGATTCGATATTGATGGAAAAATCATTGCACGAGCCGAATTTCCAAAAATAAAGAAGAATTTTTGTCATTTTTTTTGAGCTACTACTTCGTATCGAAGGTTTCAGAAAAACATTTTCTTTGTCGAGCAAACGTTTCTATCTTTATTGAGATCATCTTCAGTTTTCTCGTTTAGAAATGTGTGGTGTCCAGTGACCGTTATGTGTTGATTATTTGGAGGCCGTAAGATGCGGTATGTGTGTCGTAGGTTTCAGAAAAACATTTTCTTCATCGCACCAACGTTTCGACCTTTATTTAGATCATCTTCAGGGCTCAGTTTTTTTTTTTTTTTTTTTTGTAATTGTGCCAATCTTACGTGTCGTTTTGAGAGAGAGAGACCCAAAAATTTCACAATTACCCAGAAAACAAACATTTCAAGTACTGAAGATGGATGGTCTCGATAAAGATCGAAACGGTGGCAAGAAAAAGAAAATTTTTTCTGAAACCTATGGGAACTATGTCACGGATGGAATTTAAAACAAAAGTTCTATTTTTCGAGAAATGTTGTTGAAAATTTAGTGTAGTTTGTGAAATAAAGTCAGATTGAATTAATAATTAATTAAGTGTTGAATTAATACATATTTATTTAGAAATCGTGAGATGCGGTCTGGTGTGATGTTCGGAAAAACATTTTCTTTATCGTGACGACGTTTCGACCTTTATTGAGATCATCTTCAGTTTTCTATTCAGAAATGTGTGGTGTTTAGTGTTCTCGGATTCGATATCACGTTTTTCAAAGGTTTCGCCCAAAAAAGATTCTAAAAAATGCCAAAGTGAATGTGACGTTGGAATACGTATAGAGGCAAATTTGGTGAAAATTTTGATGGAAAAATCATTGCACGAGCCGAATTTCCAAAAACAAAGATGAATTGTTTACAAAGCTCTTATTTTGTATCGTAAGCGAGAATTTTTCAACGGAAATGTTATCTTGTTGGAAATTTAATGTAGTTTGCGAAATAAAGTTTTATATGAAAAATCTGATTTTAGACTAATACCTCTGGGAAAAGTTAAGGTAAAAACTTCATTTTCTTGGCACTGAACTACGTTTTATCTAGTGAACCCACCACGGCCATACAACAATATGTCCCAAATAGAGTAAAATTCAACCAACCGAACTGTCTTGCTCTCAATCCAGCCAGCACTTACGAATTTTAATTTTTACGTTTTTCGAAAAATCCCGCCCTTAAGCTTTACATTGGCATTTTTTTCAAGATCTAGAGCGTCTGTTCCAATTTTGAACATTCTGCACTATATTACCCAAGATGAAGGATTTTAACAATAGAGAAACCTTTGATCAATTTCCAAAGAAAAAAAACTGTTTTTCAACAAACATATTTGTAAGCGTTGGAAACATAAAAGCAATAAAAACTTCTTCATTTTATAAGCTTTCATATGGTGTACTCGAAGTTTCAGAAACGACAACCTTTCAAAGGTAAAATCAACCTGGAATGTTTACAAAAATTTATTCAAATGTGTAAATTTAATGCATACAGAAGACGATGTTTTATTTATTTACACATTTCGATTTTGCCACTTACGAATACCCTACAAAAAAGCTTATAAAAATGAAGGATTTTTATTATATTTGGCACCCTTACAAATAAGTTGAAAAAGAGTTATTTTTTGGAAATTTATCAATAATTTTCCTTTTTTAAATTGTTTTATTTTGGGTTGAATTAATGAATAATTATTTAAAATTCGTGAGATGCGGTCTGGTGTGAACATTTTCTTTATCGTGCCAACGTTTCGATCTTTATTGAGATCATCTTCAGTTTCTCGTTTAGAAATGTGTGGTGTTTAGTGACCATTACATGATGATTATTTGGAGATTATAAGATGAGGTCAGTGTGTCGTCGGTTTTAGAAAAACTTTTTCTTTAATGTGCCGACGTTTCGATCTTTATTGAGATCATCTTCAGTTTCTCATTTAGAAATGTGTGGTGTTTAGTGACCGTTACATGATGATTATTTGTAGGTTGGAAGATACGGTCTGGTGTGATGTAGGTTTTAGAAAAATATTTACTTTATCGTGCCCACGTTTCGACCTTTATTGAGATCATCTTCCGTTTTCTCACTTAGAAATGTGTGGTGTTTAGTGACCGTTACATGATGATTATTTGGAGGTTGTAAGATGCGGTCTGGTGTGATGTAGGTTTCAGAAAAAACATTTTCCTTATCGTGCCACGTTTCGACCTTTATTGAGATCATCTTCAGGGCTCAAAGTGTTTCTTTTGTGTAATTGTGCCATCTTGCGTGCCGTGTTGGGAGTGAAACTCAAGAATAGCATATTTACCCAGAAGACAAATATTTCGAGCTCTGAAGATGGATGGTCTCGATAAAGATCGAAACGTTGCCACGATAAAGAAAACTTTTTCTGAAACCTACGGAACTATGTCACGGATGGGATTTAAAACAAAGTTCTATCGGTTTTTTGAGGGGAATTTGATCTTTCGAATTTTTATCTCAAAATTTCATGTATAACAAATTATATAAATACAAAAAAAACTTGGACATAAGAAAAATAAAAAGTTGAGAACTGTAAAATATGGCAAAAAATTTTGTCAACTTGCATCCTTCAAAGATGGACATTTTGAAATTTTTTTTAAACCTTTTGATTTTTCATGCGTTTTACTTTGAACTGTGTACTATTATCCCATGGTTCAAAAAACAAACTAGTTAGTTTAGAAAAATCTTTTTGTTTGTAAGATTTTTCAATATTTTGTGTGTAAACGTCAATATTCAAAATAATTAGTAATAATTGATTATGTAATATTCCGAATCCGCCATTTTGTTAAGACGAGTGTTGACGAGCTGTTTGACCCTGTTTAATGAAGGTTCTTCGCCTATAAGCTTTCCCCTGTTACGAATCCTTCTTTTCGAGGGGAAGAATAACTTAAAGATCACCGCCTCCATAAACTTTCAACTTGTTCCAAACTCGACCCAATAAAAGGGATTTGGAAGAAGGAAACTCAGTTTCCCTTTTATTTGAAACTCTTCATCAGGGCCTCATAATTAAGGAAAGATATTCAAAAGGAGATACTTTCTTTACTCATTACCATATCGGACGTGACTCCTCTTAAATTAACTCCTTAAATAACAAATACTCCTTTTCTCTTTCCCCAAACGGATTTATCCTTGAGGATTATATTAATCAGCCGTCGGTGTGTAACATTTTGCAGAAAACCGATTTTCTTTCCTACCGTTTTTGCCCTATGCCCCCTCATTTATTTAATTATCTATGATTTATGCCATAAATCTATTCTTAGCAACTGAACTATTCATTTTTTCTAAAACGTTCACTTTAATTTTGTTTAAAAAAAAAACTCTAAATCTTTCAAAACTACAATTTAAAATTTGTAAGAAAACTAAATTTGAAATCTCGTTGGAAAAATTCACGATAGAGCTAATCAAATTTCCTGGCACACTTCTTCGTCTAATAAGCTGTCTAGAGATTTTTTTTTTAATTTCTTCGAAACAAATTGCAGAAATTTTACACTAAATGTCAAAAACGTGATGACAGCGTGAAAAAAATGGAAATTGGCTTTAGACTAGTATTTCAAACTGATTTTTTTCCCTACCGTTTTTGCCGTATACTCTTCATTTTTTTAATTATCTAAGGTTTTTTTGTCATAAATCTGTTCTTAGTTACTGAACTATTCTTTTTTTAGGATATAAAAAATTTACTTTGACACACTTGATACACTCTTCTAGAAAGTTCACTTTAATTTTTGTTAAAAAAAATAAACAC
>CM077113.1:10383336-10395943 GCA_039619505.1 Cimex hemipterus
ATTTCCTGACACACTTCTTCGTCTAATAAGCTGTCTAGAGGCTTTTTCAATTTCTTCGAAAACAATTGCAGAAATTTTACACTAAATATCTAAAACGTGATGCCAGTTTGAAAAAAAAAAAAAGGAAAATGGCTTTAGACTTGTATTTCAAACTGATTTTTTCCCTACCGTTTTTGCCGTATACTCTTCATTTTTTTAATTATCTAAGGTTTTTTGTCATAAATCTGTTCGTACTTACTGAACTATTCATTTTTGAGGACATAAAAAAACTACTTTAAGAAGACACTCTTCTAGAACGTTCAATTTAATTTTTGTTAAAAAAACAAATCCTAAATCTTTCAAAACTAAATTTGCAATCTCGTTGGAAAAATTCACGATAGAGCTAATCAAATTTCCTGACACACTTCTTCGTTTAATAAGCTGTCGAGAGGTTTCTTTTTATTTAATTACTTTAAACCAAAATTTTATACTAAATGTGTAAAACGTGGTGACAGTGTGAAAAAAGGGAAAATGGGTTTAATTCTTGTATTTCAAATTTTTGCCCTGGGAAATATTTTTTTACCAACTTTAACTCAATTGGCGTCGGAGGCCGCAGCGGTTTAGGCGTTGACACGGCGTTCATCGCTGTAAGGTAAAAGTCCCCGGTTCGAATCCAGCGCCCCGTATTATTTCTCTTACAAATTGTTTTGTTTTTTTATCAAAAATACCGGCACCCCGAGGATTGATAAACCTTTGCTGTTGTCTCGTAAAAAAAAAAAAAAAATAATAATAATAAACTCAATGCAAAAAATACGAAAAAAGAAAAATAAACGAAAGTACTTACAAAAGAGACATGAACAAAACAACCAAAGCAGAAAAACAGACTAAATATCTACACTAAAGACAGACATAAGGGAAAAAAAGAACAAACAGAAGTTGTAAAAAAAAGAAAAATTTAACTTAAAAATCAAACAAACATACAAGATAAAGACAATAAACATAGTGAACGACCGAATTTCGCTAAACTTTATGTTGGATAGCTAGGATTTGTTCAAATCTGTTAAAATTGAAGATGAAAAAAAAGGAACTGTTGATGATTATAGCTCAATTTTGCAGAAATCGAGCTCTTTTATGTACTTGTATCCGAGAGAGAAAATTGATTTTATTAATGTCTGAAATAAAAATTTTCTTGTAAAGTTACGTGCATGTTCTTATTAAAAAAATCGTCACACTGGACAAAAATAAATAAAGGAGTCATTTTTCGATGCGTAAATAAACTGTTGGCGCTGAGAGTTATTTTTGTTCATAAGTCGGAGGATAAAATCCTCTCGAGATGATTTGGCGGAGCCGTTGGGGGTTGTTGGGCGCGGGGGCGAACCCCACCTTAGAGGCGCTCCTACCAAATCAATATATAGACTATGGTGGGGGTAGGGCTAAGCCGTAAAGTCCGCCGACTTAGCGGTAAAGCCCTGGACTTCACCCGCAGGACCTCTTCAAATTTGTCCAAGTTAAGGAGCGCCCTTTCACTTTGTACCTATATACAGTGTCCTACTACTCTGCCACCTGCCTCCCTCTCGACCCTTTACAAACAGGGGCGGACGTCGAGTGGGGGTCCGACGTCTATTTGGCTGACCCTTGAATCCCTGCAATCACTTTTAACCCTGGTCGGTGGCCTTGGCCAAATCACGATGTCCATCTCGAACGTTTAAATCTTATCTTTTCTAAAGAGACTCGAAAAAAATCGGGCCAAAACCGTAATCTCCATTTAATCGCAAAGAAACTTTAAAACCTTTTTTTATCCCTTGAACTTCAAATAAATATAAATGAATTTTTAATTAACATTGATTTTAACAGAGCTGACATACTTCAATCCTTTTTAAAAATATAGTTCCTTAGATCCAAGCAATGATCCGGATTTCGAGCCCTTTAGCTAAACATCATCAGGTCGAAGGACTTTCATATATGCCAAATTTAGTCTGCTTCTTTTATTAGACTGTTGTTCTTAATTTATCCATCGTAAAAGTTAAAAAGTTTTTTACCTTGGAAACACAGGTACATAGTACATTGCTTGAAAATTCTTGCCAGATTGGACAGCTAAAAGAGAATTAAACGTGAGATTTCTTCGTATGGCCTGTGGTGTGATGGAACTGTAATTGAGTCTTTATTGGGCATTTTGACCAGCCTACCATTGCTGAGCTACACGGCATCTTCAGTATTGCGTTAGAAAATAGCAAACATAGGCACATCAAAATGATGGGAAACAGCCAACAATCACGAAACCTCCACAATATAGACAGCATGACCCTACTCGTCCTACAAAATGTTTGAAAAATCAACATACTCCAAACTTTGAATACAAGCAACACATTTAACCTTAAAAACATTGCCACTGCTTGAAAATTCTTGCCAGATTCAACAGCTAAAAGTGAATTAAATCGTGAGATTTCTTCCTATGGTCTGTGGGGTGTTGGAACTGTAATTTGGCCGTTACTGGGCATCTTAGCCTAGCCATCCTTGCTATGCGGCTGTCAGTTGCATTTTGGTATCTTCAGTGTTGCAGGAACATCACGATTAGAAACAGCCAACAACCACGAAACCTCAACATTACAGTCAGCATGGCACTACTGGACATAAAAAAGATTTGAAAATTAACATACTACAAACCTTGAATACAAGCAACACATTTAACAGTAAAACCATTGAACACTGCTTGAAAATTCTTGTCAGATTCAACAGCTAAAAGTGAATTAAATCGTGAGATTTCTTCCTATGGTCTGTGGGGTGTTGGAACTGTAATTTGGCCATTACTGGGCATTTTGGCCTGGCTGTCCTTGCTGAGGTGTACTGCCAATTGCATTTTGGCATCATCAGTGGCTCGTTATTCAGAAAATAGCAAAATGGACACATCAAAATTGTAGGAAACAGCCAACAATCATGAACCCTCTACACTACAGATAGCATGACTCTACTGGACGTACAAAAAGGTTGAAAAATTACATACACCAAACCTTGAATATAAACAACGCATTTAACACTAAAAAACTTAGTACACTGTTTGAAAATTTTTGCCAGATCAACGGCTAAAAGTGAATGAAACCGTGAGATTTATCCCTATGGGCTGTGGAGTGTTTGAACAATAATTTGGTAGTTACTGAGCATTTCGGCCTGCCTGACCTCGCTGAGGTGCACTGTCAAATCCGTTTGGGCATCTTCAAAGAAAGCGTTATTCAGCAAATAGCAATGACAGGTACATCCAAACTATCGGAAACAGCCAACAATCACGGACCCTCAACCGTACAGAAAAGCATGAAACTACAGGACATAAAAAAAAGAACGAAAAATTTACATACTCGAATAACATTCACAAAACAATAATATATAAATCAAACATATACGAATTCCAGAGGAGACAGAAGTATTAGTAGAGGTAATAATAAAAAAAATATTGGCTTTAATTATTAAACATTGGCGTTTGATAAGTTAAAAAATAACTCATTTTGTAAGCAATCTAATTCAGAATTCAGAAATGTGGTTCAAAATTGGAACAGATGCTCTAGATCTTGAAAAAATGCCAATGTATAGGTTAAGATCAAGACAGTGCGATTGGTTGAATTTTACTATATTTAGGAAATACTATATACTTTAACCCAATTTTTTCTGGTTTATCCTAGACCATACTGTAGTAGCGGTAACTGAACGCCACACATTTATAAACGATAAAACTGAAGATGATCTCAATAAAGATCGAAACGTTGGTGCGTAAAGGAAATGTTTTTCTAAAACCTACGATACACAGGCCGCATCTTACGACCTCCAAACAATCATCAAGTAACGGTCACTAAACACCACACATTTCTAAATGAGAAAACTGAAGATGATCTCAATAAAGATCGAAACGTTGGTGCGTAAAGGAAATGTTTTTCTAAAACCTACGACACACAGGCCGCATCTTACGACCTCCAAATAATCATCAAGTAACGGTCACTAAACACCACACATTTCTAAATGAGAAAACTGAAGATGATCTCAATAAAGGTCGAAACGTTGGCACGATAAAGGAAATGTTTTTCTGCGATCTACGACACACTAGACCGCATCTTACGACCTCCAAATAATCATGAATTAGAGATCGCTAAACACCACACATTTCCTTACGAGAAAACCGAAGAGGATCTCAATAAAGGTCGAAACCTTGGCACAATAAGGAAAATGTTTTTCTGAAACCTACATCACAACAGACCGCATCTCACGAAATCTCAATAACTATAGGTTAAGATCGGGATTTTTCGAAAAATTCATAACTTCTGACTGGATTGAGATCAAGACAGTTCGGTTGGTTGAATTTTATGCTATTATTTCGGGTTTATGCTGGACCATACTGTATACAGGGTGACACAGAGTTGTCAATACTGCCAATGTGGGTTCACTAGATAAAACGTAGTTCAGTGCCAAGAAAATGAGGTTTTTACCTTTACTTTTCCCAGAGGTATTAGTCTAAAATCATTTTTTTTTTATATAAAATCGTAACTTCTCAACTTTTGCAGCATTAAAATACAAATCTGACTTAGTTTTGCAAAACTACAATACATTTTCAACAAGCTAACAACATTTCCGTTGAAAAATTTTCGCTTATGATACGAAGTAGTTGCTCAAAAAAAAAAAAAAAAAAATCTTTGTTTTTGGAAATTCGGCTCGTGCAATGATTTTTCCATCAAAATTTTCACCAAAGTTGCCTCCATACGTATTCCAACGTCACATTCACTTTGGCATTTTTTAGAATCTTTATTGCGCGAAATCTCCGTTGATAAACGTGATATCTAATCCAAGGCCAAAAGCAAAAAAAAAAAAAAAATAATAATAATAATAAAAATATTAGTTGGTAACAAAAATTAGCCATCTTTTCTTCATAAAGTTTTCTCAATTAAAAAAAATTACAATCAATTTAAGTTTTTCTTGAAATTAAATTATTTAAGACTTCAGGCAGCTTTGTAAAAGGTTGAATTAAATATCTAACTTTTGGTACCGACCAATAAATGTTTTTATTAAAAATATGACCTGTACGACGTCGTTATCAAAAATGGCGAATTTCCCGTTTTTTACATTTTTTATATTAGAACTTAGTTTTTTGCAGTCAAAACAGACACTTGATGCATATTTTCCGTTTTCTATATTTTTTGTGTTAAAACTCAGTTTTTTTTCAGTCAAAACAGACACTTGATGCATATTTCCCGTTTTCTACATTTTTTATATTAGAACTTAGTTTTTTACAGTCAAAACAGACACTTGATGCATATATCCCGTTTTCTATATTTTTTGTGTTAAAACTCAGTTGTTTTTCAGTCAAAACAGACACTTGATGGCATATTTCCCGTTTTCTACATTTTTTATGTTAAAACTCAGTTTATTCCAGTCAAAACAGACACTTGCTGCATATTCTACATTTTGACATGGATATGTCTTACGGCTGGGGGTCAGTCCGGAAGTTTAACACGGAAATTGTTACCACGACCGTGCGTCGGTGCACTGTTCAGCAAGGATACGCGAGAACGAACCGGTGTTTTTAAAGTCGCGACGCGATTGATTGTTATGACGCGACGCGATTGACGCTTTGACGCATGTGACGCGACGCGATTGACGCGACACGGTTGTAATGAGCTTCCTAATAAAAACGATCGTCAAATTAATAATTAAGCGTTACCTAATAATTTGCGAGCGTGTTTAAATAGCCATCATAAGACATATCCATGTACAGATGTATCTGCACGCAGTGTAGATTCTCGTTACATTTTTTATGTTAAAACTCAGTTTTTTTTTCAGTCAAAACAGACATTTGATGCATATGTCCCGTTTTCTACATTTTTTTTTTTACTAGAACCCAGTTTTTTTGTTTATGTCATCATACATTTGGTCGTCTTTAAGTGTATTCGTTCTATGCAGGAACAAAACGCGCATATATATTTTTCAGTTGAACGTAACTTCCTTCCTCGACCTTCTCTCATCCATGCTAACGCAAATCGTTACATAAATTTATGTTGTAGGCTGCAGTTGAACCTTTTATTCCAACAGCAGCAGGTCATTCATACACTTACGTTATAGTTGGCAACAAAAATTCGGAATATTTTTCTCATAAAGTTTTCATAATTTCATTTAATTGAAAATTAGCTATTCCATCCCTCATGGTGCTTTGTAAAACGTTGAAGCTTACAGATCTAATTTTTGATACAGACAAAAAAAGTTTTTTTTTTTTAAATTAAAAATATGACGTGTACGATGTCGTTATCAAAATTGGCAAACTAGCAGTTTGTGAAATACATATCAGATTTGTATTTAAATGACGCTAAAGTTTGAGAATTTACGATTTTATGTGTTTAAAAAAAAATCGATCTCAATTTTACTATCATTGAAATGTAAATCTGACATTTATTTCGCAAACTGGTTTAAATTTTCGACAACTTTTTTTTTTGTTAACTTGAAATTTTTATCCAGATTTGTAACAAATTTTGTTAGGTTTTTTTATTCTTAGGCAACTCTAGTCCCAGAATGAAGTTTCTCTCTATATATATAAATAAATAAAGTGTCTTAAAGTGGTGACAAAAGGAACTGAAAAAAATAATTTTCAATTTTATTTTTTGATATTACCAGGTTCTGTCTGAGGGATTAAAGTTCCAAAGCGACGCTCACAAGTATTGACTTTAGAAGAAAATTAAAAAGTGCGCAAGTTTTGATTAAAAAAAAAGAAGTGTTATCAAATATAACTTACAATACATGCAGAATGAGGTATTACAAGAGGAAAAATAGTATGTTGATTGGTCATTCCCACGACTATATTTTTCCCGTCCCCATTTTTCCAGAAAAAAAAACCAAGGGGGTCTTTGTTGTGTCCTTCCCCTACCAGCTAAACAAAAAGAGTGATTTATACTGTGGACCCCCTTTGCACAGGACCCAAGAGCTTTACGAAGTTCAAGTAGCAAAAACATCTTCTCTCCCCCAACCCCGTCCGGGCCGGGGCCTCCCCCGCCGCACCCCGTTTCCCATCCCTGTCGGAGCACGAACCCGAGGGGGGCTATAAATTTCGCCGAGAAAGAGTAGGTGGGGTTTCGGTGCCCCAGAAATGATGTTCTGTTATTTCTGCGAGGAATTATGTGGTATTAGAGGGAGGAGGAGAGTGAGAGAGCCGGCTTTACATACAAATAGACCTCCATGCACTCACACGCGCCCGACTCGTCCGCACTACAGATTAGGCAGTACAACGCAGGCTCCCATTATTTTAACCTTACCACAAAAGTACAATATAAACTAACAGTCAAAACTTAGTTTCTTTTCGACAGGATTGACAATACACTAATTTAATTATTATTAAAGTTCACCTTCTTTTTTTAAAGTGAAACACAATCGGAATGGCTTTTCAAAATGTATTTTTTAACTATACAATACTTTTTCATATTGTTATCACTTAAAAATGCTTGGCCTATGACGGGATCCGAATACAGAACTAACACCGTCCAAATCCTTTACAACGTACATATATGCTATCCGATCTTGACCAATACGAGTGGATATGTTGAGGACGATGGGGAGGTAAAATTGCAAACAAAATGTATGTACATAATTCTAACAAAATTCCTTCCACGTTCACATTCTTTCACTTAGGTAGGGTATATTGTCACAATTTTTTACGCATTTTCTACATTTTTAAAGAATCGAGTGATTTTACTCTGAGAATTATTTTTACATACAGTGCAAAAGTCCTTCTCGATTGTTGACTCGATCGAAAACACTTCTCTAAAGGCCTCAAAGGTGTTGTAAGTATTGCATGAGTTTCGAGCACGCCGTACACGCTTCAGCAGTCGACAGAATTTTGCCGAATCGCCCACGCCGTTTTCTGTTTCGGGGCTGTTCTTTGAGGACCTAGGTGTTCTGGATTAAAGCGTCATTAAACAACTGTTGACATGACCACCTCAAGAAACTCGATGGGGAAATTAGCACTGATGACAGGGACGGCTTGTCTCAGCTCCGTGTAATGTCAATCTCTGAATAACACGGCGGATCAGTGGAATTCATCAGGCCAGCAGTTCGGAGCAGTTGGCTAAGTCTCTTTTCGAACTTAATCCCAGGCCTTCGAAACCAGACTTCAGATAGCTTCTAGGTTAATTGAGTACTGAATTGGTATTGGAAAGAATAACTCCTCACAAGTCACAACATACACGACCACCTCAAGCAACTCGTCAATGGGTATTAGCACTGATGACAGAGGCGGCTGGTCTCAGCTGCGAGTATAAATAGTCAATCTGTGAAGAAAATTGATGAGCAGTGGAATTCATCAGGCCAGCAGTTCGGAAACAGTTGGCTATAGTCTCTTTCCGCACTTAAGTCCTCGGCCATCGAAACCAGCAGAATTGCGACTAAAATAGTATTTTTGGAATCAGCTTTAATTTCATTTTTCTGTGTCAGCTTGTAGATCAATACTCTCCGGAAAATGACATTAAGACTTTGGATAACTCTTGGTCCATTGGAGCACTGAAGTGGTATTTGTAAGAATAACTCCTCACATGTCACAACATCCATGTCCACCTCAAACAAATGATCGAATTGGTATTTAGCAATGATAACAGAGACGGTTTGTCTCAGCTGCGAGTATAATTAGTCAATCTCTGAAGAAAACAGATCAGTGGAAATCATCAGTTTGGAAGCAGTTGGCTGTAGTATCGTCCCGCAGTTAATTCTTCGAAACCTGCAGGACTGCATCTAGAACAGTAATTTTGGAGTCATTTTTAATTTCAGTTTTCTGTACTAGCTTGTACACCAATTCTCTCCGGAAGACTTTGGATAACTCTTGGTCAATGGGGGACTGAAGTGGTATTGGTAAGTACAGCTCCCATATCAAGATATCCATGTCAACCTCAAGCAACTCGTCGTTGGAATAATTAGCATTGTTGACAAAGACGGCTTGTCTCATCTTCGAGTAATAAATGTTCATTCACTGAAGAAAAATGTTGAGCAGTGGAATTCATCAGGTCAGCAGTTCGGAAGCAGTTGGCTACAGTCTCTCTCCGCACTAAATCCCAGGACTTTAAAATCTGCAACTAGAATAACATTTTTAGAGTCATCTTTAATTTCATTTTTCAGTACCAGCTTGTACACCGACTCTGTCCGGAAAATGACCTTAAGACTTCGGATAACTCCTTGGTTAATTGGAGTACTGAAATGGTATTGGTATAACCGACTCATATGCCACGACATCCGGGTAATTAGCATTGATGGAGCACGGCTTGTCTCAGCTTCGAGTATAAATAAACAAAATCTGAAGAAAACGGCCATCAGCTCGGAAGCAGTTTGATTCCGCATTGAATCCAGGCCTTCGAAAACGGCCGGGCAGCATCTAGAATATTAATTTTGGAGTCATCTTTAATTTTTCTGCATCAGCTTGTACAGCAATTCTCTCTGGAACCTTGAGACTTCGGATAACTCCTTGGTCCATTGGTTGGAGTACTGAAGTGTTATTGGTAAGAAAAACAATTTTTTTTGGGGCGTAGTTCATCGATGTGGGATTACCACGGCAATCGTCTTCCAGTCAGATTTTCGTGTCCGCAGTCTCCAAATGGATATGTACAGGGTGCCTCATAAACGAACGTTAATACTTCAGGTTATCCTACATGTTGAAATGAGCAAAAAGATCAAATCCCACAGTAGAATATGGCGTTTCCTTTCAGCATACCCAGACCCATCTGTAACGTTCAGAAACGTCCAGGACCATCTCTTGTGTTTTAAAGAAAAGGATTCAAGAAGTGGAGGATCAGACCCAACGAATCCAAGCGTCAACGAATAACCTTTACAGCATTTACCTTCCAAGCAACTAATATCGTCCACTATTTTCGCTGTAATCGATAAACTATATTAAACCACTGTTTTTTTTTTAAATGTAATATATATTAAAAGAATGTTAATATTATGTTACGTTCACTAGTTTTCGTGGTACGCTTGACGAATTAATTAAGGTTTTTAGTTGAGATAAAAAAAGTCAGTGTCACGGGCGGGATTCGAACCCACGACCTTCGGCTTTATACGCCGCTGCTCTACCACTTGAGTTAACGTGACCTTGATCCACTCGGACACTAACGTGCCATCGCAACTCCCACCTTTTTGATTTTCCCCTCCTTTTTGCCAGTTTCCTTTTCGTGTCGCTGCGGCGTATCTGGCCGAAGGTCGTGGGTTCGAATCCCGCCCGTGACACTGACTTTTTCTCTCAGTTAAAGACCTTGATTGATAGATATTTGCCTTTTTTCATAAATATTACCATCTTTTAGAATATTATCGATTTTCTTCTCGAAGAAATACCTATCACATGCGATTATCCAGCCAGTAAAAGGGAAACCCAAAGGGAAAAATTAACACAATTGTTTCTAGTTTGATGTGTAAGCTTAAAAAACAAAAATAATGAAAAATTTTAACAATTTTCATATTAGGACAATATTTTGAATTTAAATATTTACATTTCGATTAATTATCCTCCCATAAGCAGTCATATTATTTTGAGAAGAAATTCCTTTTTTTAAGAGATTTAAGTAACAAAGCTGAAATAGAATTTTTATTCTGTTAAATAAATCTTAGTCTAAACCTTTTCTGAGTCGCCAGAGAAGAATGATTAAGCTGATGCATTGAGATCGAAGTGACTGTCCTAATGAATTTCCAGAGTAGATGGACTAGCAAAAAGAAGGAGACCTGGAAGGGGGTAGTTATTTTAAATAAATTAGGTCCTCGCCGCCCCCTGCGGTGGGGGTGTTACGTCAAGGGGACTTAGCCCTAAGTCCCCGGGGCTTACCCTCACAGTCATTTGATCCGTTTAAGAAAATTTGCGCTCCACACAAAGGGATTGGGAAGGGATTTGAGACCTGGATGGTGCGAGGGGGATGCTTTGGGTCCTCCTTGCGGCTCCCTCAGACCCCTCACCCCCGTTCCCTCTTGTTCCATCTCGCTTTGCCTGATTATCTATCTCATTCTCTTTTTCATTTGCCGTCTCTCTCGCTCCTTCGAATCTTCCCCGCGCCCTCTCTCTTTCTTTCCGCTTTATATAAAGTGCCTTGTTCCCCACCCCTGGTTTGTCACAATTAGCCTGATTGCTTCATTCCAAATCCTCCTCCTTTCCTTATACAACCACGAACTTTATTCTCGAATTGAAATTCTTCTATTTTTTCCCCCATGGGTATGTGATTAAAACAGATCGTTTGTGTTTAAGCGTTCAATTATATGGTCTATACGGAACTTACTGAAGTTATAGCTTTTTTTTCCCCATCAAATTAACATTTTTAACTTCAAATTAATCCTTTCAAATACCATACTAACCCCTTTTTTTATAGCATTAAAGAAATTCTTAATTTTCGCGAATTAAGAAAAAAAGGTACTACCATAATTGACCATCCTGTAAGGAAATTAATTACCACGGATTAATTTGAAGTAAAAAAAGGAATAATTTGACGTTAAAAAAACTCTAGGAACTTCCCATTGGGTAAAATTAATACGCTGGAAAGGCTAGAATTTTGAATGAAAGGATTATAATTTCAGTGATTTAATTGTAATTACATGGGCGGATTTTATCAACTGGCTAAACTGTTGTTTTTTCTCTAATTTATTCCCATTCTTTTCCCAATTTATCCGAACTTTTTTTCAACAGAAATTCCCCGGTTTGAAAATTTTAAATCCAACCAGTTTCTAAATCATATTCACTCTATGCAAAAGTCCCGTTTTTTCAAATTAAATCCAAAAATGTCCAGAATCGAATTAACTTGTTGCAACTTAAATTCGCTCGTTTGCAAATCAAATTCAGATTTTTGCAAATTAAATCCCATTTTTTCTAATAAATTTTCTTTTTGACTACTTAAAATCACTCGTTTGCAAATCAAATTAACGTTTTACCAACCAATTTAATTTGTTTTTCTTAAACTTTTTCTTAAACAATTTCATTTTTCGGTTACTTAAATTTACTCTTTGCAAATCAAATTCATACTTTTGCAGATTAAATTCATGTTCACCTATACAATTTAATGGTTTGGCTACTTAAATACACTTTTTTACAAATCAAAAAATCAAATTAAACTTTTGCACATTAAATTCACTTTTTCTTAAACAATAACATTTTGGTAGGTCACACTTCTTGCAAATCAAATTCACTTTCTTGTAGATTAAATTCATTCTTTTTCTAACAAATTTAATGTTTTGGCTACTTAAATTTATTCTTTGCTAATTAAATTCACATTTTACAGATTAAATGCATTTTTTCTTCAACAATTTAATTTTTCGGATACTTAAATTCACTCTTTGCAAACCAAATTCACACTTTTGCAGATTAAATTTCTCTTTTTTCTTAAGCAATTTCATTTTTAAGTCACCTAAATTCACTTTTTTGCAACTCAAATTCACATTTTTGCAGATTAAATTCCTTTTTTCTTAAGCAATTTCATTTTTAAGACACCTAAATTCACTTTTTGCAACTCAAATTCACATTTTGCAGATTAAATTCCTTTTTTCTTAAACAATTTCATTTTTAGGTCAACTAAATTCATTTTTTTTGCATCTCAAATTCACACTTTTGCAGATTAAATTCCTTTTTTCTTAAAGAATTTCATTTTTAGGT
>CM077113.1:10451724-10471990 GCA_039619505.1 Cimex hemipterus
ATATATATATATATATATATAATATTTTTTCTACTAATGATAAGAAAATAAAATGCAGGATTAAATGCGATTAGGTATATAAAAAGTTACAAGAACGAAAAGACACATCCAGCAGAGTACGTAACTTTTTTAAATATATTCAAACAAACTCAATACGAAGAAAAACTCTCAACACGACACGCAAGAATGGGACAATTACACAGAAGACTTTGAGCTCTGAAGATGATCCCAATAAAGGCCGAAACGTTGGCACGATAAAGAAAACGTTTTTCTGAAACCTACATCACACCAGGCCGCATCTCACGATTTCTAAATAAATATATATTAATTTAATCCAATATATCACAATTACAATTTATTTTTATGCACTGTACATTAGGCAGCAAATAAAAAAATATATTTGTGAGCAACAATCCAATCGAACACCTTTATTCTTTACATGTAGTTTTCTCGTGTAGAGATGTGTGGTGTTTAATGACCGTTACTTGATGATTGATTTGAGATCGTGAAATGCGGTCTGATTTGATGTAGTTTTCAGAAAAAACTTTTTCTTTATCGTGCCAACGTTTCGGCCTTTATTGAGATGATCTTCAGTTTTCTCGTATGGAAATGTGAAGTGTTTAGTGACTGTTACTTGATGATTATTTGGAGGCCGTGAAATGCGGTCTGATTGGAGGTAGTTTTCAGAAAAAAGTTTTCTTTATCGTACCAACGTTTCGGCCTTTATTGAGATCATCTTCAGTTTCTCGTATGGAAATGTGAAGTGTTTAGTGACTGTTACTTGATGATTATTCGGAGGACGTGGGATGCGGTCTGGTGTGATGTAAGGTTTAGAAAAACATTTACTTTATCGTGCCGACGTTTCGATCTTTATTGAGATCATCTTCAGAGTCTGGATTTTACAGACATTGTTGCGTTGTATAAATTCACTTTTCCACATCCAAAATGTATTTCCTAAATGTAAACAATGTTTGTAAATCCCACGCACTGAAGATGATCTCAATAAAGATCAAAACGTAAGCACGATAAAGAAAATGTTTTTCTGAAACCCCTCAATACTAATTTTTGCGAAAAATAACAATATTTTTTTCTCTAATTTTTCTCTAATCGAATATTTTCTCTTCTGATTATTATTTGACCATCACAAAAACCTTGATTATTTTAAAATCTACAGGAAACACTAAAATGATTTAGAACCCCAATGTAATGGCTAATAAATTAAATAAAACGTTCGAGCTGTTTTTGTTGATTTCGTCCTTATTTTTCTCACTTAAAATGGCATAAAATCAAAAGCTGAATAAAAAGAAATTAAGCTTTCTAATTATTCGAATAACATTTCCTTTCGACGCAAACCTTAAATAAAAATGTTAATTAATTTAAATATTGTAATAACTTTGGATTTGGATTATTAATTATAAGTTAGAATTGGGTAGAATCAGATTTTTTTACTTTCATTAATTGTTGATAAATAAATTAATAAAAACCTAATTTTTTTATTAAATTATAATCATGTCATTCAGGTGTACATTGTCAAACATATGTGCTGTATCATCTGTACAACAAAAAGCTGTACAGATTTTAACTAAGATCTAAACTTAACTAAAAAAGAATAGGTCCCAAAACTGTACCTTTAGGACCGCCACCTTTTTAAAATAGATTCATAACTATTTATGAACTTTGTATATTCGGTTGGTTAAGTAAGATTCAAAGAAATTTAAAAGTTAACACGTCGGTAATATCTTCTATTGTAGCAATTCTTTTCAACAAGTTTGGATTTAAAAAAAAATGTTCACAAAGTTGTTAAAATTAATGAATTTTTTTAATCGAAAAATTTGAGTGAGTACAAAATGTACTTTGATCGAATCTAACAATTTTCTAGCATCGTATAAATTCATTTTTTTCACATCCTACGTGAATTTGTAAAATTTGAACAACGTTTATAAATCCAGGCCCTGAAGATGATCTCAATAAAGGTCGAAACGTAGGCACGATAAAGAAACCGTTTTTCTGAAACTTACATCACAACAGGCCGCATCTCACGATTTGTAAATAATTATCGATTAACGATCACTAAATACCGTAGATTTCTAAACGAGAAAACTGAAGATGATCCCAATAAAGGTCGAAACGTAGGCACGATAAAGAAAACGTTTTTCTGAAACCTACGTCACACCAGACTGCATCTCACGGCCTCCAAATAATCATCAAGTAACGGCCACTAAACACCACACATTTCTAAACGAGAAAACTGAAGATGATCTCGATAATGATCGGAACGTGGCACGATAAAGAAAACGTTTTTCTGAAATATACGTCACACCAGACCGCATCTGACGACCTCCAAATAATCATCAAGTAACGGTCATTAAATACCACACATTTCTAAACGAGAAAACTGAAGATGATCTCAATAAAGCTCGAAACATTGGCACGATAAGAAAACGTTTTTCTGAAATATACGTCACACTAGACCGCATCTCCCTACCTCTAAATTATCACAAAGTAACCGTCACTAAACACCACACACTTCTAAACGAGAAAACTGAAGATGATCTCAATAAAGCTCGAAACATTGGCACGATAAATAAAATGTTTATCTGAAACTTAAGTCACACCAGACCGCATTTCATGATTTCTGAATAATTATCAAGTTATGGTCACTAAACACCACACATTTCCAATCAGATCAAATTTCTAAATGTTGAAAAAGTAGGATTTTAAAATATTTCTTCGGTGAAAACAGAGATATTAGAAAAAATACTAGATCCCGTTTGGAAGAAATTCGTGAAAGTAGGCAAAGCCTAAAGTTATTAAGGTCAGTAAATTTTTTTAAAATATATAAATAAAAAAACAAACAGTAACACAATTTCGTTTTTGTTTAATTTTTTTTTTACATGTTTAGGGAATTAATATAAAATTTAAATCCGTCTCGTATTTGCTAGCGGTCTTGAGTTCGAATCCTGAGAATAATGGATGTTTAATTATTAATAAGGTTACGATTAATTAAGGTTTTTAGCTGAGATAAAAAAGTCAATGGCACCAACGGGATTCGAACCCACGACCTTTGAGCTGCCGTCACTTCGTTCCACTCGAACACTAACTTCCGCCTCAACCCCACCTTTTGAATTTTCCTTTTTCGAATCCCGCTTTATATTGTAAGATATGTTAAGCCGACCACGAAACTAGTGAATTTAATTATTAATAATATTGAGAAAGTACCGTAAAGGGGTTTGACACGGATATTTGGACGTTTAACCCTCCTGTACGATAAAGAAATTACGATGATTTTTTTTTTAATTTAAATCTCATAACACGCCAGAAGAAAGAAATAGTTTTATCGCCCTCGGACTGTGCCGGGCAATCGATTGCTCCAATTTGCGCCAATTTGGACTCGTTATACTACAACGAAAGGGCCGACTCGCGTGCAATTTTCTTTAAAGAGATTAAAAACCAAAAATAATGGACCTTTAATGAGCAACAGTCAGGAAAACAAAAACACGGCTGAAACTTTGAAAATATTTTCCACGATTTTCTTAACGACGTTTTCGTTAAAATTTCCAGGTGTAAGTTCAAAAGGACGAGGGGTCGGGACGACAATTTGTTAATTAGTAGCCAGTTTGGGTTGTCAGGTCCGATGGAAAGTTTGGCAATGGTAATGTTCGAAAGCAAAAAGATTCAATTCTCACGAGCGTAAATTAATCATAAAAAGAAGAGTTATTTAAACAAACAAGACCTTGAATGACCAATGAAGTACGCAAGCAAGTGGAAACGTAGTGAACTAGAATATAGCTGAACCGCTCAGGATGCCAGTAAAAAAGCTAGTTAAACCACTTCATCAAATTTGAAACAACATTCTCAAACCAAAGTAAAATTTCCCAAATACAAAAGCACTAAGGTTTTCCCCACTCTTTCAGGGTTTTTTTTATTGAAGTGAACTATTTTAAAACGTTTTGATGAAATATTCCATACGTCCATTTCCAATATGAACACCATCCATCACCGGCTGTTATGATCGGGTCACGCTTTCCAGTCTCAACCCGAAAATTAACGTTCTTGTGAAAATAACTCGTAAGAAGGTAAAAAAAAACTCGGTCATGTACGTAACCGTTTTCCTACGTCGTATGTCATTACACTAGCGCCGCAGCTTAAAAAATGTTTGTATGCCTTTGTCTGTGTCTGTTTAAACTTTACAAAAACTTTAATATTTAAACAATGATCCTTGAAGTTTTTAATTTTGACTCTGCCAAATGTTATGTTTATCCAACTACGGTTGTCCTTGGCTAAACTTATATACACATGTGTATACATGTTTAAACTAGCAGCTTATTTATACCAATTAACAACTGAATGTTTAACCCTATGAAATATTTATTCTTCCTGTTTTAATGAGGAAATGAAAAAACCTGTTGCAGTGCTTCAGTGGGAGAAAGAGAAAAAAAGAAGAAAAAGAAAGATGTGGCTTCGTATTAAACAGACGAAAATAGTTTCAGTGAGAGAGATATAGAGCAGGAAAGGAAAACAAAAGTTGATAACTAAAAAGAAACAGAGAGAGATAAAAGATGACTAAAAGAAAAAGTGCGCGTTTCGTTATGAGAGCAAAATGAAAAGAGTTACAGGGAGAGCGTTATGAAGGAATTTGTAAAGAGAAACAAAGACTGGATAACTTAATAAACAAAAAGGGAGAGAGAGAGAGAGAGAGAGAGAGAGAGAGAGAGAACAAAAAAAATAAGAAAAAGTAAGTGTATGTGCCATCGTACGAAAGAGAGGAAAATAGTTTCAGTGAGAGAGATATAAGGCCAATAGGAAAGGGTAAACAAAACGTAGATAACTAAAAAGAAACAGAGAGAGAGAGAGAGAGAGAGAGAGAGAGAGAGAGAGAGATGACTAAAAGAAAGAGTGCGTGTTTCGTTATGAGAAAAAAATTAAGAGGGTTGCAGGAAGTTATGAAGAAAGGAAACAGAAACAAAAACTAGATTAATTGATAAATAGGAATAAATACAACAGAGAGAGAGAGAACAAGAAAATAAAAAAAGGTAAGAGTGTATGTGCCATCGTACGAAAGAGAGGAAAAGAGTTTCAGTGAGAGAGATATAAGGCAAATAGGTAACGGTAAAAAAACGTAGATAACTAAAAAGAAACAGAGAGAGAGAGAGAGAGAGAGAGAGAGAGAGAAAAAAGATGACTAAAAGAAAGAGTGCGTGTTTCGTTATGAGAAAAAAATTAAGAGGGTTGCAGGGAGTTATGAAGAAAGGAAACAGAAACAAAAACTAGATTAATTGATAAATAGGAATAAATAAAACAGAGAGAGAGAGAGAACAAGAAAATAAAAAAAGGTAAGAGTGTATGTGCCATCGTACGAAAGAGAGGAAAAGAGTTTCAGTGAAAGAGATATGAAGCAAGTAGGATATAAAAAATAGGTAAATAAAAAGAAACAGAGAGATATAAAATATGAGAAAAAGAAAGAGTGCGTGTTTCGTTATCAGAAAAAAAAATCAAAAGAGTTACAGAGAGAAAGTTATAAAGTAAGTTATAAAGAGAAACGAAAACTAGATTAATTGATAAATAGAAATAAATAAAAGAGAGAGAGAGAAAAGGAGAAATATAGATAAAAATAAAGAGAGAGAGAGAGAGAGAGAGAGAGAGAGAGAGAGAGAAAGGTAGGAAATAGAAAAGAGATCTAAAAGATAAGGAAAAGAAAGAGCGTACATGCCTTTGTGTAAAAGAGATAAAGAGAGTTTCAGTGAGAGAAATATGAAACAAGTAAGAAAGAAAAGCAAAAACCGAATAACTTAATACAAAGAAGAAAAAAAAACGAGAGACAGAATGAGTAAGAGAAAGATGAATATGTGTTTGACGTAATGAAAAACTAAAAAATGAAAAAAGAAAGAGTTTATTTGTGAAATAAAACAAAAAAGATTACTCGATGATATATATGATGGACTTAGGAAACAAAAACTGGATAAGTTGATAAATATAAGAGAGCGAGAGAAAGAGACAGAGATAATTAGAGAGAGAGAATTAAAAGATAAGAAAAAAAATGATACATGTCTTTGTGTAAAAGAGATTAAAAAAAAAGTGTCAGTGGGAAAATATGAAGCAAGTAAGAAAAGAAAGCAAAACTGGATAACTTAATCAACTGAAAGAAAGAGATAGAGAGAGAATGAGTGAGAGAAAGATTATTGTATGTGTTTGACGTAATTAAAAACTAAAAAATGAAAAAAAAGTTTATGTGTGAAATAAAAAAAAAAAATTATTAGATATATATGAAGGTAGTAGTAAACAAAAACTGGGTAAATTGATAAAGATACATCGAGAGAGAGAGAGAACAAAAAAAAAATAAGACCGTATGAGCCATCGTATGAAAAAGAGGAAAATAGAGAGGGAGAATTAAAAGATAAGAAAAAATAATGCATACGTCTTTGTGTGAAATATATAAAAAAAAAGTGACAGAGAGAAATATGAAGCAAGTAAGAAAGAAAACCGACAACTGGATAACTTAATAAACGGAAGAGAGAGAGAGAGAGAGAGAGAGAGAGAGAGAGAGAGAGAGAGAGAGAGAGAGGAAAATAGAGAGGGAGAATTAAAAAATAAGAAAAAAATAATGCATACGTCTTTGTGTGAAAGATATAAAAAAAAGTGACAGAGAGAAATATGAAGCAAGTAAAAAAGAAAACCGTCAACTGGATAACTTAATAAACAGAAGAGAGAGAGAGAGAGAGAGAGAGAGAGAGAGATGACTATGTATTTGACTTAATTAAAAACTAAAAAAAAAAAAGATGAGAAAAAGAAAGAGTTAATGTGTGCAATAGAAAAAAAATTCAATAGATAATAATCGAAGTACGTAGAAATTGATAGATAAAGATAAATATAAAAAGAGAAAAAGAGAGAGATTTGTTTATACCGTCTTAATATAAATTATAATGAAATATTTTCTTGCTGTCTGAGAAGTAATCAAATCCGGTGATTCAGACGGCATTTCGCCATACTCAGGTGGGTCTATTTCATCAATCTATCAATCTTAAACTTGCGAAACGGCGCGGCGTGGTTTGCAATGAGATGAACCTGCACCTGTTTGATCGTCTACACTCCCTTCTGGCTATTTTTGCCCGTCTCGGATATTTTTGAAATATATACGTCAAAGGTTTTAGTCTAGGACAAAAGAAAGAGAAAAAGAAAGAAAGAGAGAGAGAGAGAGAGAGAGAGAGAGAGAGAGAGAGAAACTGTAGTGTTCTATTTTTCACCCTCGCTTCCAAATTTCCACAGATTTCATACGCCAAAATGTATATAAACACACTCGCGTATATACACACATACAAAAATAAACAATTAATAAAACATTCCTTAGACTAAGTATTTGCCAATTTTTTTAAATTTTTTGGCACAGTTTTATTTGGGCAGGGTCACTACACCAAGTGTTATTTTATGTTTATTTTTTAAACCTATTTGCCGGATTTTTGTTTTGTTTTTGTTAATTACATTTCTCACCATATGATAGGATATCTAAGAACAAAATTTTGTTTTTTAAAGTAACGTTTAATTTGATTAATGGTTTTCTACTATTTCTATGCTAGTTTGATTGTTCATATTTTCACTTTTTGATAGATTCTAATTATTGTAGTAAATTTATTTTTATTAATAATTGTTTTTATATATATTTATTTTGTTTGATAGTGGTTGAAAGTTTTTCAGAATGAATTTTGTATAAAGAATTTGGTTCGTTGTTAATTTTTTATGCATAAAACGATCTAATTGCATTTGATTTTTGTAAAGTTTAATTTAAAATATAAATTAGTTTTATGATGTTTATTAGTATTTAAGTATGTAATTAGATAAATTGTTCATTTATAATTTTTTGACACTTACCTTCAGTACTGACGCCTCCTTAATGTCATCCAGTTGGTGATAATCGACGTCCGGTTTCTCGTTTTTACTGACTTTAGGCTTCATTGTATGTTGCCAGGTAAATGAAAATCTCTCACTAAAGTGTATAAAATAAACGGGGGGGGGGGGTAATACAAAAATTCCCTCGGCTGGGGATAAATCGGCGATCTGAGGACGAAATTAGTGCTTTCTTTTCTCACGTGAGACGGAACCGTGACCGGCCTGAAACCAACCGCTCGGGTCCTAGATTCCGACTGAGCCTTAGACCTTACCCAATTCCGTCTTCAGCACTACAGCACGGAGCTGCGGAGTGGGAGAACTGCTGAGTTTTTGTCCTTAGCGAATCGATAGCCCACCATTCTAGCACAACGGTACGCCGTTTAGGTTGGGATGAACCTTGTAATTCAAATAATATTACAGTTTTGAATATCCTGTGCCCTGTATCATTATTGGTTTGATAATCTATTCAACTATCTATTGGTATCATGCAAATAAATCATAACCCCCCCATACTTTTTCACGCATAAAAATAAACCTACCACAAATTTGTAGTGGCATCCGTTTTATTACTATAATTAATTTTTAACGTTCATTTAAAGGTCATTTCACGCCCTAACATTTAAACCTTCTATCTTAGCTCAGCTATAAAATGCTATAAAGTTCAAAAATTAATCTATCCTACTGCCATCCAAAGCTTTAATTTACCATTTTAAAATTTTTAATTTGGAAGGCCAAATGTTGTATGCAAACACTCGATTTTAAATTAAAATTTTTATACCTGTTCTTTAATTAGAATTTTGAATTTTTGTTCTACAATTTAAACATTTTCCCAGCCTTGTATGCTCGTAATAATAATGGAGTCAGACTAGCAAGTCTCAGCATGAGTATAGCCTCATCCTTATCCTTTTGATCTTCTGTACAAATATGAAATAATATTAAGCAATTAATAATAAATAATACTTTTTTCTTTATTTTTCTTTTACAGAGAAAAGAGCAGTCTTTATTATTTAAACTGAAAGTTTGGGCGTTGGACTGGAGCTTCCCTGAGACTTCCAAAATCTAGGTCATTTCAGCCCCCAACTAAGTCTATATTCTATTTACCCTTTCAAGTACTACATTCACACAAATAAATACATTCACACAGTACTCCTTCTGTTGATATTCCTCCGCCGACCTACACTAAAACTAATCTAGATTGGGGTCGATGGAGTACTTTTATATGCTCTCAACGCTCGACGGGGCTACAATGACGTTATACTTAACCCTCACCCTTCACGCTAATAAATACATGCACTCAGACAAAGCATACAAACACAACACATATACAATTAAAAAAAAAAAAAATTTACCCCAAAAAGCAGAACAGGGGTACCCAAAAACCTGCTCCAGTGCTCGAGTACCATTTTCAGATGAATGGCATGCCTACACGCTCCCTGTGTGGAGCCAAGGCATGACTTGTTTCCAGTATGTAGTTTATTATCCCACAATTTGTATTTTCTTCTAATTTCATTTCTCTGCTCTGGCAAACTCAAAATTTACTGAAGAAAGGAAACCTTGCATGGAGAAGATATTTTTTATGTACTTAATTTTCTAAAAATTTTAATTGTAATTAATTTGCATATGATGTTCTAATGGCCTAATTATTAGCTTTAAATTTAAAAAATAATCATAAATACAGCATAAATCTCTCTACTCTATGTATTTACTTTACCTTCATTGCCCCAAATGGGAAAAAGAAAATTTAAAAAAAAGAAAAAAAAAAACTATAAACCATGGTCTGATTCTCAACCCTTTCGCAGATACTCAACATTTTATTTATTTTTTAAATTGTTAACTGTACACAGTATGCGTCATAAATCCACTCTTGGCTCTTGAACTATTAAATTAAAAAAATTCCTGAAAAAAAGAAAGAAATCTCGCTGCACAATTCTCATTCGAACACAAGTAGTAGACATTCTACCGTACAACAATTACAATAAATTTCTGAAAAATGAAAAGTGCTCTTCATAATACTAAGGACCCAGTAAATCCTTTCCTATCGCTTGAAAGGTTGAGCCTTTAATGTTAAAATTAATTTATTTAGAACCCTTTAATAATTTAGCAAATTTAGCACTGTTCAAATTGTTTTATACATAAATTTTCAATTGTCAAGAATAATTTTCATTAAACTTTCATAATTAGGTTGCAAACTATAAAATCAAACGGTTGACCAACATATAAAACTGACCTCTTTAACATTATCACGGATAAACAATCAAAACGAAAAATGAAACGCTAAACAATCGTGTAATGTTTAGTTTTGTCAGCTTATAAACAGTTAAATGTTCTATAAATTAATTTTTAAATTTGGTCGCCAGCGGTTTCTAGAAAACAAAAATTAATTTTCAAAAACTAAATTTCTCAGCTGACTATTTTTACACAGTAACTATAATTTTTTTTAACGAGGGTTTGAAACAGCGCAGGTCATATTAACCCTCAGGGTGCTGGTATTTAAAAAAAAATACCAAACAAATATGTCCGATTTGATAGTTCAGGTTATTACATTTTTTTTTTTTTTTTTTCAACAGTATTTCAACTATGGAGTTATATGAACCTTCTGCCTTCAGGGTGGTAGTGTTCAAAAAAAAAAAAAAAAAAACATTTGAAAATATGTCAGATTTGATTGTTCAGGTTATTACTTTTTTTTTTTTTTTTTTTTTTTTTTTTTTTTTTTTTTAAACAATGGTATTTCAACTACGGAGTTATATGAACCTTCAGGGTGGCATTGTTTTTGAAAAAAAAAGCCCATTTGAAAATATGCCAGATAGATAGTTCAGATAATTACATTTTTTTTTTTTTTTTTTTTTTTTTTCAACGGTATTTCAACTATGGAGTGATACGGACCTTCAGGGTGGCAGTGTTTGAAAAAAAGCCCATTTGAAAATTTGGCAGATTTTAAAGTTCAGAATTTTTTTATGGTATTTCAGCTATGGAGTTATATGAACATTCAGGGTAGCAATGGTTTTGAAAAAAAAAAACACATTTGAAAATATGCCAGATTTGATATTTCAGGTTATTATATTGTTTTTTCAAACGGTATTTCAGCTATGGAGTTATATGAACCTTCCGGATGGTGGTGTTTTTGAGAAAAAAAAGTTTCAAAATTTAACAGATTTGATTGATCAGGTTATTGCATTTTTTTTTAAACAATGGTATTTGAACTACGGAGCTATATGAACCTTCAGCCTTCAGGGTGGTGGTGTTCAAAAAAATTTTTTTTTGAAAATATGTCAGATTTGATTGTTCAGGATACTTTTTTTTTTTTTTTTTTTTTTTTTTTTTTTTTTTTTTTTTAAACAATGGTATTTCAACTATGGAGTTATATGAACCTTCAGGGTGGCATTGTTTTTGAAAAAAAAGCCCATTTGAAAATATGCCAGATTAGCTAGTTCAGATTATTACATTTTTTTAAACAATGGTATTTCAACTACGGAGTTATATGAACCTTCAACCTTCAAGGTGGTGGTGTTCAAGAAAAAAAAAAATTAATAAATAATAATAATAATAATTTGAAAATATGTCAGATTTGATTGTTCAGGTTATTACATTTTTTTTTTTTAACAATGGTATTTCAACTACAGAGTTATATGAACCTTCAGGGTGGCATTGTTTTTGAAAAAAAGCCCATTTGAAAATATGCCAGATTAGCTAGTTCAGATTATTACTTTTTTTTTCCAACGGTATTTCAACTATGGAGTTATATGAACCTTCAGGGTGGCAGTGTTTGAAAGGAAGCCCATTTGAAAATTTGTCAGATTTTAAAGTTCAGGATTTTTTCACGGTATTTCAGCTATGGAGTTGTATGAACATTCAGGGTAGCAATGTTTTTGAAAAAAAATAAATTTGAAAATATGCCAGATTTGATATTTCAGGTTATTATATTGTTTTTTTCAAATGGTATTTCAGCTATGGAGTTATATGAACCTTCCGGATGGTGGTGTTGTTGAAAAAGAAAAAAAAAACATTTCAAAATTTAACAGATTTGACTGATCAGGTTATTACATTTTTTTTTTTAATTTTTGCAACAGTATGTCGACTACGGAGTTATATGAACCTTCAGGGTGGCAGTGTTTTTGAAAAAAAAAATGTCAGATTTGTTTATACAAGTTATTACTTTTTTTATCAAGATGGCGGTGTTTTTGACTGCAGGTACACTGGATTCGAACCTGGAACCTTACAATGATGCAGCCACCAATGCCTCACAAAAAAATTAATAATAATAATTTAAAAAGAAAATTACATATCAATTTTCTAAACAACTCATAAATAATAATTAAAACAATTAAAAATCTTACACAACAAATAAAAGTTATGAATTACAATTTTCTGTTCTTCTTGCCCTGAAAAAACTTATTATTTTAACTTAATGATTAGAAAATAGTTATTAAAAATAAAAGTTACTTCGTGCAAATTCAAATAAGAAAATAACTTTATTTTCTCATGATTCCTGGAGGATTTTGAAGTTGGATATTGCGAATATAATAAACTGCACGAATGGTGGATAAGTGTATGTCCATTTTGGGTATAAATGAATAAGTATGCGGAGTTCAGCAACCTCGGTAAAGCTTGGCCCGTACTCTAACTGCGAAGATTAAATGAGGAGGGTTGAATCTTTTGCATTTTCAAAATGACAGTGAAAAATTAATTTAAGTCCACTAAATTCTAGTAAGTCAGCGACTCAAATAATAGTCTTCTGGGTTCTCCTAGAAAAGTACCCTAAAATTTTGCATAAAGATAGATGCTGTTGGCAGAATTAAAAAAAAAGAAACAATCAGAAAAAGATTGAGGTTGAAGAAAAACCAATATTAGTAAAGAAAATGCAAGAAAGTGGAAAAGGAAGAGTTAAAATAAAAGTAAAAGTAAAAAAAGAACATCAGAGTATAACATGGAAAAATGAAAAAAAAGATTATGATGATCACAATTACCTAAGCAACCTGCCCTCCACCTAGATTCAAATTGTAGCTAAAGTTCTACTTTCCAATTTAACCCAGTTTTCCAATTTTTAAATCAATATTTTTTTACAATTATCCCAAGATGTGTAATTTTGGCTGGTCTGCAATTCCTAAAGATTTTTGAAATAATTTTCTTTTTAACAGGTAAATGAATTGGTTTTGGGTTTTAAATAAAAATATTAAAGGAGAAAGTTTCCTTTAATGTTTGTTAATGGTGCCCTCGCCTGCTTATTTACAATTCATGCAGATAATTTTATATTTTCTAAAATTCAAGTCGAGATGCAAATTTATATAGGTTACTTCACCTCGACTAACTTTATGATAGAAAGATAATATTTTACACACATATTGCACAGTTTGTCCTTTCCAAAATATGCCTAAAAATATTTCTTTCGTTCAAACACAACATACCGGACAAACCGGATTAGTAAAAGAGGAAAAAAAAGTTAAATATTAAACTTACTTAAAGAAATAAGTAAAAGAAAAACCTGAATTAGTAAAATAATGGATCGTTTAGGATAAAATTCAAGAGGTGTTTTGGCAAACTTCAACATTTAAATTTATCTATAGTGCGACAGAACAAAACATCAAAAATAGTCAGAACGGGGTGAACGGCCAAACTACAGTTCATCGCCCCACAGGGCTCAATAAGATATAATTTTACATTTACATTTTTTTCAAACTGTTTTTCATAGCGAATAAATCTTTCGCCCTTTGACTAATCTTAGAAATGAAAACAGCCTTTCTAAATGCATTTGAATTTCTGCATAAATTAGTTTTTCATTGTAAATTTAAATTTTACCAGGACCATGACCTCCAGCAAAATATTCATTCCCCATTATGCACGGTCAATTTTACATCTTAAAATTTTTTTAAATGTAAAATTTACTAGGCTAAAATTAGCACTTTTTTATAATAGCAATAGACCAATTAAATTTTTTAGATCACTGTTTTTTTTTACAAATAAAACTGAGGGACAAATAAATTTAGTCTTTACGGATCATTTCGGTCTACCTACAGCCGGTGGGTTTTCATAAAATAACCAAACAAATTTTCTATTTTCGGATAGTACAGTCTGCTTGTGTTCTTGGTAATAAAAGTTTATTTTTCAGCATTTCATCGCACATGCAAGAAGTAATAAATAAGTAAATTCATAGTGTTATTATCATAATTATTAATGTGGAATTTGTGAGTACTTAGTCTATTCGGTTGGTTTCAAGTCCAAACTGGAAATTCATCCCCTTTTTTAATATTTAATTTAATTAATGAATCACCTGGCTCAGATAGAAATGTATCGAAAAATCCACTTTTCAAATATCTGCAAACTGTGTGTGGAACAACAGATTTTAATATAAAAAATTTATCATTTCCAATTGTCAATCTGCTACCTGCAAAGCAATTGCAGGAGTGCCCCGAGGTACAGTTCTTGCCCCAACATTATTCAACATTTACAAATATCAATGAATAATCTATAGGTTTGCAGTTTTTTTTCCATGCCCTTATCCAGAATTTCATTCTGCTCAATTTTTATTATTTGCCGATGATCTGGAAAATCTATTTCAAATTTGCTTCTCCTTCTGATTGGTTACAATTACAAAATTCTATTGATAATGTGTTCCATTAACAACCTTGCTCATAATGTTTCCAAATGCTGTACAATTACATTCTCATGCAGAGAAAAGGGTGGTCTTAGCCTGGATTCCAGGACACGTCGGACTGGAAGGCCGCGAAAACGGGTACTCTCGTTCCTTACAGTGACGTGAAGACCACCCCAATTCGGCCTGACGATGCTAAGAGAATAGTGCAAAATATGATGTTGGACAAGTGGAAGCGTCGTTGGGCCGACTCGGCTGACGCGCTGGTGTCCGTTAAGCCGACAGTCGACCGGTGGAGCCCGGAGGGGATATCCCGAAGGGAAAGTGTTGTCCTGACCCACCTGCGGATAGGCCACACACGTGTGACTCACGGGTACCTGTTGGTTGGCACGAGTCGACCTAGGTAACCGGCATGCCTAGTAGACAGGCTTACCGTGGAGGGTCGCCGCAGCTTGGCGCTGTATAGGGACCGTGGTGGAATGCCGCCTGGTTGTACGAGAGTGCTCGAGAATGGCAGCGAAATCAAGGACAAACTTTTTAGGTTTCTTAGAGACATCGGGATTATGGGTTGTATATAGAGGGGTATTTAGATTATAGGTTACGACTTGTATTTGGTTTCTGGTAAAATTAGAAGTATGTTGTTTCACAGCTGCTCCCTTAAACCGGGTCGGGGTGGAATATCGAGCACCCTCCGACCCGGACTCTAGATAGAGGATAGGCATGTGTGATTGGATTTGTATATAGTGGTATGTATGTATTTATTGTATGAGTGAGTGTGTGAATGACTAGCCTTAGAGAACGTAAGGGCGCCGAAATGACCTAAGAAGTCGATGGCGCCCGACCAGAGCCCAACCAAGGAATTACATTCTCTCGTTAGAAACAACCTTTTATTTATCACTGTACTATCCATGATGTTCTTTTAACGTGAGTTGAGATCGTAAAGGATATTGGTGTACTTTTTGATCAAAGAGCTCAAGTTTAAGGAACATATTTCTTCACTAAAAAAATAGATCTATGAAGATGCTAGGTTTCACAATCCGTAACATCTATGAATTTAAAATTCTGTTTTGTCCATCTTTATAAAGCTTTTGTACAACCCATACTAAAATATGCTGTGCCTGTTTGGAACCCATTCTATCTAAATTATCAAAAAACTTTCCTACAAACTCGATCTTCCTCAGAACTCTTCCTACCCCGGGATCCGCTCTGAATTTAAACTTTTCAAACTGGCACTAAGAAGGGATTACTTTGATATTGTTTTTGTATTTAAATTATTGAACAATCTCATTGATAGTCCTTCTTTCCTCTCTCAACTACAGCTATACATCCCTTTTTGCACTCTCTTAAAACCTATAAACTATTTTATATTGAATTCCAAAGCTCTAACAACATGCTCTCTTCTCTGAACAGAATGATGATCAAGAATAACATCTGGAATAGCTTTGACTTCATTAGTTCTGTGCATTCTGTGAAAAACACGTATCCTACAACCTTAGTTGTCTGCTTTTGTATTTCAAACTGTACAAAATTTGTTACAATTTATTTCATTTACCGGTTCAACTAATTCTCACACTCTAATCTTATATATTTACAAAAAGCTTTTTTGTTTCATTAAATATGTACCGAATTATTGTATTTTCAATTGTCTTTCAGCTTTATGTCATTTCCTCTGCCTTATTTGGTTAGTCATCATGTCTTTCATTCTTGTTCAGTTTTTTTTACTCTTTAATTGCGTTTTTATATTATTATCATGTATATATGTCCTTATTTTTATATATATTATTTGTATTTTTTGTTATTGTAAAATGTACTTTCATAGTGGATTTTGATACGTAAATAAATATGTAGTGCCATCCATCAATGCTTCAAATATTTTAATCAGGAAAGCCAAATTTGTTAATGAAATTATTGGACGTCAGACCAGGAGGCTGGTGTCTGGGTCTGTTCCTATTTTATCTCGGTCGAAGTTTTCGGTTTTGGATTGCTTCTTTGCCACTGGATCTATACGATCATTACGGCTTCAAATCAAATCATTTGGACTCGGCTATGAATCGGCGTTTTTGAATGAAGTCGAAGTGAAAGAATCTTGCACTTTTCCGGCCCTGACATTTTTACCCTTGCGATCTATCCTTACAAAAACTTCATGGTAGAATATGACGACTGAACGTTCCATTGAAAAGTTTAAATATTAAAAATACACAGACCGCTTTATGCCAGACTGTTTTGGTCCTCCGGGCCGGATCGGATTGCTGAATAATAGCTTCCCTGGTTCAAAGCCCAATAATCACGTTAACACAATTTCAAATTTTTTAAATGTCAATAATACTCAAATACCCTGGAAAAGTGTAGATATTTGGGGCTAAGCTAACTTTCAACCTTGTATGTGACAAAACAATTAGAGCATTTCATAGATTATAGATAACTCAATAGAAAAAATTTTAAAACTCCAACTGTCACATAAATGTTTAAGAACAGCAGGTGCATTTTTACTTTATTAATGTTTTTTCTACTACATGTACAGGTTAACAGAAATATTTATGATCTTGTAAAAACAGCCCTCATAACTCATAACCGTATAAATATTATAAATTGTAACTATGAGCCTGCTTCGTTATACAAAAAAGGCATAAATTAGGACAATGAAGCATGTTTTAAGATTAACTTAAATATTTAAGTTGTTTTCTTTTTCTCACAAACTTTTAAAGTTTGTTTTATTTTTCAAGGAAAATTTTTGTCAAAGAGTATTTAGGTGTGAGCGAAACATGTTATATTATTATTTTTTTTACGTGTACAAGAACTGTAAATAAACTTATTATCCTTTTAGCATAGAATTTCATGTTTGTTTTTTGTACTATGTAACCAAATGTGCATACAAAGTAAAAAGATAAAGTCAACGATTCCTGTAATATCATACAGGAAGGCTTAACGTCCAATTATTTTCTGGGTGTCTAGGGTCGAGGGGTCAAATCATATTTTACAATATTTTCCCAATTTTATTCACAATCCATGGGGCTACGCCAGTGTCCAAACCGAGGACCGCAACCTTATTACAAGAGCTGGACGTCCGAACCGCTCAGCTACAGCAGGTCCCTCAAATTCGCTTATATTACAATGAATAATTTATAAATAAATTTTTTTATCATTCGGAAGAGTTGTTACATCTAGGAAATTCAGACACACCCTTTACTTAAAAATATCTGTAAAAAAAAAGTAAAAATAAAAATAAACCCAAATTTTCATTTTATGTATATGGAGCATTATTTATACTTACACAAAAATAAAATTAAACAGTCGCACTTTCAATTTAACGTTTTACTTGGTGCTTGACAGTAGCGCTCGTTTTGCACAAGGTACGCAACTATAAAATACTTTATAATAAAAAATCCTCCAACAGTAATACATTCACCCTAACCATTAAATAATTTTTTCACTTTATATCCTATAAAATCGTCAAGTCGTAAAATTAGATAGTTTTTTAATTGATCCACCATTCACCACCACTAAATTTTAAACACCACAACTCTTATTTTTGACTAGAACCATGAGAAATATATTTGACCAAGGTGTTTGTTTAAATAAAAAAAAAATTATATTTTTTGAAACTTATTCTTTAACATACAATAACATAATACTACTATAGTAATTTTTTTTTTTTTTTTTAATGGCGAATAAAATAAATCAACATATATCCATGATAGTGCTTTAAACCACAAGAGCTACGGTGTCATGTTTCCTGCTTCTAACATTAAATTTCATGAGTGCTGACACTTTTTTTTTTAATATTAAATTGAATATAATAAAAAATAAATAATCTAGATAGTTTTAATATATACAGAGAATGAAGATTTCAACAAATCCTAATATTACAATTAAGTACAATATTTTTTCACAACAGAAGAAAAAAAAGAACATATTTGTGTTTGACAGACAAATATAGTTTTTTTTTTTTTTTATGTACATACTTACACTTAAAAATTATATGTAGGGCTAAGGCTCCCAAAGTTCAATCACACGTCTTTCCTTTTAAAATTTTCAATTTTACTATAATCATACTTACTTAAAATTTTATACAAGGAATTCTAAGTTTAATTGAAACTTGTTCTTAAAATAAGATTGGACTTTTTTTTTAAATAAGGAGGAGACCTTAAAGACCCCCTTTGGTTGTGGTTTATTTAGTCAATTTTTTTTAAAAATTAATCAATGTCCCTGACCTATTTTTAACAAACACAGCAGGCTCTGAAATAAGCATAAAACCTAATTTACCTACCAATGGGTTTATATTAAGATTTGGCAAATACCCAAAAAAGTCTATGAGGTAGTCAAGATACAAAATCGACAATGTAATATTTGTCCAAACCACAGCCCAATGAAGTTTTAAAATTATTAAAAAAAAAAAATAAAACAAAATAAAATGGATAGGGTGATATAAATTTAAAATGGAATAACAAAAAACACAATTGTGCAAAATCGTAATGGAAAATGTAATTTAATTTACAACTTACAAGCATAAATAAAATCATAGGGAGTTTCAAGTTCTTAAAATACTCATTCCTAACTTTTCCCTTTTACATTCCAGCCGTTTCTTTTTTTCTTTGGCAAAACCTGTTTAACAGCACTGCCATAAATTAAAGGGGGGGGCGAGGGATAATAATTAACACTTTCACTAAAATACAATTGAAATAATATCTCCTGGATAACAGATGTTATTGTTTTAACAAATATTTCCTTTATTGAGTCTCTAAATAATTTACATTTTTTTTTTCTTTTCAATTTCCTTATAGTTTGTTCATTTTATTTAATTTCTTTGGAGAAACACTGTTTTATTGGATAAATTGGTCACCAACTTGCATGAAAATATACAAAACATTGGTTTATATATATTTTTTCTTAAAAGGAAAAAAAATTCAACATTTGCACGACCTACTTAATTCCACTTTCTCAAGTGAAAATTTTAGGATGCCACTTTTTTCTTTTTAATATTTTGGAAAAGGAAAAAAGAACTGTCTAGAAGCGATTTTCTCAATGATTTCTAGGATATATAAGTTGATAAGTTAAGAAAATGTTATTTATAAATTGACAAGCTAGAATATATAGTATATATAAAGGTAAGAGAATCTTTCTGATTCTGAATAATGTAAATAACCGAAAAAAAAAAAGAAAAGAAAAGAAAGAAAGAAAGAAAAAGAAAAACAACTTTGTACAAAACCTGCTACACGTTCAGGTAAAAAATATATTTTGTTTCCATAGAAAATATTACAGCTTGATAGGAATTTAGACTAAAGAATTTTTAAAAGTTGGTTGAATAAAAGGTAAACGCCACTCGAGATTTTTACAGTTAACTACAACTGCACATAGCTAAGCAGTTACAGCCACTAACTGTAAATCCCTCAGGGATTTTCGTATAAATTATCCAGCAATATAAATTATGAACCAATACAATAAAATGAACTAAAAATATATATATAAAAAAAAAAAAGCTGTAAAAACAGAAAAAAGTACGGTATTCGAGAAAAATAAAATTTACAGAAAATTCAAAAACCCTCTAAACATTATTAACTTTTTTTTTTACACTTGCTGCTTTAACGATCTATGTTAAAAATGAGTACAAATACGATAGCACTGTAAAACGGAGTCAATTTTTTTTGTTTTGTAAAATTTCCATCTATTGATTATATTTAAGGCCTACAACCATTTTCACTTAACCTTTAAATGTGTGTAGCCCCAAATATCATTTAAAATTTATAGTGCGGCTGAAGGTATTGATGTTTTCCATATATATAATATATAAGTATATATAAT
>CM077113.1:10472390-10491373 GCA_039619505.1 Cimex hemipterus
ATATAAGTATATATAATATATATATTTGTAACAAAAACGGTTGAACACTGTGTTTGAAGTGTGACGAGAATGTGATTTGTATGTGCCGCTGAATCTGAAGGATGTTGTAGGCAGTTGGCACACACATCACATAGCGTACTTTCGTGTCCACTCCCTTGCAAGTTCGTTGTACTTCTCCCGATCTGTCTTGTATATCCTTGCAATTTCTGGGACTAGCGGATCGTCCGGGTTTGGATCACACAACAAAGAACAAATTGAAAGTAGCACTGGAAAAAGAATACAGATTGAAAATAACAAAAAAGGAGAGACGACGAATCCAAAATGCAATATTCAAAATGAAATCGAACTTTATCAGATCGATATTGAACAACTTTCATTACAAATATAGCAAATTCAACATAATTTAACAATAGAAAACGAGCCCAAAGAAAATATAATCAACCCCCTGAAAAATCTTTTTTTTTTATAATTTATAAAACATATTAATTTAAAATATATACATCGGAAAATTGAATACCTAGAATATTTTTAGCATAAAACAATACACAGTAGAAAATAAATGAACAAAAAATTTACAAGAAACTAATCCTATGCAAATTTATTTTCATTTCAAGAGTAAGAAAAGCAGGGGAAATTAACAATAACAATCCCACATTTAAGAAAATCATTGGAAAAAAAAGACGAATAAAAAGAACACAAATCTCTTCCATCTTTTTCTTTTAACATTTTGACATTGATCACTTATAAAATGTATTTAAAAAAATAGCTTGAAGCCAGAAGAATTAGGCTTCAATAAAATCAACAGGTTTGCTTTTTAGAGTGAGAATTAAATGAAGAAAAAACAACATGTTGACAGCAGAATACGCATACGTCTGAGACGACTTTTTTTGCATTTGAAAATATTTTGCTTAATTCAGACCCGGGTTTTTACGTCTGACGCTCCTCGATCAACATGTTAATATTTTTAAGAATAATCTAAGGGTGATTTTATAATTTTTTTTTTCTTTCTTTTGTTTTTAATAATTTGTATTCTTTTTACTTCCTTTTATTTGTACTGACGGAGGAAAATATTTTTCATGTAAGAACACTTTTCCTTAAAAAAAAAAAAAAATAAAATAAAATATAAAAAAATACTGCTCCGATTTGAGCGAACTAAAGTCGACCGATGTTAAGACAGCCTTTTACCCTACGAGCCCAGGCCGTTGTCATCGACCATTAAAATAATCTTAACAATATTCTACAAAGCACTGTCGATGTCAATTTAGAAAACAAAAAAAATTCCTCACCTTTAGATATGGTAAGTGCAGGAGACCATTGGGCTCTTAAAATATCCAGACAAATGCTACCATTACTATTTATGTTTGGATGATAAATTCTTGTAGTAAATGCCACCTAATGGAATGAAAATTGATTAAAAAAACGGGCGTAAGTTGTGGTTGAAAAATAGTCACCTTAGGTGGTTTGAAGGGATAGTCCGTAGGAAAGTGGATTGTTAGGAAAAATACTCCTCCTTGGTACGGACTGTCGGGCTAGAACGTTTTAAACCATTATTAAACACAAAAATTAATTTTTCAAAATGTACAAATAAAATGAAACTTACTGGCCCCATTATGGTCGCTTGCCAGTGGAATACTGAAAAGAAAATGAACAAATTTACTAATTTAATCGAATAAACATTAAAAAAAAAAAAAAAAATGGCGAAAATAAGGCCTACAATCATCTCCAACAGGACCTGCGGAACATTGTGCGGGAGGATCTCTACCAAGGTCTTGAAGTTCCTAAATAACATTTAAAACAAAAAAACAAAAATTATTTGCATTGTCAGAAAATATGATTAATTATGAAAAATAAAAAAGTGTCAAACGGCCTGGAAATATCGGGTGAAAATTTAGAAATCGCCAAATAAAACCTTCTTAACAAAATTTACAAAAGAAAAAAAATTTTTTTTTCATTTTAAACACACTGAGTGAATAAATTTGAAATACACTTGACCTTTAAAAATTTATTATAATTAATGCGATGACGGGATTCGAACCCAGAACCTCTAGCACGGAAAAAAACAAACAAATCGGACGACTTTACTATTCAATTTTTTATACATTTTAATGGCTAATCAGAAAAATAAAAACCTAGCCACAAATAGATTAGCGCATTAAATATTAAATTTAAAAAATCTACATTTTACTATGAAAAGGAACAATAAGTATATTTTGAGATTTAAAAGAAAAGTTAGCTAGAATATAAAGAAACATTTTATCAAAAAAATACTATTTAAATATAGTCCTAAATACCATAAAAAATCACAACAGAATAGAATATATCTTACCAAGATAAATAAGTTAATGTTTTGTATTTTGAAAATAAATTACGCCTAGAATTTTTTTTTTATTGTTAATAATTAAGTATGGAAAAAAATGCTACCTAGTTAGAACACAAAATTAAGCATTTTAATATTCATTGAATAAGACATAATTCACTAATGAGTATCGTAAAGCATCTATCGTTTTGTTTCTTCGCTTAAATCATCTGGCCTTGCTCACGGTATCATTTCATTTGGTGTGACACAATCAAACAAAAGGAATAATAAATTAATAATATTGGGGGGGGGGACATGCGCATTCCAACTTGAAACAGAGAAAATTTGCACCTTTTTGAAAATAAAACGAGAACTTAAATTTACAAAGACTGCTGGCTGAACTTTTAAAAGTGACTATTTTTCTCAATAGCAAAATAAACATCAAATGAATTCATTTATTCTCAGATAAAGGGGAATCTATTTGAAAGAAATAACTAAAACTTTGCCCAGTTTATTTCTGGATAACGTAAAAATTTAACTCGTCTAGTTACTTATGAATTATTAACTTTAAACGGTAAAGATTAACATTATATTAGTTTAAATCTGGCTGTTATTTTATTTTATTATTACTATAATGGTAGCACTTGCCTTCTACAACACGATATTGATTAATTTGAAGTAAAAGGTTTGTAAAGTACTACTTTTTTAAAGGTAGAAACAAAGTACGACCTAAATAGAGAAAGCACAAGATTAAAAAAAAAAAAAAATGTATTACCCCAAAATGGTCTCCATTTTTTTTTCTCTCTCAGGATTTTGACATTTGAAACTGTAATATTAGTATCTATAAAAGTAGCTTGGTCATTTGAAAATTTTTATCAGAGAATGGGAAACAACTGAACTACAGGTTCATCACTTTGCTCTACTTGCAGATGGAGAAAATCTCAAACGCTTAAACAAATACCAAACACAAATTATATACAGGGTATAACCAAAATGCACCAAAACAGTCCAGGGAATTTTTTTTTTTTTTGTAAAATTCCGTAATAGGCATTGACCATGTGACGCAGTTCAACATTTTGTTATCATCTTTGGCTGGTATATCCAGCCAGATGATATGACAAAACCATAAAGATAGATCAGGACAATCAGAGATCACTTTTTTTTTTATATAATAAAACTGAATTTTGAAAGATAAAACTGGTCAACAACCTCAGTCCATTCTAATTTGTTATTTGATGTGCACTTTTTTTTTTAAATTTTATTTCTATTGAATTTAATACAACAAACAATAGAATCTTCTGTTTTTACTTGCCCTGTTATTTCCATATTAACAAAAGATAGAAGCAGTAGGGGGAGAAGTCAGAAATTTGAGAGGTTTGACGCTTTTTAACTTGATAATTCTACGTTTTTATTTATTTATTTTTTTAACAGATTGGTAAGTACTCTGGGTTCAAATTATTCAGAACCACAGAGATTCAAACCCAGATAAACAATGTTTAAAGTTCTTATTTTATATTATATTTATTGATGTTAATGATAATGTTAAAATAAATACGAAGTGCAAATTTTGGCTATATAGCATTTTCAATCAAATGAAACTTTTTTTAAACAAATGCAACAACCATTTTTCAAATGGTTCAATTCTTTTTTAAAAGAAATGAATTTTTTTTTTCTTCAATCAAATGAAACCTTTTTTCAACCAATTGAATTTTTTTTCCAATCAAATGAAACCTTTTTTCAACCAAATGAAATTTTTTTAAAATCAAATGAAACTTTTTTTAAACCAAATGAATTTTTTTTCAACCGAATGAAATTTTTTTCGATCAAATGAAATATTTTTTCAACCGAATGAAATTTTTTTTCAATCAAATGAAACCTTTTTTCAACCAAATGAAACTTTTTTTGATCAAATGAAACCTTTTTTTCAACCAAATGAAATTTTTTTAAAAATGAAATGAAACTTTTTTCAACGAAATGAAATTTTTTATAAAATCAAATGAAACTTTTTTTAAATCAAATGGAAGTTTTTTCCAAGCAAATGAAACCTTTCTTTCAACCAAATGAAATTTTTTTTAAATCAAATGAAACCTTTTTTCAACCAAATGATTTTTTTTTCAATCAAATGAAAATTTTTTTTTAAAACAAATGAATTTTTTTTCAACCAAATGAAACTTTTTTTTCAACCAAATGAAGCTGTTTTTTCAACCAAATGAAACTTTTTTTTCAATCAAATGAAACCTTTTTTTAACCAAATGAATTTTTTTTTTCAAACAAATGAAACCTTTTTTTTTTAAACAAATGAAATTTTTTTTCTACCAAATTAAGCTGTTTTTTCAACCAAATGAAACTTTTTTTTCAATCAAATGAAACCTTTTTCCAAGCAAATGAAACCATTCTTCAATCAAATGAAACCTTTTTTCAAGCAAATACAACCTAAAAGCTAATGGTAATAATTATGTAGAGGAAGGATTTCATTTGCTTGAAAAATGGTTTCATTTGCTTGGAAAAAGGTTTCATTTGATTGAAAAAAAAAAGTTTCAATCAGCGTGCAGAAAGTTTACTGCATGAACTGACATTAGTAGGGAAATGGGTTACAAAACTTCTTTTTTCTATTCAGCAAATTTAACAAATAAATTTTTAGTATAGTCAAGAATTGTTGTCGATTTAAGGGGTGACTTGATGCTCATCAATGTAAGGTAAAGGACCCATGTTCAAATCCCGTGGCCCTGCATTCAAACCCGACGTATTTATAAATTCACTAATTTCGTGGTCTGCTTGATCAATTACCTATCTTTCAATTAATTAAGGTTTTTTAATTGAGATTTAAAAAAATGGATTCAAAAATGAGAGAAAGGAGGGAAAATTCAAAAGGTGGAGTTGAGATGGGAAGTTAGTGTCTGAGTGGATCGAGGCCACGATAGCTCAAGTGGTAGAGCAGAGGCGTATCTAGCTGAAGATCGTGGCTTCGAATCCCGCTCGTGCCATTCTGTTTTTTATCTCAACTAAAAACCTTAATTAACTGTTATTCAAATATCGTGAGATGTGGTCTGGTCTGGTGTGATGTAGGTATCAGAAAAACATTTTCTTTATCGTGCCGACATTTCGATCTTTTATTGAGATCAAAGCATGGGGACGATAAAGAAAATGTTTTATACATATATAGATATATATGTAAACATTATGGTCATGACGTCATGAAGAACAAGTACAAATACAGTTTTATTTTCACAGACACAGCTCAAAAAAGAACATGTAGTTTGGTTGTTGCTCATTACTTTGCTCTGCTTATACTTTGTTGGTTTCTGACAGTATAGGCAGGCAAAAATGAATAGAAATGATCAAACTACAGTTCATCACTCTGAAGACCCCAAGGAGTAATTTCACAATTCAAAAATAGAAAGTATTACAAATCGTAAATTTATGGCAAATTTACTGATCTTATCTGAATTCAAACAACCTTTTCCTTAGTATATATATAAATTTCATTGTGCAATTGATATTAAGCTGTAAACAAGCTGAAGAACCGACGTGGAGTCATTTCAGTTGAGTTAAGGCCATGAAGTGAAAAGTAGCATATAAAACCTACAGTCTTACGAAATTTAAAAACGCTTTTATCAGAAATCCTTTAATCAGACTTTTGACTTTGTTGAATGCACATGCCCAATTTGAAATGCGAATAAATGCGGATAAGAGATAAGTCTATCAAAAGAAAAATTGTTTAATTTCCAAGCTTTTGCCGGTTTAACGTTAAAATATTTATTAAACAATGTTACGATTGTGATGTAATCGATGAAAGCTCAGCAATTAAATGGCCCGTTTTTGTTAGATCATTCTCCCTTTTAACCTGGAAAGTATTGTATTCAGGATGTACAAAAAGTAGATTGAATAACAAAATCTTTGCCGTTATTGTTCCCCCCCCCCACAATGCAAAACAAAACTAATTTAAACAGAATAAAAACGAATTAAAAAAAAAAAATTAGAAAAAACTGCATCAGTTTTCCAAAAACAAAATAGTCAAAGGAAAGGTTTGCACTGAATTTAAAAAAAATTAATTAATTAAAGAGAGAGAGAGAGAGAGAGAGAGAGAGAGAGAGAGAGAGAAATCAATGGATTCCATGGAGAATATCTGTTGTTCTCATTTATGTATAACTTTAAATGAAAAAAAAAATCTATTGAAATATGACTGAATGTAACTGAAGTATAATATAGGCCCTGGAAAATTGCTCTATTCAGCACAAAGTACGGCAAAATCCTTTCAGCGTTCATTCAATGAAGTTCTTTTTTTTTTTTTTTTAAACAAAAGTTAAAATAGTCCAAATTTGAACTGTAATAATCACGGGATTTCACATATACATACAGAGAAAAGGGAAAAATCCCTTTCAGCTAATCCGGCCAACGGATAAATGAAGAAAACAGTTTTAAACGATTAAACCTTTAAGTCTGCATATTTTTTTTAAATCATCGTATTAAATGAAATTTAGCCGATTAAGGGCTGAGTTATATAAGAAATTCTTAGAAAATGTTTTTATTAAGAGAAACCGTTTTGTATAGATGAAGTTAAAAATGGACATGTTTTCCCCACTAATGACCTTTTTATTGCACAATACGAAAACAATGTTAAGAAAGTTATATATGCATTATACCTCCTAATATAAAGTTAAATAAGGCGTTTTGAAACTGAAAGCACTGAACCTTGAAAATTTTCAACTTTTTTTCTGATCTGAGACAAAACTAAAATTGAGAATAGGTAGAACGTCAAGTATTGAACTGAAATTTCATCACCTCGCACGCCTTTACCAATTTACAGACTGTCTCCAATCATCCCACCACTTTGCCTATCCTAGCTGGGATTTTATTAAGAAATAAAATAACCACTCATGTATAATATATATTAATTTTAGACTTATTTAAACTAAGATTAACTGAAATGTCAATTAAAAAAAAAAATATGATTGTGTTAAGTCTTGTGTTTTTACACAGTCAAATATATTCGATGAGAAATTTACGTATTAAATATATATTAAAAAGATGCTGTCAAAATTTATGAGTGTGGCTTATACAGAGACTACACGGCAAAAAAAAAAAAGAGAAAAAAAGTGAATATTTTGAATAGAAACCGTTTCCCAAGCTCCATATATTTTCATAGTTGCCAACGTTTAAGTGTATTAAGCATTTTGAATTGTTTGGAACATTTCTTGTTAATTTTATTTCGTTTATTTATTTATAAATAAATTTTTTTTTTAAGGATCGAAACAATTTTGATAAACTAGTATTGTTCGGCTGATCGATTTACAACTACTTTTTTTCTCCAAAACGAAACAAAGAAAAACCAAGACGGATTACTTCAGATAAAACCCCACCATTGATGTATTTTGGTTTTTTTTTTTTTTTTTTGACCCCGAAATGTCGCCTAAATCCCAACAAAGGCGTGTTTTAACAATTCAACTTTTGATGAACAACAAAAATGGAAAGCAACTTGGACCAGCTTTTGTTGACCAAGTGTCAACAAAAAAAAAAAAAAAAAAAAAAAGATCAGTTTTGATTTGCAAACCATTGAATGTGTCTTATTTTTTTTTTTTTTTTACTTTTTTTTAACAGCAGAGGTAATATAAACCCTTAGGGTGCCGGTGATGTTGGAAAAAAGCAAGAAAAGACAGAAACAAATAATTAAAAACGCACATAATAAAAATAATAGAACCTTTGATCCAAAAGGCAAAATGTATTTCTTAGACAAATGCTTTGTATTGAAAAGAAATTTACAAAACTGTTACATTAAATTTGGACCCATTCTTTTTTTGGTTTTGCTAACCTGCAAAGTTGCAAAGCGATATCTGCTTGTTATTTCTACAGGTTTGAATTAATAAAATTTAGCCTTGCACAGCTGATTCTTGGCCAAGTTGTTTCATTGGTTTTGGAGTTATAACAAAATTAAGAACTATCTTTTTATTTCATTTCATTTTTTTTTTTTTTTTTTTTTTAGCCCATTTGTAAGTACATCGGGTTTGATTGAAGGGTTGCTGGATTCGAACTCGAGCCCGTTGCCTTGCAATGATGAGCGCCGTGTCAACGTCTAAACCATTGCGGCCTCCTTTAACCACAGTTTTAACCGTTTTAATTTTTGGTTACTATTTGATTCATTTGGTGGTGATTCTCAAAGGAACCACTGTCTTGCAATAAGCAAGGAAGTATTACAATTTTGTCAAAGAAAGGAAATTTTGTTTTGAACAATCAAACAGCTTCATGCCCCACTTTCTTCCGCATACATTTTTTCTTCCCATTGAAAACCACGTCTTAATTATTACAAATGACCTGATCAAAAAGCAAAAATAGGCTAGACGAAGAAAAATAATAAAATGAACCTTGTGTACATTTATTATGATAATGAACGGAGAACAATTTTATACCCCCCCCCCCCCCCCGAGGAAGTAATTCTCCTCCTAACATTCCTAACATAAGCGATAAAACTCTGAAAACATTTCATACCCTTTTGAATGTTGAAAATATGAAATTGTAATATATCCGGAAATATGCAAATAATGTGTCCAATTTTGTTGTCAAATTTTATCTTTTAAAAAATCCAGTTTTTGAAAATAGTTAAATCTAATTACTGTGACATTAAAACAACGTTTAGACCGTTTATTTTAGATCCTTGAGGGAAAAAACTAATGAGGTTACCATTTTTTTTTTAAGAAAACACTTCGTTTTTGAGAAAAGTCGGTGTCGCATTGAAATGTATGATATGCATTTATGAAATGGAAAAAAAAACTGATAAGATAGAAAATGCTTTAGGTCCATTGTCAAAGAAATGGTTATTACTGGATTCAAGATTGCAAAATTTGTTTGCATTTTTCCTTCGATTACTAGCCAATGCATGACTGATGCCCTAATGATGAGTATAAATAAAAATATGAGAGAAATTTTGTCGATTTCTGTCACACACACACATGCACATGCGCATGCACGCACACACGCAAAGTAATTGAAAATCGCTAGACTGTTGCTCATAAGAAAAACCGTAACATTTAATGGTTTTCAAATGAAAAGATGCAATTTTTATTGAAAAGTATAAACAAAATTTACATGCTTTTAGTTGGCCCAATTAACAAAGGAATTACTTTAATTATCAAGTACGGTTTAGTTGAAAAATTAGGGTCACGTATGGCCAAAATCTACAGAACAGAACCCCCCCCCCCGGTTGCTTCTACCATTTCTGACTGAGAATCAGCAGGGTGCTGATCCGGAGGTTCTGGGTTCTAATCTTGCTCATAAGAAAAAAATTTTCAATTAAACCAAACTTTGCATAATAATTTAAAGTATGAATGAATAAAAACTGATTAAAATCACTGACGACTTTTGTTCAACTTTGGTTAAGTTTTAGAATTTTGTTTAAAATAATTAAGCCTTTTTTTCTCCATTTCTGACGAAGCCGTAGTAAAATAAGGCTGATTAATTTAAACACAAAAAAAATTAATTTTGAATTCACTAATTTCGTGATCCGCCTGGACAATTAATATCTTTAAATTAATTAAGGTTTTTAGTTGAGATAAAAAGTTATGGCACGAGCAGGATTCGAACCCAGGACCTTCGGCTTGATACGCCACTGCTCTACCATTTGGACACAGTGGATTGAGGTCAGGTGGTAGAGCAGCGGTGCATCAAGCCGAAGATCCTGGGTTCGAATCCCGCTCGTACCATTGACTTTTTTTACCTCAACTAAAACCCTCAATTAATTGTAATTGATTTTGAACTTGAGATCTTGGTTAACCGAAATGTCGACTAAACCTCATCAAAAAACAAAAAATCTATACACGATTATTACAATTATTGTAAACCACAACATTATACAATTTTATTATAATTAATTAAAAATGATCTAAAAAAAAGTCTTAAATAAAAAATAAAAAAAGTGAAAACGTAATGCAAATTTTTACGTTATCTTTTTACCTGAATATTCATCATTAGAAAAGCATAATTAATGATATATAAAAACATGGAAATGTAATACTGAGCTTGCTTTAATCAGGTTTCATACGCATAATTGACACAAATCAATTTATTGAACGGCCAAACATGGAGAAAATAACGTTCTTTAAAATTAAAACATTGCTATTAAGTTAGGTTAGACACAGTGTAAAAATCCAAATGCAAATTTTAAAAACATGATTCTGTTCGAATTGTGAGAAAGGTGTAAAGCAAATTTCGGGTAAAATTTAATTAGTAATCTCATAAAATCAACCAAAAGGACGTGCGTTACTCCACATTTTCAAAATGGTCATGTAAGACCGAATATATATCAATTGATTTAATCAATTTGGGACTTGATATTGGCTAAGTTTAAGTAAGACAGGACAGCTAAGGGTAGCTAGTGATTTTGTAATAAAATGAAAAACCATTGGGAGAGAAACGTAAAAATTCAGATTTGAATTGTAATTGGAATCTCTCAGTCTCGACCTAATTATCAAACTATTATACAAACATTGACCCAAACAATCAATAATCAATTTTGGATGAATTCTAGGTTAAATTTTATTAAGGTCTGACCATAGTTAAAGATAGCTAATGATTTTACAATAAAATGAACACCCATGAGGGAAAAGGCTTACAATTTTGACTGGTTTTAAAAACAATCTATGAAATTACACCTCCACGCAAATTCATCTCCAATAAAAATAAATGGAGAACAAAAAACCGCAAACCCTGAATAATTTGATAAGATTAATACATTGTTCTTGAGATGGTTTCATTATTCTAAATTTCCTATTGGACATTTTTTAAAACTATATATTAGTGTATTACAGTTGTAATTATAAAACTCTGAAAAAAAGTCTCGCAGTGTACACTGAAATATAAAATAAAAACCCAAGGGAGAAAGCTTTACAATTTGGACTTCTTCAATTAAAAGTCAACTTGAGAGTGTTGTATAAAAAAAAAAGTAAAGCATCGACCAAATAAAAATTTTTTTTAAATAAACAATATGCCTTTTATGATGAAAACAGTTGTTTCTTTTAGTAAGGGATGACACAAAAGTACGTTTACACTGAAATAAATTTATTGAATAAGAAGAATCTCAGTGTACATTTAATATAAATTTAAAAAAATAAAGAAATTAGTGATTTTATAATAAAATGAACACCCATAGGGTAAAACTTGCGATTTGGACTTGTTCATTTTAAAAAAGATGATGGATTCGAACACGGATAAAATGTAAAAATATTGACCAAATTAAAAAAAAAATTGTTGTCGGGCTTCTTTTAATAAAGTATGCCAGTTTTTTTTTTTTTTTTTTTTTATTTAGTCAATATTTTACTGTTTCATGAGATGATTTTCCCCCCTTCATTGTTCATTTTGTTACAAAAAACGCTGTAATTCGTTGGATTTTCAATTTAGATTTCATTGTACGCAAGGAGATTCTTCTTATTCTGTATATATTACTTATTTTTAAAATTTTACTGTTTTATACAATGCCCTCGAGTTTGTCGACTGCATTTTAATGGAACAGGTCCAAATCATGAAGTTTTTTGCCTCGTGGTTGTTTTATTTTATTAAAAAATCACTCTAATTCGTTGATTTTTAATTTAGATTTCAGTTTACACGAGGAGGTTCTTCTTATTCAGCATACTTTACAATTTTTTTAACAACTACCTCATCCCATACATACAGAAACTCAATGTTAACTGACATTCTTGATTTTTTTTTTATTTGGCCAAATTTTGACCTTTTTATACAACACTCAAGTTCATCGACTACAATATAATGGAACCAATTTGAAATCATGAAAATTTTTCCCCGTGGTTGTTTATTTCATTGCAAAATCACTCTAATTCGTTGATTTTTAATTTAGATTTCAGTGTATGCAAGGAGATTCTACTTACTCTGCATATTTTACAATTTTTGTGTTTTATAACACAACTATGCCATCCCATACTGAAACAACCTCGACAATGAACTTCATGAACTTTTCACCTTAAGCGACATTCTTAGGGTTTTAGAAAAAAAAAAAAGTTTTTTGGCCAAAATTCACTTTTTTATACAAGACTCTCAAGTTCGTCGACCGTATTTTAATGGAACAAGTCCAAATGGTGAAGTTTTAAACCATGGTTGTTTATTTTATTAAAAAAAATCGCTGTAATTCGTTGGATTTCTAATTTAGATTTCAGTTTACACAAGGGGATACTTCTTATTCAGCATATTTTACAATTTTTATTTTTATGACAACCACCTCATCCCATACATAAAGACGCTCAATCTTAACTGACATTCTTAATTTTTTTGACCAAAATTTGACTTTTTTTATACAACACTGTCAAATTGGTCGACTTTATTTCACTGGAAGAAGTCCAAATTGTGAAGGTTTTCGCCCCGTGATTTTTAATTTTTATTACAAAATCACTCCTAATTCGTTGCTTTTTAATATAGATTCCAGTTTGCACATTGAGATTTTTCTTATTCTGTATATTTTATAATTTTTTGTTCTTTCATAATACAACTTTGTCATCCTATACATAAAGTCATAATTTTGTTTAAAAAAACTGGCCTTAGTACACACCTCATTTTTCTTTTTTTTTAGTGAACTCGATCATACCCATTTGCGTGCTTGTTTTGTAAAAATATAGTTATAAAAAATATGCTGAATAATAAGATCTTCCATTAAAAATAAATGTTAAAAAAACAATATTGATTTTATAGGGAAAACTTTACGATTCGGACTCGTTCCATTAAAATGCAGTAGACGAACTTGACAGTGTTGGATAAAAGAGCAAAAAGCAAGGCCAAATTAAAAAAAAAAAAAAAATCAAATAAAAACAAAGAACTTAAGATTAACACATTGTTCTTGAGCTGGTTTTAGTAAAGTCTTACATTAAGTTAAGATTTGATAGTGATTTTATAATAAAATGAACACCCATATGAGAAAAGCATCACAATTTTGACTGGATTTAAAAACAATCGATGAAATTACACCTACACATTGCACCATGTGGCCGGAAGTTCATTTCCAATAAAAATAAATGGGGGAGAGAAAGGCTGATTATTGCAAACCAAAAATAATTTGGGATCTTGGGTTAAGTAGATCTGACGAAGTTAAGAATAGTTAATGATTTTGTAATAAAATGAACGCTCATTGAAGAAAAATCCTTCAAATTGGACTCATTCGATTGAAAATAGCCAATACACCTGAAACTGCTGGAGTAAAAAATTAAATTTTAAAAAATAAAGAAAGAGAATTTAAACTTTCGAACTGTATATTATTGCATCGTAGTTTTAATTAATAAATGCTGAATAAAAATCTCCGAGAGTACATTGAAATAAAAATTAAAAAATAGCAGGAACAACCAGAGGAAAAATTTTACGTTTTGGACCAGTTCCATTATAATAAAGTCGACAGACTTGAGAGCATTGTCCAAAAAAGGAAAACATCAAATAAATCATTTTTTTAAATAAATAAATAATATAGCTTAAGAAAATTTTTTTAAAGCAAAGTATGCCAAAGTTGTATCATCCCTTTACCTATGGGTGTGGTTGCATAAAAACAAAAGTTATAAAATATGCTGAATAAGAAAGAATCTCCTAGTGTAAACTGAATCTAAATTAAAAATCAACGAATTACACCGAATTTAATCAAATGAACAACCATGTCGGGGGGGGGGGGATTCCACGATTTGGACCTGTTCCATTAAAATGCAGTCGACAAACTTGAGAGTGTTGCATAAAAAAGTAAAATTTTGGCCAAAAATTTAAAAAAAAAAAGATGCTGCTTAAGGTGAAATGTTTATTATCAAGATTCGTTAAGTAGTTGTTTTATAAAAGAACAAAAAATTATAAAATATGTAGACTAAGAAGAATCTCCTTGTGCAAACTGAAATCTAAATTAAAAATCAATGAATAAGAGTGATTTTGTAATAAAATGAACAACCATGTGGAAAACTTCACGATCTGGCCTAGTTCCATTCAAATAAAGTCAACAAACTTGAGCGGGTTGAATAAAAAAGTAAAATTTTGGCCAAATAAAAAATTTAGAATGTCAGTTAAGATTAAGTTTCTTTAAGTCAGGGATGAGTTGTGTCATAAAAATAAAAATTGTAAAATATGCTTAATAAAAAGAATCTCCCAGTGTAACACTGAAATCTATATTAAAATTCAACAAATTAGAGTTATTTTGTAATAAAATGAACAACCATGGAGTGCAAGACTTCAAGACTTGGATTTGCTCCATTGAAGAAAAAAAAGTAAAATTGTCCAAACAAAATTTAAAAATATTGTATTATAAAAAACAAAATTTGTAATAAAAAGAATCTCCTTGTGTACACTGAAATCTAAATTAAAAATCCAACGAATTACAGTGATTTTGTAATAAAATGCACAATCATGGGGGAAAATCATCTCATCAAACAGTAAAAAAAAAAAGAAAAAAAAAAAAAAAAAAAAAAAAAAAAAAAAAAATTGCCAGTTAAGATTGAGTTTCTTTAAGTAAAGGATGACATACTTGTATCATAAAAACAAAAATTGTAAAATATGCAGAATAAGAAAGAATCTCCTAGTGTAAACTGAATCTAAATTAAAAATCAGCGAATTACACCGATTCTGTAATCAAATGAACAACCATGTGGGGGGGGCTCCATGATTTGGACCTGTTCCATTAAAATGCAGTCGACAAACTTGAGAGTGTTGTCTAAAAAAGCCAAATTTGGGAAAATATTTTTTTTTTTTTAATTAAGAATGTCAGTTAGGATTGAGTTCCTTTAAGTAAGGGATGACATAGTTGTATCATAAAAACAAAAGTTATAAAATGTGCTGAATAAAAAGAATCTCCTTGCCTACACTGAATTCTAAATTTAAAATCAACGAATTACAGCGATTTTGTAATAAAATGCACAATCATGGGAGGGGGATCTTCAAATCTGATGGTAAAATTTTGGCCAAATAAAAAGTTTTTTTAAAAAAATAAAGAATGTCAGTTAAGATTAAAAATTCATTGTTGAGTTTCTTAAAGTAAGGGTTGAACATAAAAACAAAAATTGTAAAATATGCAGAATAAGACGAATCTCTTTGTGCAAACAAATCTATATTAAAAATCAACGAATTAGAGTGATTTTGTAATAAAATGAACCGTCATGAGGTGAAAAACTTCATGATTTGGACTTGTTCCATTAAAATGTAGTCGACCAACTCGAGAGAGGTGTGTAAAAAGGCCAATTTTTTTTAAACAAAATTATGACTGTCAGTTAAGATTAAAAATTCATTGTTGAGATTTTTTATTTATAGGATGACAAAGTTGTATTATGAAAGAACAAAAAATTATAAAATATACAGAATAAGAAAAATCTCAATGTGCAAACTGGAATCTATATTAAAAAGCAACGAATTAGGAGTGATTTTGTAATAAAAATTAAAAATCACGGGGCGAAAACCTTCACAATTTGGACTTCTTCCAGTGAAATAAAGTCGACCAATTTGACAGTGTTGTATAAAAAAAGTCAAATTTTGGTCAAAAAAATTAAGAATGTCAGTTAAGATTGAGCGTCTTTATGTATGGGATGAGGTGGTTGTCATAAAAATAAAAATTGTAAAATATGCTGAATAAGAAGTATCCCCTTGTGTAAACTGAAATCTAAATTAGAAATCCAACGAATTACAGCGATTTTTTTTAATAAAATAAACAACCATGGTTTAAAACTTCACCATTTGGACTTGTTCCATTAAAATACGGTCGACGAACTTGAGAGTCTTGTATAAAAAAGTGAATTTTGGCCAAAAAACTTTTTTTTCTTTTCTAAAAACCTAAGAATGTCGCTTAAGGTGAAAAGTTCATGAAGTTCATTGTCGAGGTTGTTTCAGTATGGGATGGCATAGTTGTGTTATAAAACACAAAAATTGTAAAATATGCAGAGTAAGTAGAATCTCCTTGCATACACTGAAATCTAAATTAAAAATCAACGAATTAGAGTGATTTTGCAATAAAATAAACAACCACGGGGGAAAATTTTCATGATTTCAAATTTTTCCCATTAAATTGTAGTCGATGAACTTGAGAGTGTTGTATAAAAAAGTCAAAATTTGGCCAAATTAAAAAAAAAAAAAAAAAAAAAAAATCAAGAATGTCAGTTAACATTGAGTTTCTGTATGTATGGGATGAGGTAGTTGTTAAAAAAATTGAAAGTATGCTGAATAAGAAGAACCTCCTCGTGTAAACTGAAATCTAAATTAAAAATCAACGAATTAGAGTGATTTTTCAATAAAATAAAACAACCACGAGGCAAAAAACTTCATGATTTGGACCTGTTCCATTAAAATGCGGTCGACAAACTCGAGGGCATTGTATAAAACAGTAAAATTTTTAAAATAAGTAATATATACAGAATAAGAAGAATCTCCTTGCGTACACTGAAATCTAAATTGAAAATCCAACGAATTACAGCGTTTTTGTAACAAAATGAACAATGAAGGGGGGAAAATCATCTCATCAAACAGTAAAATATTGACTAAATAAAAAAAAATAATAATAAAAAAAAAAACTAAAAAACAATTAAGAATGTCAGTTAAGATTAAAAATATATTGTTGAGTTTCTTTAAGTAACAAACGAACATAATTGTGTCATAAAAACAAAAGATATAAAATATGCTGAATAAGAAACAAGTGTACATTGAAATATAAATTAAAATAAAAGAAATAATAGTGATTCTGTATAAAATGAACACCCATGGGGAAAAACTTTACGATTTGGACTTGTTCCAGTAAAATAAAGTAGATGGACTTGAACCTGTTGTTTAAAAAAAATTTTATTAATGATATGTAAAAATAAGTAAATTTTGATTGAGATTATTTTGGGTTTGGTCATAAAATTGACATATTCTATAGGTAATTATTTAAAAAAAAAAAAAAAAAAATTCTTTGGAAATGTAAGAGTGCTGTTTCATCAGCAAATAAAATTCACTTCAGTTTTTTTGTCTTTTTGTGATTTTTATAATTCGAATGGAATTGTGTTCTGAACAGGAAGGAAATGAAGAAAGTTTGTTCATGGAAATCTCAATTTTTTTTTTAAATCTTAGGGTATCAATGAAAGATAAATTTAGCACATTTTTTGAGAAACGAATTTGATATTTCTTTTTAAGGACAAGAGGAAAAGGTGGATGTTCGGAATGGTCCGAGTAGAAAAATGAAAAAAAAAAGGTCTCTCGTGAAATTCGATACTAGGGCTTTACGGAGGGGAACGTCCGGGGCGGCGAGCATGTCTGGACGTGCGGACCTAACGGTGAACGGGCCCGATCCGCCCAAAAGGACGTTGAGAGGAAAATCCTCGAGGTCCGTGTTTAATCACTGTTTTACAAGCATCATTAGCAAACAAAGAAAGGTTACTTTTTATTCTTTTCCACCTTCTGGCACTATTTTTAACACGCCGTCCCCGGACCCCGGGCCGACGTCTCCGAGCCGCCCCTCGGACGGCCCGAGCCCCGGGTGTCCAGCGTACGTCCGGATCAATGCGTTAGCATAAGGGCGAGTTTCACGAGGCCGTCGACGGACGTGGCACGCGGGCCGGGGATCCTCCGGAATCCCTCTTCGGACGTCTTTTCGGCCCTGGAACGAGTCGAACGCCCTCGGACCGGGCCGAAGACGGCCTCAAAGACGTCGAATAGGCTATGCTGGAGTTGTGGCGAAGGCCGACTGGCCGGAACCGAACCGAAATACACGGTCCTAAGGCCGTTTGAACCCTTTATAAATAACACAACATTAATTACAAATAAAAAAAGACTCACCTTATTAATTCTTTTTAACGCCATTATCTGATATATATAATATTGAGAGTAAAGCACTACCTTAACACGGGCAACCAAACCGCTATCAAATAGACGATTGGGAAATTCAATATGGCGTCTTGAATAGAGGTTTATCCAGCTAAATATTTAAGCCGATGACCTAATAATTATTGACTTATCACGAGCTGTCGTGGGTCCGGCCGGTGAGAGAATTTAATTTTAATTACAGCTCGTAGCTTTAAATAATTTTCATGACGGGCCCACTCGCGGAAACTGTCCTTTATACACGGATGCGGAGACGAACGTGATCGAACGGGGTAACGCCGAACGGGAGAGCCTAATGCCACCTGCGAATGAGGCGGCAATTTTCAACGTTTGAATTTTCCATTTTTATTATTGTTTTTATTTATATTTAGAAAGGTTAAACGGGGAGGATTATCACACTTTTGCACTAATGGCATTTATAAGTCGAATTCGAACATATGTTCGGGCCAACTTTTTTGTTTTCAGGCGCGCGTTTCGAGTTAGAGACCGCGCCGGGAACACCCAACAGTTGGATAGAGGGCCACCAGTTCAAACTGGAAAAACTCAATTTTTGACAATAAATCTCGTTTTATAAGTTAACTCTAAATAAAAACATCATCCACTTCAATCCAACCTGCAAATATTCTTATTTAGAAACACTTAACATCTTTTTGACTTTTTTTTCTACTGCTGCTAATTCCACATTCTACTACAAATGCCCATGTTTCTAAATCTCCCATCAGTTTTTAATTACTCCCAATTTCATCTTTATGCTGAATAAATGCAACAGTAGAAAGGATTCTGGAAAGCTGCAAGTTTTCTTACTCTTGTTTATTAATCCCATTTCCTTTTATCTGTCTGACAGAACATAGAAAGTTAGAGCTTTAAATTCTCTTTCTATTTAAGCTGGTGT
>CM077113.1:10491383-10527399 GCA_039619505.1 Cimex hemipterus
CTTGGACCTTTACTCTTTTCCATGTTTCTAGATCTTCCATCAGTTCTCTTAATTAATCCCGTTTTTCATCTTTACGCTGATGACACTCAGCTTTACATTCAATGTCATACGAGCAACATCTCTGAATCCGCCTCTCTGATCAACCGTGCTCTTCATTCTAAACTCTATGGTAGGTAGGAAGGATTCTAGAAATCTGCAAGTTTTCTTACTCCTGTTTATTAATCCCATTTCCTCTTATCTGTCTGACAGGACTTAGAAGGTTAATATATATTACGCAGGGCGGGCGACCAGGACCCGAGGGGTTAAAAGCCTGGGTTGGCCCGTACCCCATACTTAGAAGGTCAAAGCTTTAAATTCTATCTCCTCTTCTCTCCCTATTTATGCTGGTGTACCTCAAGGTTCTATTCTCGGACCTTTACTCTTTTTCTATGTTTCTAGATCTTCCGTTAGTTCTTAATTACTCCCATTTTTCATCTTTATGCTGATGACACTCAGCTTTACATTCAATGTCATACGAGCAACATCTCTGGAGCTGTCTCTCTGCTCAACAGTGTTCTTCATTCTAAACCCTATGGTATGGTAAAAAGGATTTTAGAACGCGAGGTTTGTGCTCCTTTTCTGGCTTATTGTACCTTCCTAGTTCCTTACTTTCGGTGCAATAGACTCAATCCTTCTCCTTAGAAGTATCAGGCCATAGACTGTCGCTGCTGCAATTTGATTCGCTAAGTTTTTTTCCGTACGTTAGGTTAAATCTCCATTGAGCTGTTGCTGTGCATTCGAAGAAGATACGGGTGGGTGTTTCCTCCTCCTCATAACATAATCTGCAGGTGGGATGGGGGAGGCCAAAAGTGTCCACCAAGCCAGGCCAGTCCGAGCAGCCGCCTGCCCACGTCCACTTGGTCCATTATTACTATTCTTTCCTTCTTTATTCAAATTTGTTTAAATATCTGTCATTTTATTCGATAAATGTAAAAATGGGATCCAGGTTTTCAAATTCTTGATATGCCTTAAAATTAAGCTAAGTGAGCTGGGTAGTAGCACTATTTTCCACCAGTGTTTTGTAAATATCTTCTCTTCCTTGAAGTTTTAGTTGGGCAAGCCAAAAGAACATGATTCACATCTGCCACTGTAGAATTGTCACATGAACATTTGCCTTTTGAGAAGATTCCCATTTTGTGGTGGTGGGATGGAAGAGGGTGATGGTTAAACCTAACGCCTAAATACACAAGTGAAAAACTTTCTCGGTTGTCTCACGGTAAAAAACCATGCTACAGACTGGATCGTCGGCCGTTTGTTAAAATACCAAAGGCCCTGAGAATTACTCGCCTTTATGTATTCATTCTGTCATTTTTTCCTCAGAATCGTTTTTTTAAGAAAGGTGATCTCCGACACCGAGATCTCTTCAATACAACTTCCAGAAATTGCGGCCTCTTTTGCCAGTAAATTGACCTCATTGTTAAATTTATTACCTTCACCCAGATCAAGTGAATAATGACACGATTACTCGCAGACAGCATACTGTGTTTTATCTCTGTGGTGATGGGATTTTTTAAGGATAAGACACTCTGACTGACAAAATTATAGCATAGGTTGGGTTATTTATTATAATAGATAGATATATAAAATAAAAAATGCTAGCAGTTTAACCTGAAAGATGATTGTAGTGGGGCTGAGGGCCACGTGGTGCTCAAATTTCGGCTCATTTACGCCCAACCTAATCCTCATCTTTGAGCTGCCTTTATACAACAAAAGAGCTCGTTTTGATGTTTGCTTATATTTTCAGTTAGGAACCCTGCGACTGGCGAGAAAAGTTAGTTTGTGTAAAAAATATTTCAACATGTTTTACAATAATAATTTGACAAAAGTATTACAATGCGGTTCGACCCCTCGCCCACGACACACGGATTGTTGGAATTATTTTACTTATATACTAAATTTTTGTTCAGGAATTATGGTAATAAAAAAAAAAAAAATCATATCGACTGATTTGTCTCTACAAATTTTTATTTTTAACCATTCACAGTCAATAAAGTTTGCAATTGGTATGAAGTGAAGTATTTTATTTAGAATATTGTTAAAACTATTGTTAAAACATTTTTAGGTGTAGTTATAGTGACTTTTATTCTATTTTTTTTTCTGTCATCTGGTACACTCATTTAAAAGAAAAAGAAAAAAACGTTAACATCCTCAAAGTACCACTATTGTTATAAAAAAATATGTTTTCTTTTTGGCGCTCGAAAGGACAACTTTATACGTTACATATATAAAATAAATAATATTTGAAAATATTTTACAACACAATTGTACAAGAGTGGTTTTTTTTAAAATTTAGACGATGAAAAATGAGGCTGAAACGTATAGATCAGGTTGTCTGATTGTGTGTCGTGGATTATCTTCTCCGTTCCACCTGAAATTGCGACCAAGCAAATTTAATTTTTAAAGACATTCAATTAATGATGAATTTATTAAAAAAAAAAAGATTAGACATAGAAATATTCATGTGTTAATTATCAATACTGACTCGTGACGTTAGTCATTCCACAATAATAAAAAAACTATGCTCAACAGGGATTACTTTTTAATTTTAATTAACTAATTACTTGTAAGTACCTGTGAAACAATTGAGCCAATCCGGTTGAGTAACAAATCAAAGGACCTAGCCTTGCCCTATAAATATTATTTATTTCGGTAAAATTACGAATTTATCAATATTTTTCTTTTTTCTTTATATACATTTTTACCTGATCTCTTCACTTTTAAACCAAGCCATGATTTAAAACAAAACGATTTTAATTAGAGCAAAGTTTGATTACTTGGTATTTTGGCCTGGTCAATTTTTTTTTCTTTCAGTAAGAGAAGGAAAAAACAAAAGAAAAAACATTAAAATATACTTACTTAATACATCATCAAAATTATTTCCTACAATCACTTTAACTCCCTTTATTGCCTAAAAATATAAAAGGTTTATAACAATTAAACTTTGAGGATTTTTTTTTTTTTTTACAACATAACTACCTCTCTGTATTTAAGAAGGTACAATTTAAGAGGCTCTAAGTAATTATCAAACCCCAATGTGTTCATCGCGAACAATATATCTTCACCGTTGATCGTTTTTCTTTTTTCCATATGGCACCGATCGCTGGCTTCACTCGTTATGAAGCTTATAAATTCCGATACGCACTCTTGAACACATTCTCTGGCATCTTTGGCAATCTAAAAACAAAAAAAAAATTAATTATGCCATCTTAAAATTAAGAAAAAAAAAATAATACTTTTCCACTCTCTGGTATTGCTTTTTTCATTATTTTTGCCACGTTCGCTATAGGGAGGAACCTATCTTGCTCCCTGAGGACAATATTTGGTTTATCGTCGTGATTTGAGTCGTCGGTATTTTCACCGGCTAGTTCCAGGTCGTCTGAAAATAATTAATGTGAGTTTCTTCTTATTTTCATTCGGCACGACAGATTTAATTATACACACCGTCCATCTCCTCTTGAACTAGAAAAGTTTGAGGATCTGTGTGGAAAATTGCACTCCCCAACTCGTCTCCACTTTCTGTGTTTTCCATTATGTCTAAAACATATTCGGTTTCGCTTCGATTAATACTTCCCACCTCAAACAGGTACAGATATATTTAATAATATTGAGAAAAAAAAAATTCCAACTTTTCTCTGCTGCTATGATTTAGGCCTACTGTGGGAACCCTGATGATTAAAAGCATACTGAGGCAAATCTGCTTTTTCCCCACAAAACTTTGGGGTGGAACTTTCCTAAGTGCTTCTTTTCACACTTCTCTTGGTGTGAGGTCTAAAGGTCCCACATGTGCAAAAAAAGGAAAAAAAATGATGTGTTTGGTTTTTTTTTTTTTTTTTTTTTTTTTTCAGTGCTTAAATGATGTTGCTTTTTCAAGCTGTATCACGGCTCAAATATTGGCTCTACTTGGAGCATATGTTTGTAGTTCTGGTCCCAAGGGTGAGAGGGCCACTCATCCTTCTTTTGCTAGCCGGGGCGCCTGTTTGTTTTTTTCTACACTTTTATGTACTGGAACCCACCTCAACAACCTTTTCTTTTCCTATGGTCATTAGGTAATTTAGGAATTTTTCAGGCATTCCCAGTTTAGTTCGGTGCTAAAGACATATTCATTTAGTGCCTTTAAAGCAGGCCATAGATGATCAATATTAATGCACAATATTTTGGGTTGTGCAATTTAATTGATCGTGTGTAGACGATATTGAATGTTTGTGCGATACATTGCATGATTGACAAAAAGTTGAAATTATATTGTACAATCTGAAAAATATTGCGCAAATTTCAATATCGCCTTCAAACTATTCAAGTTCATTGCAGAAACAAAATTTTGTACAATATTATTGAATGTTAAGGGGCAACCGTCAAATTATTGTGCAATCTATATTGTACAATAATATTGACCGTCTATGGGCCGCTTAAGGCTGCCAGTCCACACAAAAATTTGAAGATCCTTGAAAAATAGTTGGAACCAGTTCAAAGCGCTATAGCCATCTCATCTATTTTATTTCTTTATAAAATTTTATGATGGCTAAATTTATCTAATTTTACGGTGCTTAATCAATGTAAAATTAATGTTTGGACTAAGTTAATTAGCCATGGCAAATATTAGAAGCCTTTAAACTGTGTGCTGTGTCAATTTAATATGTGCAGACCGGTATTGCAATTTTCAGCCTGTTAAAACAAAATTAATTTTGTTTCACATTATTTCCTGGCGTGATAGTTCAGATATTTTTTACTTTCCTTAAGGTCTGCTGCACTGAACATATTAAAACTTACCTGACAACACTTTTTTTTTGACATCTTAATATAATGATAGTGAATGTTTTGTTTTTTTATTTCTTTTTGAACACAAAGTTTGAAATATAGAGATAAATGTTACAGGTGGTAATTGAACCTTCTTTCTTTAGAAATGTACCACCTACGCTCTAACCACCTGAGCTGAAATCCATTGACCTTGTTATCTCCAAAATTCCATGTTTAAAAATTAATAGTGAGCAAACTACGATAATTGAGCTCAAAGAGAGAATGAAATTGATAATTAATGTTTAAAAACTAGAGCAAGGACAGGCAAATATTTGGTTTATGGTCATTGTACAATGTTGGATTTCTTAATTGTTTTCTCACTCAATCTTAAAACACTAGTAAATTAATTGATCCTTCCATTTCAAATCAAAGTGAATACAAGTCTGAGGACTTTTTCAGACGAGGTGGTTTGGGTTGATCCAACTAAGTTGCCAAATTGACTTTCAACTAATTTACTTTTCTTTTTTTTTTTTAATTTTATTTTTTACAACAGATACTAGGGACTGGAGGAGTCCCTCCTGAGCACTGCAGCTGTACAGTACTTTATCCCTGGTTCCTTATTTTTGGGGGGAGGGCTTACAACAGCAATATGAACTTGAGCCCCTGTTGTGCTGGTGTTCTTCCATCAAAGAATCTCATTTTTGAAGGGAATTGGGACCAGATTCAGGGTCACTGAGATCCAGTCCCGCCCTTCCTTGTTGAGTGTTGTGTCAATTTCTTTCAATTGCAGCCACTGGTCCCATTAATCTTGAGAAAAATTCCAGAGGCTACAGTGGGGTTTGAACTCATGACTGCGAGATCTACTAGCCTAGAGTCTGACGCCTTAACCACTCGGCTACCCCGGCCCCCTTCTAATTACTAATTTACTACAGTGTGAAGATTCGGTTTCACATCAGGCAACTTTCGCAACGGGAGGTCAGTATATGTTAGAACCTGAGGAAGCAGGAGCACTTCTTGTACTTGCTCTTCTGCAAAAAAGATAAACTAAAAAAAGGAGCAAACCTAGTAAAGAAAAGTGTGGTTTATCCATTAAGTAAAACCGCTTTCTCTCAATACTTCGCTTCTTATAATTTTGTCGCTATATTCACACCTCAAGTCCCATATCGCAGGACTAATCCGGATTTCTTCGATGAACTGCTCAACTTGAAACTTGCAATTGAAACGCTTTCCGTGATGAACTCGGTCAACTAGGCTTCACTCCCAAATATATCTGGGTGCCAAAAGGAATGGGAAAGAAAGGGGAAATAACTCCTTTAAAAATGGCACCATCCTCTCGTACACAGAGTGATCTAGAACACAAGAAGTATACTCAAATACTCGGAACCGATGGGAAAACGCATGTTCCAAGCTGAGATTCATGCCATTGAAAGATGTGCCCAATTCAACCTAGGTAAAGGGTACAAAAACAAGAATATAGCTATCATGTCAGATAGTCAAGCAACCATCAAAGCACTAAGCTCAAATACCATTGGTTCAAGGACGGAACTGCAAAACCAAATTAATTAATGCAGAATAAAATCAGCTTCTGCTGGGTCCCAGGACACATGGGAGTAGAAGGCGATGAGAAAGCGGACACCACGTTTAGGGGCGCCTCACCGTTGATAGGACCCGAACCCTTCTACGGCATAGGATTCCACACTATTAACGAATATCTCAGACAGAAGGACAAAAAGAAAATGAAGTAACGATGGAATTCACTCTTTGGACATAGACAATCCAAGAATCTTCTAACCAATTTTGGCAAGAAAGAAATCGCGGGATGTGTCAAAGGAAGCAGACTGCGAATCGTAACAGGACACTGCAGATTAAATGGACACTTAAAGAAAATTGGAACAATCCAAGATGGCACATGCAGATTCAGCAAGGAGGCAGAAAAGACACCGACACATTTGCTAACGAACTGCCGAGCTATATTAGCCCGCAGGAGAAAATGTTTTGGGACGTATAATATGGCCATAGAAGAGCTTCAACCACTGAAACCGAGCCTATTAATCAAGTCTCTTGATGAAATAGGACTCACCGATGTGCTTTAGGAGAGAACGGGTGAATACAATAGCTCTTAAAGGGCGCAGTATACCGTACCCTGGAAAAAAATTACATCTTACAACCAAACAGTGACTTGAGTTAAGTCAATCAGTGCGGACGAGAATGAGAAGGTAAAAAGTGCCGCTGGGCACCCACCTGGGCGGACGAGTTAACTGCGTGTAAAGTGTTCGGGTCCTAAACATTTTCCTATCATGTTACACTCCTTGTCACCCGTCCGTACAACTACTTGCTTCGTATGAAAGAGACCTAAGGGACGCCCAACAATATTTAAAATTTTCTACTCTTAACACTTGATAGAAGTCAAAAAAAGTTTTTAACAGTAAGATATGTCATAATAAATTTTGAATCGATCTCTTTCAACCGAAACTAGATTGAATTTTAATTCATATTTAATAGTTATTCATAAAACAAAAGAAAATAATGTGTTTTTTTAAAAACTTCCAAGGCCAGAGAAGGTTCGGGTAAAGTGTAATATCTGTAACCGTGGAGATGGTTACTCATATTACACTTTACACGATCGTTCTGTGTATTAGAGTAGTAGCGAAATTCCAACAGATCATACATTTAAAATTAATTTACTCTACTTAATTTATTGTGAATACAGTATTTACTTTGCCAGCTCAGTCGAGGTAAAGCGGAGGCAAGCCACACTTACGGCCCTACTAGCGAGTCCAATCTTGGATTTTCCCAAACTGTCTTCCTCGATCCTTTCGTTTTGATTATAAAAAGGCCTATTTGTTTAAAATTACTGGTGAAAATTTGGATTATTACAAAAATCCGCTTTGGCCCTTCCTCCAATCTGACTGGTCCGTATGCCGTGAAGTTCACCAACCTTATTGGTCACAACCTTATTAACCTTATACTATTGGTACTGTTGTAACAGTCACAGTCTCACTGAACCAATAATAATCAATTTATTGAAAAGATAATAATAAATTTATGAGTTCAACTTTTAATAATCGTATTCAATTCGTCTTTAAAAGGTAAATAATTTTATTTAAAAGTGATGTCGATATAGTAGAACTACTTACAATCGCCAACAGAAAAAGTTAAGTCCCATTATAAAATTTAAAAAAAAAAAAAATAAATAAATTATATAAATATAAAAAGCAAATTTAACTTTATAAAAATGTCCTAATAATGAAACTTCTAAATATTCAATCATTTTTAAGACAAATTTGAAACTAAGATTTGCCACTATAATTTGAAATATTGCACATTGCCCATGTTTAAATGTAGCTTGTTCTTACTAGTTCTATTTGTCAAAAATAATTGCAAATACTTTACATAAATTTTATCATTTTTCAATACAATTACCTTGATTTATGAGAAACGCTAAACCTTTATTGTGCCAACGTTCCAAACCTTTTTTGAGGTCGTCTTCAGCACCTGCGATTGTTTAAATTTTACAAATACATGCTGCGAAAAAATGCATTTATAGAAATTTTAGACTCAATCCAAATATTTGTACTCAAAGTATTTTTAGAGTCGATTCAAGGTTGAAATCGGACAAGACTGGAAGGAGTGAAAGGATTTGCAGCTAAAAACGTGATTAGAGTAGTACCAGCATGAAAAAATTGAAGAACTAACACTTCGAAACGAATTACGGTTTTAATGCTGACACCGGGAAAAAAGTGTACAAAACTACCTTTACCCTTATTCGACCATTGCCTTGAAAAATAATGAAAAAAAAAAAAAAAATAGAAACATTGGCAAATTAAAGAATTGAGCCCTACGCTGTGTTTCCCGTATGACTCCAACATCGTTGAATGTAACAGTCATAAATAAAATAATATAATTGAACTAAGTAACCACAAAATACTCTTATTTTTACTTACTCGATCAACATATTTTTATGCAATTCTTTTCTAATATTATTCTTTTTTTTTCTTTTAAGCTATTTCTTGCTTTACATATTGTTTAATACTTAAATAATTTTTTCCCTTATTTTCTTAATTTTGCTTTTATAGTATTACATTTGATTTATATATTTCGATTAATTAAGGTTTTTTGTGAAGGTAAAAAAAGTCAACGGTACGAGGGGGATTCGAACCCACGACCTTTGGCTTGATACGCCGCTGCTCTACCACTTGAGCTATCGTGACTTAGATCCGCTTGGACAACAACCTCCCATCTCAACCGTACCTTTTGAATTTTTCCTCATTTTTCAAATGTCGTGCAATCGGATTGGATTCTCGGCGACAAATGAAATGGCCACGGGGAACTTTAATGAAGTATAATTCATTTTAAACCATCAAATTCACTAATTTCGTAAGTATATAATTTCGTGGTCCGCTTGACCAATTAATATATTTCAATTAATTAAGGCGTATCGAGCCGAAAATCGTGGGTTCGAATCCCCCTCGTGCCATTGACTTTTTTATCTCAACTAAACACCTTAATTAATTGAAATGTATTAATTGGTCAAGTGGACTACAAAATTATATAATATACTTAAACATTTTTGTAAATTAGATTAATTTTGTAAAATGTATTGTTATTATTGTATATGTTATCAATTTGTATTATATTTGTATAAGTTTTTGCAACAATATAAAAAATTAACCATTTTGAAGTTTTGTTTAATTGAAAACCCAAATATTCTATTTTCTATTAATGTTGAATTTATATTGTTTTGAGATGAGTTTGATATTTATTCTTATAAAATTTTTTTCTTATTAGTGTACTTACTTATTTACCTTATAATAAAGCTGCATTGCTCTGTTTTTCAAATACTCTCATTAAAAAATAAAATAAGTAAACACATGGCAGATTGACACGAGTTATAAGGGAATACAAGGAATACGGCAAAAAAAAAAAAAAATAATAATAATAATAATAATAATAAAAAATAAAAAAACATATGACAGGAAAAATTAGATGCCCTATTACAATAACGTAAAATCCGGCATTCAATCACCCAACAGATCTGAGCATGTCGATACGAAGGAGTTGGAAGACTGAATAAATTTACTTAAATGTCTGAATATACAATTTAATTGAAAAACAATTTTTTAATTTTATTTTTATTACAGGTGTAATAAGAAAGCAGCTCCAAGATTTTAATATTTCTGCTCTATTAATGGTGAGGGGAGGGAGTCGTTTCGCCTATTTCGCCTTGATTTCCAACTACGAATTTTTTGGAAAAAATTACAACCTTAAAATTAACTTTTAAAAACTGTTTTAATTCTTAACATTAAAAAAAAGAAAAAGAAAAAAAAAGATCTGCCTCCTGACTACTGCAGACCCCATAATTTTGTATGTATATTTGTATTGTAAAATCTGTACTTTGCAATATTTTTCTTTATAGATATGTATATTTATAAATAAAAAAAACTTCGAATATTTATAATTAGAATTTTTTTTTCCTCCACCACAACTGTTCTACCTTAGGTAGCAAAAGGGAAATACTGCTTTCTTCATTCAGCCCGTTCCTCAGAATTAAAGGCCGAGGGCTAGGAAGAAAATTGGAAAAATATTTACTAATGTTTTTAATGTTGTTCTATTCGCCTTTTTATTTAGTCTAGTCTTAGTTTATTGTATTCGTTTTCATAAAAAATTAGTATTATTTTTTCCTGTATATTTTGTGCGATTCTTTCTTGAAGTCTGCTTGCATCGAACTTTTTCTTCGTTGCTTCCGATAATTTTTTTATTAAACCAGTAAACTCATCATTCGTCGAAAGGAATGCCCAAATATTGGACGTTGACTTCGTTTATTTCAACACCAGAAAAGCCGAGGTGCTTCACGATTTTTTTTTTTTTTTTAAATCTACAAAAGTATACAAATACTGTTTTGGGCGAAGAGAACTCGGCTAATTTTTTGCATTTTGGCCGTGTACAAAATAACATCTGGCAAGTTGAAAGTGTATTATACGATCGGGGTTTTACTTGCATTATTTAAACAATTAATCTAAATCAATTCAAGGTCCCGGAAACAATCTTCATGACCTACAAAATCTCAACAGACTACAAAGGAGAGGAAGATCACAGGAGAACATCGGATACAATGATATGGTATACGGATGGCTCCAAAACAAATGAAGGAACCGGATCAGGTGTTTTCTGCACAAGCCCAAAATATGAGCAATCAAACTCACTAGGGAAGTACACTCTTTCAAGCAGAAATACATGCTATCTATTCTTGAGCCCTGGAAAATCTTAAAAGAGGTTACACTGACAAAAAAGTCCTCATAAGATCAGACAGCCAAGCAGCTATCAAATCCCTGGCATGTACAAGGATTACATCAAAATTAGTCAGTGAATGCATCCAAAATCTCCAATACCTGGGAAAACACAACAAGGTAACGGTATCCTGGGTGCCAGGGCACAGGGGAATTTTGAGTAACGAAGACGCAGACAGACTGGCCAGAGGAGGATCCGCAAGACCATACATAGGCCCCGAGCCTATCCTTGGGATATCCAAAACAAACGTAGAATCCTCCATCGCAGAATGGATCCAAACAAAACAAAGACAAAAGTGGATAAACTCTAGCAGTGCTAGACGCAGTAAACTCAAGATAAAACAACCCTCATCAAAACTGGCAAAAACACTGCTACAATTGAAGAGGGCAAATCTCAGAGGAGTGGTAGGACTACTAACTGGCCCCTGGCATTGAGAAAACATCTACATAACATGGGCATATATAATAGTATAAGTATAATCCCATTTGCAGACTATGTAATGAGGAGGAAGAAACAGCCACTCATATCATCTTCGAATGCGAAGCAACAGCTCAATGGAGGTTTAATTTAACATATAAAAACAACTCAGAGAACCACATTGAACCAATAACAGTCAATGACTTGTGACATACTTCTGTCGTATGCGGAGGTGCGTCAGCTCTCTTGCGAATCAAAACATCCGAAAGACCGGAAGGCTAGGTGCGGTCGTTAAAGATCCCCATGGTCCTTTTAAGAACGACCAAGTGGAACGCTATGCACCATATTCTCTTGAGTTGCTGGTGGCGGGCTGTTGCTGCAGGTCGTCACAAAGGGGCACACGATAGGAGGTCAACTGCCCGTAAACGATTTCGAATCGAAGTCCTTGCCAAACTTCATTTAGGATCTGACAGACACTATGGAAAGGGTTTGGACTTGCAGCAATGACAATATTTCTCCATCGCAGAATGGATCCAAACAAAGCAAAGAGAGAAGTGGATAAACTCCAGCAGTGCTAGACATAGTAAACTTATGATGAAACAACCATCACCAAAACTAACAAAAACACTACTACGATTGGAGAGGGCAAAACTCAGAGGAGTGGTGGGACTACTAACTGGCCACTGGCATCTAAGAAAACATCTACATAGCATGGGCATATACAATGATGATCCCATTTGCAGACTATGCAATGAGGAGGAGGAAACAGCCATGCATATCATCTTCGAATGCGAAGCAACGGCTCAATGGAGATTCAATCTGACGCACAAAAATGACTCAGAGAACCACATTGAAGCAATAACAGTCAATGACTTGATAATCCTGAGAAAAAGGATCGAGTCTATTGACTAAACCAAGGAACTAGGAAGGTACAAAAAGCCAGAAGGCTGCAGTGCATGGGGCACACAAACCCCGCTTCCTCGTACCCTTGCCACCATTCCATTCCAAATCAATTCACGCATTTTTTTAAATCGCCTTTCCCAAAAACAAATCCTCCTACAAATGGTCATAAAATCTAGACAGCTAGATCGAGGCTGTGCCGAAAAAAAGAAAATAGCCTAAGGCTTTGCATGTTTTGAGAGCTAGGTTACAGAGGTAATAGTATAATATTGTGTATTAATTTAATGTATTAATTAAAATGCTATATTCAAGTACAACAAACTTAGAAGACATAAAAAGGATTTTAAAAAAATTCAAACTGGTCATTTATCGATAAAAAGCAATATTTGAATACCTCACCTTATCGCTTCCAGCCAACAAATACCTTATCCAAAACGGTGTTGGGTAATAAAAATAAAAGTATTGTAAATTCAAAGTATTTATTTGGGTATTATATTACATTTAATCATGTAGAAATATTGACATTGTACCTCAATTTTACACAGTTTTTCAAACACTTAATGTTAAAATTTAACCCATCCATTCCATTTAAATATCCACAATCAAGAATTTACCGTATTCACTCGCTTGAGGTAAATAAATAGTATTACTCTTTTTCTATGTATGACTTGTAGTTTTAATCTAAAGTACAAATTTTAAGCAAGTGTATTGCTGTGGCACGGTAGCTTGTATGCAACAACTTTATATTGCCAATCCCTGATTAGAATATTTTTAGCGTTTAACTTGTAATTTTTAATTAATAAGTAATATTTGTAGGCAAAAGCTATAGTACATTAGTTTTAGTATTCCATATAAGTTCAGGAAGCTTGACAACAATGAAATATTTATAATAATATAAAATTAGCAATTTATCATTCATAAAAATATCCATTTCCAATCGCTTTATTGTTTTCGTTCTGCTGTAGAGAGACACATTATAAAAACAGTTGTTTTTTGTTTTAATTATTATCATTTTGCATTATCCTTTTCATAACTTAGACATGTTATCCAATTTTTGGTATTATCACATACAATTCCATTTAACACTACGTATAAAATACGGTGGTACATTGCTGAGCATGAATAAATTTCATATTCTAGCCTGTTAAAATCATATTTATATATTTACGCAAATGTATGAAGGAATTGCATTTTTTTTTTTTTTTTTTTTTTTTTCAATTTGATTTTTATGTTAAATCACTCGTTATGTATCCATAATAGGCACTATAAACTGTGTTATAGGCAACGGCACAATTCAGACTTTTTTACAAAATGTTTAGAGCTTAACTTACCAAAAAAAAAAAAAAAAAAACACTGTCAATTTTTTTTTAAATTTGTGTGTACCATTAAAAATCTTTGGGACATTTACACTTGGAAAGTTATACAAACTATAAAGCTAAAAGTTGATGTAATACTCTCCCTATTTGTATATATATATATTTTTTTTAAACAGCTTTTCGTGGGAAGCATTATTTGCTCAAGTTCAATGCCTAAATAAACTAAATGTGTTTTTTTTACTTTGGGTTTCTCCCAAAAATAGAAATATGTGTGAGTGAATCAAATATTCGTAAGATCATAACTATTCAGTCAGGCATTCACTTCTCGGCAAGCTCTTCAATAAAATGTTTTTACTTTTTACTTCTTTTCCGCTTTGTCTCCTTGTTTTCCAGCTCTGCAATAAAAGAAAGAAAAGAAAAAGAATTACTGCAAGTAGATAAGAAAAAGCAGACAAAAATACATTGTAATCCACTTCGTCCTGACTTTGTTTTTTACGGACACCGCATACTCGGTCTGATTTGGTTGCAACCCCACTAGGCATACTAAACTGTTTTTTTTTCTCTTAAAAAATTTAAAAATTTTTTAATTAAAAAAAAATACTTTTTTTAGTATTTTTGTCTGGCAATTTAAAGGGCCGGTAAGTTTCTACGGATTTGAGTAGTAGGGTCAGATTTGGCCATGGGGTTCCATTTCTCTAAAGCTACTTCTACGTACAGACGGCCAATGTAACGTAATCAGCAATTATGACGTGGGTACGAGGACATGAGAGGATTCAAGGCGACCAACTTAACTAAAACACGCCCAGCCCTCTTTTGAAACAGCACGAGCAATTGCAGACCCTAAAACAATATAAAAGTGGAACTGAACGAATGGAGAAAGAAATGAATACAGACTGTATGAATTCTCCGAATGCAAAGCAATGAAAATAGTTCCTCAATATTACAACCTGTAAAATAAAAATTTACCTCTCTCTCAGTAGACAGAAAAAAAAAACTTTTGAATAGCTGGCTGAGTGGTTAGGACGTTTAACTTGTATTTACCATGTTCGGGGTTCTGGGTTTGACTCCTGGCACAGAGCACGGCATTTATATTGAGAATTCATGAAAGAAGTATTGTATGGTTGGTGGGAAGTTCATAAGCGTTCTTGAATGACAGGATTTTTTCTAAAGGCCTTATGATGATAAAAATAATAATAAAGTTTATTGCACACAAGAAGAAGAAGAAAAAAATACATACAATTCAACAAAAAAAATAAACTCAATACGGCAAGGAAAACCGTCTGCCGGAGCTTGGATTAATTATTGACTAATCTTGTCAAATAAATGTACAAATGCATTAAAATAAATCTATGCTAAGTTTAACAAAATACCGAATCAAAAGGACATAAAACCGGGAATTAAAAATCAATGAGCGGAGCTGAGACCGGAGAAAAAGAAACACCAAAGAGTGAGGGCAAAAACAAAAAAAAAAAAAAAAAAAAAAAAAAATGAGTAAAAGAGAAAAGAAGTTTACTATTAGCCTTCAATAGGCCCAGGCCGCTTTAGCATAATTCACCAAGTCTGTCCAATCTGGTCCGTTGAGCAGTCTGATGATCCATTGACATGGTTCTTTCGCCCTAATGGCCTTATGTACTTTACATATTAGCCAAGAATCATTATATGATATATTCATATTCCTGTATTATATTTTTTCAGTGGGAAGAAGGTTTGCATGAATCACAGACCAGGGGCGATGGTGGGAATCGAACCCACGGGGTCTAAAAGTTCTATCAAACTGACCGTTCAGCAATCCCCCCAGGAGTTATTTTTTTACTGCCCACGGGGAAAAATTGAAAGAGAAGCTGACTGTGTCATGAATAGGCAGAAAATTACAAACATGTCCTTTGTAACTGCAAAGCATCTTTACAATGGTACAGACTATTCAGAAATGCAAGAAAGAAATAAACAAATTTGAACCTTGGAAAGTGCTAAACTACTTTTTTAAATTTGGCAGTAAAGAAGGGACAATTTCTGTGCAAATCTTTTAAGTCTTCTTTTATATGACGATCTTCGGGTGAATCCCTTTCACACGAAGCAAATAAATTTCTTGACGAGTGTAAAAATAAAAATAAGAAAAAATATTTGTAATACCAAAAAAAATGAAAAGGAACACTTGTGCCACAAAAATGATAAAGGTCCTCAAAAATTATATATTCAGATACTGTAAGGATAAATAAAATATATGATAAGTACAGACATACGGGATCAACTCCTTGCCATTAAAATTGAAAAAAAAAAAAAAAAAAAAAAAAAAAAAAAAAAAAAAAAAAAAAAAAGCAGGTGAGTTTAGAAAATCAGAGACAGTCCTTCCTCGTCCTTTGATAGCTCAGCTCACGCTCCCGATCCTCCGTAGGGGATTAGATTATCCTTTGCGATAAGCTTCCGTTTTTGAAAATATTGTTATAAGTATAAGAAAGGGAGACTGGTCACTGGAGACCGAAACAAATAGATTATTAACATTATAAATAACGCTCACAGAATCGAAGATGATAATTCCAAGAAATAGAACAAGATATTTCTCGAGATACAATTTTTTAAATAATAATACAGAGCTTCGACTTTTTGGTAGGAATATGATGAATAATTTGCTGATCGGCAACTTCGGTCTCGCCCTGTGAGGGGAAGGGGAACTGGGCAGCCTATAGAAACTATTTAGTTAGGCAAGTATTGACAGAATCACCCTGGGTATGGACAAGGTCGTAATTTTGAATAAGCAATCATCCAAAAGTTTGCAGTATGCAGTGGGTCTTATATATATAAAAAAAAAAAATTGTATTTGAATCATTTACCTGGTAGCTCCAACACTAGATCCAGAAGGAAAACCTTGAGTCTCTTCTTCACCCTCTAAAAAAATATATATATATATATATAACAAAAGGATATTTATTTATAAAATCTATTCATATTATTGGTGCAGAATCTATAAACCAACTAAAAATTCAGTTGAGCAAATGAATGCCTCAAAATCACACAAGAGCAAAAAACTAATGTTAATATCACATAATCTATTCATGCTTTTCTCACTAAACACCAAATCTTTTCAAATGGAGGCATGCTTTCACAGCAGCTAATAATATACTATTATCTGCTGAGAATCATAACATGAATTGTTTTACCGTTTCCTAAAAAGAGAAACTGAATTTGACAGGCGGTTTTAACAAAAAAAAAAATTTTTTTTTTAAATTTGGATGAAAAAATATAAACCAAGTTAAAATAACAAATACTCTTTACATCATGGAGAACAACAGGGAAGTGAAAAAAGTGTTTTATAATCTTAAAAAGTAAAAAAAATAGGAATATATAAAAATATCTAAATTTTTTTTTTTAAACACGAAAGCGAAAAAGTTAAAGAAGAGTTAGGGATAGAAAACAGAATATAAAGAAAACTTTTTAGGGAATGTTAATTAAAGTAACTGACCTAAATGTGTATGCAGGTTAAATCTCCAGTCATGTTCTCTCGGATCATATTCCGGATCTTCATCGACACTAATGTCATATTTTAGAGGTGGGCGTGAGCCTGCCATAATCGTAAAAGCAAATATTGCAATATAAAGACAAAAAGCATTTGTTTTACTGTTAATCAATAGCTACTCGTAAGGTCTGTACTAATCAAATACTCTGGTTTATTACGCCAACGTCTGTTTTGTTAACTATATTAAATACCATGGACAATATTAAGCACTAAAATTTAAAAACTACCCTCACATTTAACTACTTTGCAAACTACTATTTACAATGCACAATATAAATGTACACAGAAAAACTTTTCAGGTAAGGATTACCTGCAATAAATTTTTCTTTGCGTTTATTTCGCAAAATTCTAACTACATCATTATAAATAATATTAAATTATTACTTTTATGAAATTCCTTGATTATATTCAAATTATTAAGTTTACCTAATGCTATGTACTTTTCATTTGTTAATTTTTAGTCCAATTTTAAGCAACTTGCAGGCCAAACAAGGGATCAAACATAGAAAAAAAAAAAAAAAAAAAAAATTACCCACTGAACAATTTGTCTGTGCACGTATATATTTGAATTGACGGTAATGAGATTAGTACAGTCCTCGCTATTTAACCAATTCCATTCGTGCGTTTAAGAAAAACGACAAACGGAATTGGATTTTTAGTGTTCGCGCGATCAGCCATACACACCAAGCCTAATTTACCAACCGGTGTACGGTTGCGTTTAATCAATACTCGTTACATGCTTGACTACGTAAATCCTTGTTTCATTGGAAAATTTTATCGCAGCCGCCAATGAAACATGGCGTCCTCTTTAAAATATTTTCAAATCGTGGATAGATCCAGTGTTTCAAAAGCCTATGGTTCAGACTGCTTGATTTTTAGGACGGGGGTCGAAACAAAATTGAAAATATTTACATCTTTTAATTATTTTAAAGTAAAACAAATAGTTGATTTTCTTTTTGAAAAGGTAAAAAATTAGTGTTTCATAATTAGTTATTGTGATTAATGAAATCAAGGAAAGTTTTTTTTTTTAAATTGAGTTAGTCATTTTTAAAGCATGCACTTAGTCGTGATTTTATCTTGATAAATTTCTTTTTATTTTAACCTACATTCAGGATATTTCATGCACAAGGCATTTACTATAACTAAAATTGTTAACCTCGGTGAGGGATCTCCGTTTCTTTAGGCTGCTGATCACATTTTACTGTTTCTCCTACAAACATAATTTCTTATATAACATCAGTTTTCCAATAAATTTTTTTTGTAATTGTTGTTAATAAAAAAAAATAAATAAATAAACAAATTAAAAAAAAGGTATGACTACTATGGGAATAAGTTAGTAGTTAGTAAGAAAAACTACCTTTGACTTGAGAAGAGGTAGTGGTCCGTTGTATAGTTGTAATACTAGTCTGAGACTCGATTGGGGAGGAAAATTGGAAAGTTTCGAGTAAAGGAGAGGTAGAACCAATTTGAGCATCAGTTAACGATTGCAAATATTTTTGCAAATCTGATCCAGTGAGATTGGTCGTATCCCCACCTAATTCTTCGGGGCGTATCACTACCCTTTTTTGAACGACCCTTTTTATATGTACATTGCCGTCTTTATCGACTTCTCGGGTTTCTGTAACATCTTCGCCAGGATCGAACTTTTCAATGTAGTCTCTTAATCCCTTTTCGGCATCTTCTCCTTTAAACGTTATCTTGCGGATTTCAGGAGGCATTTCGACCGTCCTGTGTATCATCTGTGGAAAATCGTCATCTCCTATAATGGGCTCAATTACTTCTGTGACATACGGTTTTCCCTCGTCGAACCAATAGCTGGCCCGTGCAGCATCTTCTTCGTTGTCGTCGACCATTGTGGTCGAATCCCCTGATGTAAAGCTAGAAGACATTACGGAGTCAGTTTCATAATGATAAGTGGCATGAGTTGCTGTAGAACTAGTTGGTTCAAGAGAATCAGTGCTTCCGAGTAGAAATTCTGCTCTAGGAGGTGGCATCCTGTTAGTCGTCATGCCAACTGCTCCTTCGACACTGTCTTCTTTTCCAGAACTTAAATCTCCTTCTTTGCCACTGGAGCTGCTTTGATCTGCTCCCGCTCCTTGTTGCTCATCTTCATCAATTGAACTGGCTTGAGTAACTTTGCCTTCTAGCGAATCAGTGGATGTTACGTAAACACGTTTTTCTCCCATTTCAATAGAATCAGTCATTATATCTTTTTTCTTGTCTTTTTGTGACGCTTCTATCGAGTCGGTGCTTATGGACATTACATCGTGTGACATTTTTAATTCTAAGGAATCTGTACTAGTCGTAAATGGATCAGCAACACTCGTTTTTGATATTTGTGTTTTAACTTCCAGTGAATCTGTACTTGTTAGAAGATCATCACCCAGGTCTTCCCAGTGTTGTATGTAGCTTTTACCACTACTGTAACTAACTGGTTGATCTAGGTCCAATTCTGGTACTTTTGATATTTCTTCTATTGAATCGGCTCTACCCAATGTTTCACATTTTATCCCACTCTCGGTAAAATCTTTCTGTTGGCCCATGAACTGTTCAACATTTGTTTGTGCCTGCCTGATGATCTCATCGATTTCGAACATTCGTCTTTCGTAATCGTCTTCATCCGATTCTGCCCTGTTGAGACCTGCAGAGACGGTTGTGCAACTTTCTGATTCTGAAGTCTGACTCTCATGCCCCTCTTCTATTTCCGATAGGAGCGATTCTTCTTCGGCTTTTGCTTTTTTTTCAATATGCTCTGCAGCGATGCAAGCGCTTTCTAGGCCTTCAAACTCTTTTAGTGACGCGAGGGATATATCATCTCCTGCGCTCCTTCCGTGTTTTCTACTATTGCTTGAACTTGTAAGTGAATCCTGTGAGCCAAGGGATCTGTGTTTAGTCGATTCTAACGCTATAAGATTTTCTAATCTTTCAAATTCTTGTAACGAACTCATTGAGACATCATCGTGCTCACCCGACCTTGTAAAAAATTTGCGACCCGCTAAAACATCGTAATCAGGAGTGCTGCTTAAAGACGCTTTCACACTTCCAAAACTTCCGATGGAATGACTAACTTGACTTCCCATACTTCCAATTTTACTACTGCTCTCTAAATCGTTGATATCTTCTTCTTTGATATCTTCTAGAGGACCTCTTTCAAATTCTATGTCGTAGCCGTAGATAGGTGCCACAGGTTCACCTTGAAATTGCATTTCCATCCATTTTTTCCCGGCTTCGACTTCTGGTTTAAAATCTTGCTCTCCTGCCACTGGTGGTGAACTTTCAGTTGACGATGCTTCAACTTTCTCTTCTGAAACTTCTTTCTTTGAAGGGCTTCCGGAATCAAAATCGAATAATATATCTTCTTCAGTTCCACCACTGTAATATTTCAATTTAGTGAGCTTTGTCGTGGTAGTCGGTGGAGAAACTACAATTTCATCTTCTTCTGGCTGTTTATACGGCCTTGATATTGGCCTTGCCTGTGAAATTAATATCCCTTTTCCTTCTGTGTCTTGTTCTTCGGCTTCTTTAGCGACCTCTTCTATTATCACAAACTCATCTGCTATGTCCGGTTTTTCTAAAATTTCAAAAGAATCGCTAGTTGGAGAATCGGTCATAGATTCGTCTTTTGATTCTTGTCTCAAATCGGAACTAGTGTCTTCTGATGGAAACGGTTCATCTGCTAATAATTCTTGATATTTATCTTCTGTAAAAGTAAAACACTTCTCACTACTTACTTCTTGCTTTTCTTTATCGGGTATTGCACTGGAAGGTAAGGGTGTTACGGGCCCTTCCAAATTATCAAAGCTGTCTTTCAAAGTTTGACTTACATGCTGTGTTATCGTAATTCCAGGTACAGGTGAAGATCTCAACTTTGTATCAGTCGGTTCCTCTTTTAAGCTTAGTTCTTGGGTTTCGAGTTCGTGTTTTTCAACTATTGGTTTTTCCAAAATAGTTTTGGGCAAAGATGAATCGGGTAGTCCACCGTGGAAAGCAGCTTCAGCTTCTGTTAATTCTTGTTCATGCTCAACTTGTTCCAATTCATACGGCATCATCCCTTTTTCTCGGATGGGACTAATATGAGCTTCGTATTCACTTGTTCTACTGAAAGCTCCGGAGTATTCCATTTCTAATTCTGTCACGCTGGCTTGTGCTTCTGATGAGAATTCTGGGGTATCGTCTTTGATTTCACACTCTTCAATCGGTTCAGGTGTTTTGGGCCTTTCTATCGGATCTTCTGTAATAATATCCGTTGAACATTGTTTTAATAATTCTGCCAATTCTGAATCTGCGTGATCGTCTGAGAAAGCTGCCGAAGGAAGTCTCGATTTGCTTACAGAAGCACTTATATCATAGTCATAACTTTTTATATCGTCGTGAACGTAAGTGTCTTCCAAAACAACTCTGCCTTCTCTTATATCACGGTGTAAACCTTGGTCGGCTTCCGTTTGATAAAATTCTTCTTCTAGGCGTTCTGCTTCGTCAATATCCTTTTTTTCTTCTTGAGCGCCTTCTTTTAAAGTCAAAGATTCACTGTATTTATCACTTTCGGCAGTATCTTCTGCGATATCTTCTGATTTCTTTTTTTCTACTTGCCTGGTGTGAAAAACAGGTATCATTGATGGACGAAAACTCGTGCTTCCGTTCCTTCGATGACCTCTTTTTTTCACTTCAGGCTCGCCTTCGTCATATTCAGGAATGTAATCCACTTGTGTGGGCCCATTGCTGTGGGATGTAGTTTTCGATGTCACTTGAGTACAAACACTTTGTACTCCTTGTTCTATAACAGAAGAAGTTGTAATTGTAACAGATTCGAGTAGGTCGGATGACTTTAAGGAAGGAGACTGGGTAGAAACTGATTCCACTTTGCTCACAACAGTATCCACTTCTTCTTGCTCTTTAGAATCTGAAATACTGAACGCCTCAGAGGTAGCTGATACAGTTAAGCTTAATTGTTCAGATGTACCCGAGCCATCCATTCTTGCAGATTCTGTTTTTGACAGTTCCACGACTGTGTTTAATGCAGTAGTGTCTAAACTGCTTACTAAGCTACTGACATCTTCAACACTTGCCATAAATTTGTCTTCAAGACTGTTATTGATGTCGGTATCAGCAATGATCCGTCTTGGTTCCGGTTGGAATGTCATCTCATGCGACCTTTTCATGCGTGCTGATGACTCTTGGTCAAGAACAGGCACCTCTTCCTCGGATAAATCTTCTGTCGATATATCAAAGCTGACTGATTGTTCAATTGATTCAGAAAAACTCTGCGCCTTTATTTGTTCTTCGACTTTATGAGACTGTTTGCCACTTTTCGCCGTAGCGCTTTCGCCATCTGTATCTTTTTCGAGTTCCATCGCCGACGGTACTAATGTTTCTGAAGCCTCACTCGAAACTTCTACACTAGCTAAATTGCCCGAACTTTCCGAGTCGAGGGATTTCATGGAATCTCTCGAACTAAGTGAACTAACAGCGGTGTGATATTCTTTTGACGTTATTGTCGTAGAATGGCCAGAAATCTCGTGTGATATCGCTGATTCGTATTCAGATGAGCCTGTCGCACCACTCATATTTGCTACCAAACCCTCTATATCAGATGACAGTGGGCGACTACCAGGCGTTTTTATGCTGTCTGATGTTTGTTCAAAAGATTGATAATGACTTTCACCAGAACTTGAATAAAGTTCACAATCGGATTTCTGATCTTGTTTTACAGTAACGTGTGTTTTTTTATGTTTTCTTGTTACAAATGAGCCTATCTCAGCTCCATCAGAGCCAAATTTTTGCTCTGATGATGAGGAGGTAGAGCCACCTTCGTCTTGAACTGGCGATCTTCGATCTTCTGGCTTTGTTTCTGAAACAGGAGAATCTGATGAATCTAAAGTATCTGTAATCTTAATTTTTGTATTGTCTCGTAATAATTTTTCTGTAGTTTCTGTAGTTATACTTTCTTCAACTTTCATCTCTACACTGCTTTGAACCTCTTGTAAAGTTTTTTGAGTTGTCTTTTCGATTGCTACGCCTACTTCTTCTGATTTGGAGAGGATTTCTTGTTCTTTACCTCTCACTAAATCTTCAGTTGATTCAGATTCCTTTTCTGTTCTAGATTCGACCTCTTTGATTAATGATTCATTAATTATCTGAGTTTCAAATGATTGCTTGTACGAGTGTACAGATGACATTTCTTCATGATGACATTCTTGGATAGTTTCGTTAAATGTGTTTTCCAGTGAAACAGATTTAAATTCAAATTCTGAAGGAGATTCTTTTGTAATGCTGTCTTTTTTCTTTTTCTTTTCTTCGATCAATTCTTCTTTGACTGCTTCTAACGACTGTTTGACCTCTGCAAGCGTCTTTTCAACTACTTCTTTTCCAAACGGTTCTTGGTCTAATTCTTGATTATCTACATCATCACTGCTGTCATTTCCTTCATCCAGCGGTTCTAACCGTCCAGCTTGGCTCTCTAATGGAGAATTGTCTGTTTCAACGCCACTGCTTCTTAAATCTTCATCAGTTATCTCCATACTGGAAGTTGTGGTATCCGTTCTCATCAACTTCATAATCTGATCGCTCTTTCTTGAAAGCGGTTCACTTAAATCTATAGAACTCCTTACCTCTGAGTGTTTTTCTACCATTTCGAAATCATCTTCAACATTTATTGTTTTTGTGAGCGTACAATCTAATAGCTTGGATTCAATTTCATCTACAACATTTTCCGCTATTTTACGAGCTTCAGATTCGCTCATCAGAACTTCTTTAACGCTGGAGATAGTTACGCTTTTGCTTTCAGAAGTTGGGAATTGAACTGTTTCTTCTTCCATCGCCTCCACTTCTTCTTGTACGGGAACTTCCCAAACTGTGTCCGGAATATGTTCTTCTGGGGTGTAAACAATCCTTTGTTTTATCGTGTCTTCTGCGTCCAGGCTTAATTTTCCATTCTTTTCAGACGACGCCCAATCGGTAATTTCCTGATTTTCTTTGAATCTCGCATCTTCCGGTGTCACGTCTGATTCAGAAAATGTGTCTTCGCTTTCACCCTGGCTGGAAGTGAGTGAGCCAACTTTTTCTTTATCGGACGCACACGGCATCGGTACTCCCGCCTCTTTAAGCCCTTTCATAGTTTTTATATCTTCATCTATTTCTTTTTCCTTTTCACTGTCTTCCAATTCGCTTTTATCCACGTGGACTTCAAGTGAATCTGAAGGCTTAGAAATGGCATCAGCTTTATATTGCAAGGCTTCTTGTACAGTCGTACTTAAAGTAGAATCGTAGGATTCTTTGTGTTCTTCTACTATTGCACTAATTTCGGTTTTTGAGTCATGCACTTCATCTACTTTCTGTATTGAGCTGGAAACGACCTTTTCCACAATTTCTTTATTTTCTGGTATATGAAATTCAATTTGTTCTTCAAGTTCGTTGCTAAATATATCGCTATGAATCTGTCGAGATACCATAGCTTGTGCGTTTGGAGTCGGCGGTTTTGTTTTTTGTTCAATGGATTTGTGCTCAGGGGACGATTCTTCTTCTAATTGTGCCATTAATTGTTCTACCACCATTTCCTTCTTGATTTGTGCTTCAAAAACGCGTTTCTTTGCTCGTACGTTGCTATTTTCTATTGAGCTATCACAAGGTAAAGAGACTGATCTCTCGTAAATTGGTTTTCTGTGTTTCGGCAAAGCTTGAACTTCATCAGTTTCACACAAATTGAACGCATCATTGTCGTAACTTAATTCCTCTAATTCATGAGCTTTAATGTACTCTAATTCAGAATTATCACCTTCCAGACTTAGCGAGGGTTCCTTAGTAAATCCAGCAACTACTTTCTCAGTAGTTGTGGTACTTTGGACGTTTAAACTATCTTCGTCTATATCTGAAGCTTCTAGTTTTCTGGAAGCATCTGAATAGCTTGACTGAACACTTTTCATTACATCTGATGAAACTGTGCTTGAGGTTAAGCTTTTTCTAGGTTTGGGTACGGGCGGCGTTTCCTTTTCTGGCATAGTTTCTGTACTGCCGCTAGATATTTGCTCCCAGAACATTTTCTTCGTCGTGTACGTTTCATTTTCGCTCGGTTCTACGCTAGGGCTTTTCGGGATTGCGGAAAAATCTTGCGGCTTGACAGGAACTCGGGGTGAAGGAATTGGTGGTATTTCTCCCGACTCTTCTCTCTCCGGTGTATGGCTGCTTTCTAAAAATACGCAAGTGCAAAACACAAACACAACAAATATAAGTTAGTCAATTATTAGTGAAATTATTAGCTTGTTATATTAGGTTACTAAAAAGCATTAAAAGCCAATGAAAAATTTAATTATTTTAAACAAAATTTTACTTTCAAAGTACCATTATCGTTAATCAAGTTAATTTCAAAATTAAACATGCTATGGTAGACATCTATTCAACAAGAGGACCTAGCCCTAATTTCTAGATTGACACTGATATTCATTAGTTACAATAAATGTTAATACTTTCTTCCCGTTTGAATTACCTTCGAGTGAATTATTCTCATCTGAACTTTGAATAATTTGGCGTTTTGAACATTTAGCTTGGGCAAAGTTCGTTTGATTATTTGAATTCGCATTTGGGTCTGGGGTGCAGTTTCTTAGAGTTATGGGTGGCCCCATAAAAAGAGTGGTTGGGAGAATGCTTGAAAGATTTGGTTTAAAGATGTCACAAAAGCCTAATCAACACAATATACATTTTTTAAAATATCAATAATATTCGACAGTCATCATATGAATATAACTTTGCTATTACTACTAACAAATTTCAAGCACTTCACTTAATGGCTAGTATTTGTTTTATTGTTGTATTTCGCAAATTAATACTAATATTTTCATGTTGACCGATAAAAAAATTATAAACTAATTATTATTTTTTTTTTTTATAAAACCTTTAATACCTTGTTGAGATGGGGATATTTCTTCAGAACTAACAGTAATTTCTTTAGAATCAATGTCTGAAGGTGTCAGTCCGCCTGCTTCCCATTGATGAAGTGCTTGGTCAACTTCCTCTAACGACAACTGTGAAACCATTTTTTCAAATTCTCCTTCGGTGTGTACGCTTTCTTTCGGATCGGCTTCTTTTGTCTTGGAAGCCATCCTTTCAAAACACTTTTCTACTTTTTCTACATTTCTGCTCGCTTCGGATTTGTCCTCTTCTTTGACTTCTTCTATAGAAGGCTTTTTTTCGTCATCGTCATACAAATCGGGGCTGAAACGGATTTTTATGTTTCGTTTTGCTTCGTGCGGCCTTTCGTATGGTTCTGTCACCATGTAGTTTTCTTCTTCGTCGCTTTCATACGCGTCGACCAAAAAATCGGTGACAACTCTAACAGTAGGTCTTTCTCCTTGGGGTAAACGCTGTGATCCGCCGAGGCCTGTATTCCTTCTCGTTTGGGTGGGCGTTGTAATATACGGTTTTGCTGGCGAACTGTCATCATCACTGTATTCATACCTTTCACTTGTAACATCTTCCTCGACGCTAAATGAAATTTCAACATCTTCAGAAACACCCTCATCAATCAGTAGATCTTGATCACTTGTATCAGTAAAGTTTGCATCTTTTTTGAATTTTTCTTCGACTTCCTCTTTGACAGTTTCATCTTTTGGTGTTGGTTTATCGGAAGCAAGCAAATTTTCCGTCAAGTGTTTTGAATCGGCTGAATCGTGTTTTGTTTCTTTATCTTCTGCATCTTTTGTTAGAATTTCTTTTGAAATTGTCTTTTCTTCGATTCCTTCCCCTGCAATAACGACGGAAATACAAAATTTTTTGGCAAATATCGTAATTTTAATTTCTGGAGAATACCAATCATATTAAAAATGAATACAACTTCCTTTTAACACATAATTTTTTTTTTTTTTAAATGCATATGACAAACATATTCTTGTTGCTGTGGCTTTTTTAAAAGTTTTAGTGTTAAAACTGAGTTAGTATTTTAACAGAAAATTCTATCTCTAAACAGAAACTTACAAACAAAAACCCATGCACTGACTTTTATATTTCTTACCATACACACTAACTTCTGGCTCATTTGGCATTGACCAATAACAATATCCAGAGCTTTCTAACTCCATTCCAGGATATGGTACAATGTATTCAATACTGGTTGTCTTATAGTCCAATGGCGTGCTATCACATGAAAAAACACTGTCAACTGATTTGTGTTCCCTTAAGGGCAGGCTCAGTATAGATGGGTGCAGACTTGGCAACGATCGGTTGAACTTTTGAGTTGACATATTTGACTTCTTTTTCACCACGAGAGGGTTACTTTTGACCAGAATGCTTATCGCGCTTCCTCCGGTTTTGTGTCCCACTTCTAACTGAACTTTAGGCTTCTCGACTTCATATTCATCTTCGCTTGTACTGTACGATTCGGCTGGAGAAGGTGTGCAACTGGATTCTCTAAATTGTACCGTATGTAAACCCGTAACTGGACTCTCATTGCCGATCCTTGCAGTTATCATATTCCAACATTTATTTTCCGAATCTGTTTCTTGCTGTGGGTCATTGACCGATTGATGGTCTTGCCGGTCTGAATTGACATCTTTTAAAAGTTTGGAAATTTGGTTTTCAATCGCATTCAAAGAGTCTACAGCATCCTCTGAATCATTGACTTCTTGTACACCTTCAATCTCCATGGATTGGACTTCAGGATTCCTCAAGTGAGGAAAGTTTGTGTAAAACAATTCTTCTTCTACTTTTATGTCATTCAACATATGATCAATTGTCTCTTCTAACTTTTTCAATTCCAAATTTTCAAAAGAGTAAGTTGGCGATGCATCTGATTTTACCTGGTTTGCAGATGGATCATTCGCTGTGAGATAATTTTGAAAGCTGCCGACTGAACTCAATTTCAAACAAAAGTCAGAATCTATCGAATCGGCACTGTCGTCGCTTTTCTGCTTATGGAGCATTAACGGGACTTTGTCAATCTGCTCACTCATTTTATAAAGTATACCGCAAGTCTCGGTGCCTTTAATTGTGGAAACGGAGTCGTCCGGAGATTCCGTCTCAGAGTCGGACAACGAAAATAAAAGTTCGCTGAAACTTTCCGTCCCGGTGTCGAAGGCCAGGCTAATCGTCGACTCTGCTGAGCCTTCGTTTTGAAATATTAATTCATTCTCGATCTCTGAATAGCCGAGTTGCGGTGGGTAAACTGTCTCTTCTTGAAGTTCAGTGTATAAAATACCGTTAAGGTTGTCGTAAGAACTTTGACAACTCGCTTTGGGACAACTAATTATTTCATCCGGATTCCTAGCCATATCTTAAAAAGAAATAACAATATATCTTTATGAAAAAAAAGAAGATATAAACGACAGATTTAATCTAATCAATAAACAAAGTTATTATTGAAAGTTCATATTCAAAGGATTGCCAGCAACAAGAATATGATTTTATCATAAGCCTTTATCAACAATGATACTTTCTAAAACCTGATTACTTTAACTTACCTAAAATTTTAAACTAATTTTAAATATATTATAAACCAGGAATAACATCAATAAACATAAAAAGAAATGGGTTAAAAATAGCATATTATCAAAAGCTAAAGAAGTAGGCAAGGGATGTCACTATTACACACATTTTATTATAACTACTTTGAAAATGAAACTCTAAAAAAATGTCATGCAATATATCATGTTTAATATAAATATATATTTTTTTTAATTTATCTGGTATACATTTTGAGCATAGAAGATTTTGTTTTTAAAAGATAATTAAGTTGCCAATCACATAGGGATTCGAAGTCAGAAGAAAAAACAATTAAGAATAAAAAATATAGGTATTACACATTAAATTAAAAAATAAATAAATAAATAAATAAATCACATTTAAGCAATCAGTGCTTGAAAAGTTAGATATAATAGCAAATATTAATTTAATACCTAGAAGATGAAACAAAACATCATACATAAATCCATGTTATTCACACAAGTAAAAAAAACCTCTTCGTTCTCACATTTATTTTGATAAAAAAATCTGTTTAATTGTTTGTGATCTGTTTTGAGGCATTTTGTTTTGCACTATGAGTGAATTAACAAATAGAAAAAAAAAATTTAGTTGAGTGATAATGCATGGGAAAAAAAAAATCAGTAACTACAAAACGCAGAACTTGAAAGAAAATTGCAGCGAAAAAACGGAAATATTGAATACAAATTCTGTTGTATAAAAATATTCAGATGAAATGAAGTAGCTATGAAATGAAAAGCAGTGAGAGAACGAATAGAAATAGAAAAAAAAATCACATTTAATTAAATAGAGTAATTGAAATCTCTCATGGAAAAAAAATTGGGAAATTTAAACAAGCGAAAAAAAAAGAAAAAAAAGTTCTGCAATGAAGTAGATTAGAAGCGAGAAAAATATTCATGCACATGATTCCTGGCTTACACTTATTTAAAACCAACGTTTTACCATTTACTGTTGTAAATTTACTATTCCCACAATCGTTAAAACCATTTAAAACAAAAATGTTTAATTTTTATTCAATATTTACTTATTGTCGAGCAATGGGAAAATACAAGAATCGTAGATGATTTATCACATTTATAACTAAATTTATCAGAATTTAGGACAATTTTAAAAGTAATTTTATAACTTTGCTTTAAAATTTCAAAAAAAAAAAAAATATTGGTCCCTTTTAATTTAAAAAAATTTTTTTTTTCTCCATATTATACCGACATTTATAAAATTTAAAATATTAATTTACTTCAAACATTCTGTACTTTTTTTTAAAAATCATTTTCTAAAAAATTAAAATTTGTCAGAAATAAGTTTAAAGTACAGAATCCCTGAAGTTGACAGAGTAATTCAATAAGTGAAGTTGTGAAAATTTAATAAATTTTTTTTTATGGCGTGTCTTTTTAATTGTGGTTTATTTTTTTAAAACTTACTAAGAACTTTTTTGGGATCTATTGCTTCTTTGGTCGTTTCTGTCGTGTGTCGCTCCCCTGAAACAATACTTTTGATTAGTCCAAAGCGAATGGAGCAATTTTCCCCTAGGACTAAACAAATAATAAACAACAGTACAAGCTTTCATAGTACTTCAATGCAACTAGGTAAAGGTAGACAAAAGGATAAGCACAAAAAAAAAAAAGTAATTTTAAAATGCACCAACAAGCACAAGTCAATTGCATTCATTCTAATGTACGAAGATTCAATTTTTCTCAGGTACCTAACTAAACAATTATAACGTTACGATATAAAAGAAATATTTTCAACAGTACGGGTTCAAATGTACACAAGGAAAAGTGTAATTTACCGCCTCTTCCATGGTTCTTCATACATCTCGGCTTCCATTTGTACGAAGAACAACTTTTCGGACCGGTAAAGCAAATTTTAATGGATGATCCGTCGAAATTGGATCTTTTGCAGTGAGCTCTCGATTTCGAATTGCCTTTCATCTCGGCTATTAAAATTTCCTCCACATCGGTTAAAGGCTCCGGGTAGGCGTTTCCTTTAATGTAAGCCGACTCTTCACCTTCCATTTCAAACTTTCTGGTGTGCTTTATGTGTATGACTGAATTGTGGTCCTCTAGTTTTTCGTTCTCTGACGAATTGTACGACTCGACGTTATCGTCTTGGGAGCAGATAACGTCTTCAGTGTCAGTTGCATGGGGAATTGGACTTGGCGATATTCCTACAACTCTCGGGATTTTTTCATTTACACTTTGTTTTACAATTTTTGAAAACGCGTTTAAACCCTCCTTTGTCATAACGTAAGTATTACTGTTCAAAATTTCCGGTGATCTGGGTTTGCCCCAACAACAATCATCTTCGGTTCCTTCACCAGAAAAATCATCTATATCAGTGGTAGGAGGTAGATTTGTCATTGTTTGATGCGCAGTATTTAAACATTCTATGTCATTTTCATTCAGATCTTCAATATCAGTTGCACAGTCACTTATTTTAGTGCTTAAATTTTGATCGTCCAGTTTTATATTAAGCATAGGCTTAGGATTGGATAGATCAAGTTCTTCTGTGTCTGTAAACGGATCCTTTGCTTCAATTTTTACCAGAAGTTTGGACTTGTCGATAAGATTCTCTTGATTTTTTATTACTGAACTTTCTGTTCTTGGCAACTCTGGAGTCGGATATCGCACATAATCTTCCAATTCGAAACCAGGAAGATCTTCGACATCGGAGTATCCGCAGTCATACTCCTCAACCGTTAGTGTTTTACGATCTGATTCTTTGATCGGCATAATCATTGATACGCCGCATTTATTGTTTTCGTTGCTAAGAACTAGTTCGCATTTACTGACGGGTAAGAAGTCGACTGCTTTGGACTCATGTTCCTCCTCCAGATTATCTTCGTCACTTTCAAACGCCTCAATGTCAGTCGCATAGCCGTGACTGTCAGGTTGGACGTTTAAAACATCTTTTTTAAATTTATTACCAAAGTTGCAAGTTCTTTTATGTGTATCCATGTTTTGTACACCTTGCCCTCTTAGCTTTGGTTTAGAACTCGGGTTTTTACAATTACCGGAGTTTTTGTTTCTTTGAGGTGCAATTCGTCTCGGATTGTCATTTCTGCTTGAAAAATTTGAACAGTCACTTTCAAGAAATTCAGTATCAGTCGGGGCTTCTTGTTGCGACTGAGGTCTGATAGCCAAAACCTGTTTCGTTTTTACATTCGTCGGCGATTTTACGCTTTTACGTGATGGGTCTAAGTCTTTTAATTTTTTATAAGACCATTTGTTTCTGGCTTGGTTGTAAAATGAATCCGAATCGTCACTGTCAGTGGAAGATCTATTTGGGAATTTATTATGGCCAAATTTTTTGAACCGATTTGTATTTTTTTCAATATCAGATAATATTTCAGTATCTGTTTTGTAGTCTATTTCAAATCCATTGACTTTCAGCTTGTTTTTATCTTTTTTAACAGTTTGATAGTTCTTTGGTTCGGGAGTTACAACGGGGGAATGTTTCGTCGGGGAAATAGTTCTTTCTGACACTGAAATGTTATAAGCATTGTCATCAGAGCAAAAGTATTCATTTGATTCGTTCAAGAGTTGTGCATTTTCAACATCGTCTTCTGACATCAGATGGCCTTCCGTGTCCGTTCCGTCGTTACTATACTTAAAATCATACTTAACATGAGGTTTGAATCTTTCTAATGAACATGTCACAGATCTTTGAGACTTATTCGGCATTTCGGAATTCAACACTTCCTCGCTATTCATGCCTATGTCTAATATTGAATTTATAACATCTTTTGGATAATCTTGCGCCGTGTTTTCGTCATCGCTCGACCACTCTAGATCTGTCGTATAAACGTGATCTTTCTTTTTCTGTAAAAAGCTGTCAATAAATTCACAGTCAGTGGCACCTTCTGACGGTACATCGGATAAAGGATCGTTATTTAATGAGTTAGAGTCGTACGATGTTACATTTATCTCAGGTATAGATTTCGACATTTTGTTGTTTTACAAGCCTTTAAAAAAAAATAAAATAAAATAAAAAAATTGTTTAATTTATTTATATCCCTTTTTGCTGGCCAATGATAAAATAATTAAGACTAGAGTTATGTTTGGTTATTACAAATTGCTAAATTTAAACATGATTATAAAAAACTAGAATATTTTTAAAAAACCTCGATGAAAATAGAACCATTGTTTGATTTTATTATAACTTAAGGGTTTCATATATGTATGAATTAAGTTAACAGCTATGTATAATAATAATTTGAAATAATCTGGTGGTAAAATCTATTTCTAGTGTTTTTGTGATGTCTATTGCAACTGAAACTTAATAAGAAAAAATTGTTTCTTTTTGTTTTTCTGTTTTTTTATGCAATACAAAATATAATGTACTACTCATCAACGGTAGTACGTTTTATTTTATACGTAAAAAAATTTTTAAGTTAAACTTTACATACAATAATTGCAGTCGAAACAATTGACACAAATTGCATATTAGCATGTAAAATATTGATTTCAAGTTTGATCGCTACCGCATGCATCTACAAGAAATTGATATGTCAAGAAAAAGTGTTTTTTTTTTCTAAATGCAATATATGCAGTTGATTTCTAAGTTTGATGTGGATATTTTAATACCTCCAATAGAAGCGGCATGCTGTTAACAGTTGCTTCCTGAGGTGACTGGTCCAAAGGGGTTGGATTACCTGCTTCAAAAGAGATATCTTCTTCGGTTCCTTCTGAAGGCATCCTCTGCCTTGAAGAAGGCCTGATAGACATCACATCAAGGATTGGTGACAGTCTCTCCTCTGATACCCTCCTTGGACCTTTTCCACATCTTTCTAGCATAGTCGGACTCGATTTATGTTTAATTAGAGAGTAGTCGACATCGCTGCTCGAGCTTTCGACCTCAGAACCTGATCTTAGTTTGGGGCTCATATTGTCTTGTGTTCTCTTGATGAATTTAGGCGAAACAGGGGATCCAGTCAGTCGATGTCTCGAATCTAAACTAATATCATGTTCAGATGATGATAATGGAAGTGCTACAGAGTCTGATAATGAGGAATCTGTAGTGTCAACAAGTGAAAGCTCATTTTCATATTTAATTAATTTTCTAAGGGATTCTGGTTGTTTGAAAACAATTTCAATACCACCTGAAGAATCTACAGTCCTCGTAAAAACTTCGGATGTAAGCATTTGTACACTACCTGACTGCACCTTAGATCTCATTCTACTGGGACTGGAAGGAAGTGAAACAGGTCCTTGCCTTCTCTCTAAGCTAGAATGCCTTCTTTTAGATTTTGATGTAAAGTCTGCACCACTTCTTCGTCTTCCTTGAGCACTCATCGATCTCTCATGATCACCGTAAGTAACCGCCGAGGGTGCAGATGCTGCTCGTTTTACATTATCAGAAGTTTCCTCTGAAGTGTGAGCTTCAGAAGTTATTTCCAAAGATGTACTTTGTAATGAAGAATGAGATTTTGCACTAAGTCTTTCAACTTCGTCTACAGCTTGAAATATTTCTTGTTTACAGTCAAAATCAAAAACGGGAAGTTTTGTATCTTCTACTTGAGCAGTTTGGACTTCTTGTTTAACAATTTTTGTGAATTTATGTGTTTTAGGTTTTTTATCTTGAATGGCACTAACAGTTGCAATTTGCGTCTTTTTTATACTCTTACTTTCTACTTTTTCTACTTTCTTTTCTGCAATCAACTTAGTTTGAGAGGGTTGGGATGAAGGCGCGGGTTGTATGGCTTTTAATTGAGATTTAGGACTTCTGTAAAGAGTTGTGGTGCTAGTTTGTCGCAGCTTGCTTTCTTTTGGCTCTTTTGGTGCAACAGCTTTTAAAGTTTCAGTTTGTTTTGGTATTTGTTTAGGTTTGGTATATGATTTTTGTTTATATGATCTAGTTTCTTTACTGATTTTTTTTTCCGGTGTTCCTACGACTGATGAACTGGCTGACGAAGACACCATACTTTTTCGAGATATACTTGAATCACTTCTTCTGTCTTTAAGGGTACTCTCCACTTTTATGTCACGAGATAATGTTGAAGCCATGTAACCTCTGTAGCGAGTAGTTTTTGATGTTGAGGATGTGGTCGTTGCAGACACAGTTGCTGTAGATGATTTTACTGCAGACGTGACAGTTGCAGATTTTATTAGTTTTGTTGAGGATGTAGAGGATGATGATGACAATTTTGACTGTCGTACAGTAGTTCCTCTTTTAATCGTTTGACTTTGAGAAGTTGTAGATATTTGTCTTTCAGTTGTACCTTGCTTTTTAACTAATTCAGTTTTTGCAGAAACTTTGCCGACTGATTTGACATCCTTCTTTGGAAGAGTAGATTTATAAGGAACTTGACTAGTAATTTGCTTAGAACTGGTAATTTGCTTTTTAGAAGCTGTAATTTCAGTGTGGGAAATTGAAGATTTTTTAACAATAGTAGATGTAGAGGTCAAGCCAGAATACCTAGATTTATATATTACCTTGTCCGTTTCAGTTTGCTTTGGCTCAATTTTTCGTGCAACTGGAGATGACGGTATTTTTGAACTTTGTTTTAACTGACACTTTTTAAGACCAGATTTTGTAGTTGTTTCCTTTGCCATTTTGGGTATCTTACTAGACGGTACAGGAGCAGTCTTCTTGACAGTTGTAAGTTTGGACTGCTTAAAATCTAAACTAACGGATTTTACACTTCTTTGAGTATTTGAATCGGATGAAGTTATACTATCAATGCTTTCTGGCTTTTGGCACACTTTACTTGCACGTGTGGAAACCGTAACTTCTAGGAGGTCATCTGTCATATATATATCATCGACTACGATAGAATTATCGCCGAATGTGCTATCACTAATTTCAGAGAGTTTGATATCCGAAGAAATTTGGGAACAAACTGCTGCTTTATCAATAACAGATTCCTTAGGTATGTCAGAATATTTAAATACATCAGAAGAAATAGTAGGTGGTATATCATGTGATTGGTTATAAAAATGGGGGTCTTCAATTGAAAGAGGAAAAGCACCTTTGATAACATCAGGTGGCAAACCAACAACTTCAATAACAGATCCTTCTACTAACAATACTTCAAGAGATTTTGAATCTAATTCATAAGAACGACTAGTAGCAGATGCAGTGTTAATGGTGGAAATTAGTTCCCTTTGATTAAGTGGTTTGTCAGCTAAGCTATCCTCGGGTGTCGGGGATAATTCCGCAACGTCTTTTGGCGTTTTGTCAAGGTCTGTTATCGCCTCCGGCTCTTTTTCTTCTTCCAGAGAAGCGGTTTTGGATTTGGGTTCGGTAGTCTTTTCAGTCGGTGGTTTCGTTTTGTCCGTTGGGCTTGGCAATTTCCCGGGGAGGTCTTTTTTCGGTTCCCCGGCCTCTTCAGGCTTGTCCTTATCAC
>CM077113.1:10602931-10637132 GCA_039619505.1 Cimex hemipterus
TTCCAGGACTGTCGGTTTTTCTGGAAGTAGCTCTACTTCCTTTTTAGAGACGTGGGTTTGTTTGACTGTAGTCGTGGTCGTGACGACCGTGCTTTCAAATGTGGTCGGCCCGTCAAAAGGAGTACTTTCTTTGGGTCGTTTAACAGGTATGTGTATTTCTTGTCTTTCCATTGGTTCGTCCTCTCTTTTTGATTTAATTGTTGGTTCTTTTTCTTTACTTGTTTCGTACCTTTGGCTTGGCCTTTTTTCCATTTCTTCTGTTAATGATTTTTCAGTTCCACTTGATTCAGGGCTACTTGTATGAGACGGAATTTTCTCATCTTCTATAGTCGTAACAAAATGTTTTTGTGTTTCTGTTAATCCTACTGTTTTGATTGTTTTTGTAATTTCTTCTCTGTGCTCTTCAACTTTCGTTTGTTCTTTTTCTTCTATGATACTTTCTATATCCATTGTGAATTGATTTTCCGGTATTATATCTTTTCCTTCCGGTGTCGGAGTTAAATCGGGTTTCAGCTCTTTCACTTCCTGTTTTATTTGTCTTGTAAATTCTTTCACTTCGGACATTAATGCTTTGACGTCGGATTCACTCACTTTACTGATGTTGGTTATATCTTCCGTTTGAATTATTTCAATGTCTATGTCAGTTTCTCTCGATTCCTGTACAATTTTCTTCACGCACGGTACTTCAATCACTTCCTTTTTATATTCCTCTTCTGCCTTCATTTTACTTTCCATGCATCTGACTCTTTCTTCAAAATCATGTAAATCTTCATCGATGAGTTGCTTTGTACCTTTCGTTAGTGCTGTGCTTTCTTGAATGCATGTTTTCGGTTTTGTGATTCGACTTTGCACTACAGTCCGTTCGAACTTTTCTTCTTTTTCCTGAGCTGATTTTCCTGTTTGTGATTTCTCTTGAGCTATAAAAACCTCGGTCATAGTTTTCTTAATTTGTTTTTCATTAAAATCATTTTGATCCGGTTGTGATTCTAATGAGAGTGAGATTGTTTTACTATCCACGTTTTCAGGACAAACCATCTTTGATAAAATCCCCTTCTGCAATTCCATCAATTCTGTTAATTTGCTTGTTATCGTTACATCTTTTTCTTTCGGTTTTGCACCGTACATTTTGTCAGGTTTTGGTAATTGTTCAAAGTGTTCGATCAAACGAGCTTCTTCATCTGCAGTACTTTCAATATCGTTGATATCAAAGACAATAATTTCTTTTTTATCATCACCTACATCACCGACATCATCATCGTCATCATCTGCATATGGCATGTCATCTTTCTTTCTTGAATAATCGACCTTTTCTTCTGAACTCTGTGAAAAAACTTTCTGCAGCTCTTTAATTTTCGTCGCGACGGCATGTTTGGTATGAGTCGGAGTCACATGTGGGCTTTCTTTCTGTTTTTCAACCGCCTTTTGGGTGTCGTCTTTTCTAATTACTTTGGTCGAAGAGTCTTCAACGCGTTGAGCGTGTTCCTCTATGTACTTCACTATTGCTTTGACTTCTCCCGACCCTGATCTTGTAACTAAATCTTCTTTCGAAAGGATATCTTTTTTCTTTGGGAACATTTGTTTAATGCCGGTTTCGTCTGAATCGATAGGGCTTATACCTACATCGCACATCTTAAGAGTATCCGTGCATACTGAAATCTCAGCTACTTGAATTTGTAACGGCGACAAGGCAACCGTTTCAGTCTCGACTTCCATAGGACTGCTGGCTTGATCTGTGAAGTTAATACTTTTTATTTCATCGTCTAAAAATTGAATTTCTGACTGGGGTAAACCGACATCGTCGGCTTGAATAGGGCTCAATCCAGCATCCGTCAACTCGGCTTCTTCGATCTCACTGCTGTTGATAAGAGTGTCTGAAGCGATTTTAATGCCGCTGCTCGCAGGCTGTTGGGCCAGGCTTGTTTCTGTGATAGTCCCCCTAGTCAAACTTATTCCCGTATCTGAAATATGATGAGAGACACTGTATTCCGTGTCCGGACTTTCGTCTAATGGCGAAGTTTGCGAATCATAAGTATAAATACTTTTCTTCCCACTGAAATTGACTGAATCCTCTTTCTTTTTATCTTTTTTGTCACTGGTTAGTATAACTTCCTCGTATGTTCCATCGTCTTTGTTTGCTTGTAACGTCGAATCGAAGTCTACAGTGTGTGAAGTCTTTTTCCCCCCTAAATCCCGTTTTGTAGTGGTCAAACTAATATGGGATTGAGAACGGATTGATATTTCTACGTCGTGAGCTGTATAAAGTGTAAGTTTACTTTCAGAAGTGGCACTGGCTTCTTTTGTGCGGACTTCTTTCCTTCCAATTATCAGTTCTATTGTCGGCGGTTGATCCGTTTTCGCTTCGGCCATAGGATGAAAGGCGTCTTTATCAAGGGGACTCGTCCCTCTGTCTGAATGTGTATCGTCTTGTTTATTAGTTTTCAAATCGGATTCCCAATTAACTTTTTTTTCTTTTTCCTCCCCATCCCCAACACCCCCGCACAGTCTTTTAACGTCTTTCGTTTTTTCCGAATCGCTAAATTTGGGATGCTCCCGATACTTAGAATCTTTGACTCCTTTTTCGTCCTCGGGAGACGATTGTACTACAGGGATTAGATTTAATGCACCAGGGCGGGTCCTTTGGAGGAGAGAGCTTTCACGCAAACCTTGGGTAACTTGATACGATGGGACATGACTCTCCTCAACAGGTGTTGGTGTTTCCAACGGGAACTGTTCTTGGAAACCATCTGTGTCCAATGAATCATCATCGTCTTGAGGTGAGGCTGTAGGCACTGTGCCGTGAAACACAAGAACATGTTATCCTTGACACAATTATTTAATAAACAGCCACACTCTCAGTCTCTCTCTCTCGCTCTCGCTCTCTTGCGCGCACTAGGTGCCAAAAGGAGGAGGTGTTGGGGTGTCGGGGGGTGAAATAGATTCAAGAACAGCAATTAAAACAATAAGAAGCTCGTCTTGCCGAGGAAACCATTCAAAGAAAGCCTATAAACTACAAGTAGCAGGGAATCGATCTGTGCACTGTATATTGTGTCTCCTGCACCTTATATTAATATTTCTCTACTGTGAGGATGATAATAATAATTTTCATTGGAAATTAATTTTTTTTTTTTGCAAAGTACATGCAAGCCGCTCTTATTATTGGATGAATCCCTCCCCATTTCGTTTATTAAGTTTTAAAAAAATATATTTTTTTTAAAAATGAATATCATTTTCTTACCTACATGTGATGAACTGAGTCTTATGATGATCTTCGATCAATATTTTAATCACGTTAATAAAGTAAAAGTCCAGCAATATAACTTACGATATCTTGTATCCTGAATCAACTAAGTCCAGTTTCTGAAACTTACTTTCTTTTTTAACAATTTAGCAAAAATCCAATGGTTCATGTTTCTTTCTTTTTTTAAATACAATTTTAATCAATTGGCCATTTTATAGTGTTGATAATTTTGTTTTATATATCATGATGTTGTTTTTTTTTTTTAAAGAAATTTTCCCACATCTGAGTTTATGTTGTAATACTTCAATGTGCATAGATGAATGAATGCAATGTAAGATGAAAAAGCATAGCATAACTACAATTTACATGAATTGAATTGAAAATTGTTTTAAAAAAATCCGACTGTGTCATGTATTGTAGTGTGTTACAATGATTTTTTTTTTTTTTTTTTAATGAACGTCTAAGGCACACAAATATTATAATCACAAATGTACAAACAGAAATTATCAAATAAAATAAAAATGCAAGCATGAGTACACCAAGATGGCAAGTAATACTGCAGAAACAAACAGAAAAAAACGAGAAAAAAAACTAACAAGGCAAATTAAATGCAAGCATAGCGTAAAATAAAAAGTAAAAAGGGAAAAAGGAAAGGGTCATTAGGAATTGGGAATTTTATAACTAACAAACACCTTAATCGATCTCTGAACTTTTTTTTTTTTTTTTTCAATTTAAAAGTTACATTATTAAGGTGTTTGTTACTATTCAACAACCAATCACAAAGCACACACTCACACTACAAAACTGATAATAAAACTTTTTTTTAGTATAAAAAAAAGGAGCTTATAATTATACACAAAATTATCAATCGAACATAAAAGAGACTTTTTTGATACAAATTGTTTTTTAAAAATTAAAAGCGTACAAATTACTTTTAGAAAAATAAAATAGTTTCCACTAAAGAAAAGACTACAAGAGTTAAATAAAATGAAAAATTGCATAAGATAGAGTAATATTTTGTATTGCTTGTAATTAATAACTATACTTAAATTTATGTTTACGTTGTTTAAATCATTATAATAATTAAAATTAATTTATTTCTATACTTTGGACTGTCGTTTTCGTTATTATTTCGTTGTGAATATATTTTTACATCCTTAGTAATTGTATAGTAAAATTTCACTAATTTTACAAAATACAAATGAAGATGTAATATTTATAAACTATCTTGAAAACAATTAATTAAGGTATTTTAGTTGAGATGAAAAAGTCAATGGCACGAGCGGGATTCGAACCCACGACCTTCGGATTGATACGCCGTTGCCCTAATATTGATTTCAATCCACTCAGACACTAACTTCCCACCACATCTGCACCTTTTGAATTTTCCCTACTTTTTGCCATTTTTCATCAATTGGACAAGCGGACCATAAAATTAGTCAATTTATCTTGAAAACTTTCAGCATGGGATCTTTTTAAAAACAGTGTTAAATGCAAGTTTCGATTAAAAATAAATTGATTATTCTCTTTACCTAAGGTATCGGTTGAGATGAAAAAGTCAACACAACAAGCGGGATTCGAACCCACAACCTTTGGTTCAATATGTCACTGCTGCTCTATCACTTGAGCTACCATAGCCTCAATCCACTCGGATACCAACTTCCCATCTAACCCCCACCTTTTGAGTTTTACCTCCTTTTTGCTTTTTTTATTAATTGGTCAAGTGGACCATGAAATTATTGAATTTATCTTAAAAACTTTCAACATGGGATTTTTTAAAATAGTGTTAAATGCAAGTTTTCTATCAAAAAATAAATAGATTATTCTATTACCTAAGATATCAGTTGAGATGAAAAAGAAAGCGTCATGGGCAGGATTTGAACCCACGACCTTTGGCTCAATACGTCGCCGCTGCTCTACCACTTGAGCTATCGTGACTTCCATCCACTCAGACACTAATTTCCCATCTCATCCCCACCTTTTGAATTTTTCCTTTTATTTGCCATTTTTCCTAAACTGGTCAAATGGACCATGAAATTATTGAATTTATCTTGAAAACTTTTAACATGGGATTTTTTTTTAATAGTGTTAAATGCAAGTTTTCTATTAAAAATAAATAAATTATTCTCTTTATCTAAGGTATTGTTTGAGATGAAAAAGTCAGCGTCACAAGCGGGGCTCGAACCCATGACCTTCAGCTGAATAAGCCTCAGGTCGTGGGTTCAAATCCTGCCCCATGAACTTAATTTTTTCACCTCAACCAAGATCATAGGTAAAAAGAATAATTAACTGAAATAATTAGTATGGTGAATTACGACCGCTAAACATATATGAATTAATATATTAAAAATAAAAATTTAAAAAAAAAATCCGACAACCTTGACAAGGTTTAAACTTATTCTCTCATGTGCTCATTGCTCAAATTATTGTATTTTCTTGTTAAAGACAATTTGTAATAAAAAAAACCATTGTTTAAATGGCTATTATTGTTAAATTATTACAGAAAGAAATTATAAACTTAGTTCTTCGCATTTTGTATCAGTAAAATTATCCGATAGTTTCTGTTGTTCTGGGCTTAAATTTGAATTAATCATTGGCCAGTTAAGAGATGTTACTGTTACTCCATTTTGAAATATTTCTTAAGGCATAATAAAAAGTAATTTTACCTTATAAGAGCGATGTGAAAGAAAGTTTAATACTGACTAGTCAAAAGAGAAACCTTATACGTTTTCCTTCTCTTATGTAGTCTCTTAATTGGTTTGTTTGGAAGGGTTAGATCAATATGAGGAGGGGGTGAACTACGTTTTCCATGTTAATCTTCAAACTAAAGTTAACCTTTTTATTGTTAAAATTTATCCGTGTTTATTAAATCGTCTATTTTATTTATTTATTTTTATGTACTACATGAACTTGCGATTATTTATTTTTCCCCTTGCGGTTTTTATACGTAACAAAATACAGCGCCACTTAAGAATAATTAAAATATTCAGACCCATCAAATAGGCTGAGTTTAATTGATTGTTTATTTAAGTTTTGATTAATTACAATTTGGCAAATTATTCCAACATTCTTACTACGGTAATAAAAAAAAAATTATATAATTTTAAAGCCTAAGATGAAACCTTACGATAAATTTTGTTGGCTTCTAAACCTTGTAAATCAATTTGCTTGTGAATTTTGTTCAGTGGAAACAAATTTTTAAAAAAATATATGTATAAATTTATATAACGTTATAATTAATGACTGGCCTCTTTTATAGTTTGATATGTAACAATCAGCATTTCAATTGGATTTTATAGAAGTCACGTTTTGATGGTTTTTGTCGCATAATGGATTTTGACATATGAAACATACTGAGTATAATTTTTCTGAAATGCTGAATATTTTTCAAAGCTCTCAATGTTATTTTTAGTGTTAGGCTTATTATTTATTGAAATAAACGATTGAAACGTACCTTCACCAGATAACAAAGATGTTTGGATATCTGAAGACCATTTTTTGTTATCTGAAAACAAGACATTGTATGATTACAATTTGATCATGGGCGTAAAAGAAAAGTGTCAAAGCTTGGAATATGGATGAAGAAGGAAAAAGGTTTTTTTTTTTTTTGATCCTGCCGATCCTCTGTAGTTTTGTCGTCATCATCCTCAGTTGATAATTTTGTATAAAAATTAAGTTAACTAATTTTGTGGTTCGCTTGATCAGTTAATATATTGCAATTAATTAAGGTTTTTAGTTGAGATAAAAAAGTCAATGGCATGAGCGGGATTCGAACCCACGATCTTCGACTTGATACGCCGCTGCTCTACCACTTCAGCTTTTTTGACTTCGATCCCTCAGACACACTAACTTCCCATCTCAACCCATCTTTTGAATTTTCGTTTTTTGTCATTTTTTAAATGTCGTGTTATCTATTAGATTCTTGGAGACAAATTAAAATATCATCGGTTGATATCTTTTGCGAAGGTACACTTCATTTTATCTGATTAAATTTACTAGTTTTTGTGGTCTCCTTGACCAATTAATATATTGCAATTAATTAAGGTTTTTAGTTGAAATAAAAAAATCAATGGAACGAGCGGGATTCGAACCCACGACTTTCCGCTCAATATGCCGCTGCTCTACCACTTGAGCTATCGTGACCTTGATCTACTCAGGACACTAACTTTCCATATCACCCCACCTTTTGAGTTTTCCCTCCTTTTCGCCATTTTTCAAATGTCGTGTAATCGGATTGAATTCTCTACGCCAGATGAAATGGCCAAGTGTACTTCATTTTAAATCATTAAATTCACTAATTTTGTAGTCCGCTTGACCAGTTAATATATTACAATTAAAAGTCAACGGCACGAGCGGGGTTGGAAAGAGGGAAAATTCAAAAAGAGGGGCTGAGATGGGAAGTTAGTGCTCGAATGGATCGAGGTCACGACAGCTCAAGTGGTAGAGCAGCCCCGTATCTAGCCGAAGATCGTCGGTTCAAATCCCGCTTGTGCCATTTTTTTTAATCTCAATTAAAAACCTTAATTAATTGTAATAAAACTTAAGCCACCCAACAAGAACTTTATTTACCATCTGTCATTTTTAACAATGTCGATGATAGTTCATTGATTTTCAAAAAACTCCTGCTTGCCCATTAAGTAGCTATAGAAAAGCACAAAACAATTTGAAGCTTGATCTTTTCACTTTTAACCAAATATGCAAGAGACATAAATGGAAAAATTTCTCCTAGCAAAACTGTGCGATTTTGAGGTTAAGTAACCAAGTGTGTAAAAACAATCATCATTGATAATACAATATTGTAGTAGGTATCGTATACCTTCTTGGGCTGTGACATGATCTACGATTGTGATAAATATGTGCCCACCAAGATTAGACTGTTTGGTAGAATTATTCCCTTGTGTTAAAATTACGAAAGCAAAGCGAACACAAATTTTACAAATTACCGGAAATTTCAATTCTTACGGAATCTCGGACGCTAACACGGCAAGAAAAGCAACGAAGCGGTAGAAGTGAAATTCTCACAAAGGGTCAATATGCAATGAAGCCATCCGAGACGAGTTAGAAATATATTTTATGAAGGAGCGAGCCAATAATGGCTTTTTACTACGTCGACAGAATGGACAAATCCTGACTAGTTAAACCTCCAGTGGGAGGAAAATTTACATTGTGTTTATCAAAACTTTTTACAGTGAAACGCTCATTACTGTCCTGCTTGACAAGGGCAAATTTATTTAAGAAATTGAACACATTTTCAAAATGTGCATGATAATGAACGTTTTTAACCGCATTGATCAATATTTTCGAAGATCTTAGGAATTAATTAATACCAGGCTTTGCCCTTGGAATTTTAAATGAAAATCAATAGAAAAAAAATTGTATTAATTAATCTCTTCTTTATGACAGAAGTTACTTTACACAATTTTTATGTCTTAAATACACATAAAATTCTTTCCGTTCTGTGCGGTTAAAAAAATGATTAAAATAAAAAATAATTTACCTGGAGGTTCTTTGCTGAATTCTGCTGGGCTCGGTGGCGGTGTTTTAACCACCATTGGAGACAATAAATCTGCAAGCGAAATAGCACAATTTCAATTTATTATATTTTTATTTGTCCTACTATTTTATAATGGACTTTTGCATTTTTATTTAAAAATTGTGCACTTGATAAACAAAAATTGTATTACCTTGTGGTTGTGCCTTGACGACTCCGGTTTTCAATTTTCCTAATCCCTGACTCACTTCTTCAAACAATTCTGAGTCTCGCCTGTAATCAGCTGCTTGTTTTTCGTCTACTTTTGTCAATTCTGTTGTCACTTTTGTTTCTGATACATCCTAATAGGGCAGAAGAAAATAAATAAATTTCTTTGCTTCTATTTATTGTTGTTATAGATTGATAATTTTATTTTGTCACAAGTTTGAAGTGAAAACTTAAAGTTCGTCCCTATGGTTTTCCTAGTAAGAATAGACAAACTAGGATAATCAGGGATGATCAACCAAGGAATTTCAACTCAAAATATTTTAAATCACTATAAATATTTTTTTATTACCTTTTGTGTTTCAGACGATGGTAGCTTATCTCCTGGCTTTTTCATTGCAAGCCCTTGCTCGAATGAAAGTCGTTTCTCTTGGAATGAAAGGCTTTCTTCTTCAACGACACCTTTTTCCACGGATTTTTCCCTTTGGACGACAGTGACGGTTTCCTGCGCCACGCTTTGCTCTTCTTTTATGAATTTCTGCAGGTTCTCTAGCTGTTTGATTTTCTCTTTCGGCGTGATTCCCATTTCAAATGATTTTCGCTTTTCGTCGAAGGACAAGTGTGCCGGCTCGGGGGAGACGGCTTTTTCTTCGGCTATCTCTTTTTCGCCCGACTCGTCCAGCAGTTTTTTATCTTTTTCTGCAGTTTTTATACCCGTTTTCAAACTTTCCTCTATTGTTTTAGTTTCTTTTGTCGTAATCTTTTCCTTTTTCTTGTCGTCAAAGTCCTGAGACAGTCTTTTCTCGATTTCCTTCTTTCTCTCCGACACACTTTTATGTAACTCTTCTTCGACCTCTTTTTCTTCCGCGCTGTATTTCTTCTCATCGTGATCATGTTTGTCAATGGCTGAAAACAATCAGTTTAGAACACCATATCGAATATTATTTGCAAATATATATTTATAAAATAAATACCATCTTTCACAGGAATTTGCTTGCCTTCTTTTCTCTTATCCTATTTAATCAAATATAAATTTTTTATGAGTTTATATAAATATTTAATGTTTAAATATGGTTTTTAATTACCGTTATAATTTCTTTTTGGACTGTTATTGTTTTTCTAAACACGTTGTGGCAAGTAGTGTAAGAAGGACTAAGGTCTTCGCTTAGAACGTAGGGATCAGTTTGGTCCATACTAAACACAGTTTGTTGTATAATATCATCTCTACCGATATTCCTAAGGCCCTTTTCCAGTGCCGAAGCTAAAAAAAAAAAAAAAATAAATAAATAAATAACATAAATTTAAAAATATTTTTATCGTATTTTACCTGTTGCTTTGTTTCCAGCGCTCTGGAGCCAAAGCCTGAGCAATGCAAATCCCTGTTGGGCCTCGCTAAGATCACATAATTCAGTCTTTATGCTATTTATTTCTGAGGTACTTATGTCTAATTCGTTCGCTAGTTTCACCCAGTCTTCGCCGAGGAGATTGCTAATGTCTGACAGCCTTTGTAAGCCACCTGGATCAGAATCATTTGTAATGTTTTTTTCTTCTACAAACTAAATATTTAAATTATATAGTTACTTGTGTGTGTAATATAAGAATGTTTAGGAGTTTCTTGGTCATGAAGATCAGAATCAGGAATAATTTCCTCTGGTAAAACAATATTTAATATACATATCGGTTGTTGTGGAGCATCACCTTTAGCCACCTAGAAACATATTACATTGAAGCATGTAATAAATTTATGGTATGGAAATCATACCTTTGGTTCTCGCATAAATATGATCCTGCCAAGAGCATCAGCATGAGGATCTTTAACTCTACCAGTGAAAGGCAACCTATTTTCTTTGAAAGCCCTGAAGCCTAACTGGAGTTGTTCCCCTGATTTTGTCACCGGGACAAGATTTCCAGCAAATTCCAAATATTGCATTTTTCCTTCTAGAACCTTAATACAAAAAAAAATGTGAATAATAAAATTCTTATAAATAAAATGTTAAAATTATCTACCTCAACATCTCTACTCTTGGCAACTTCAGTGAAATGTTCTTGATGTTCTAGTGTCTTGTCCTCCTTATCATCTGTCATACAGAAAACCCTAAGTCTTGCTTCTGTCGTGTCTACCCTCTTTGCAAAAACAACAAACCTAAAATACACAAAATAAATTAAAAAAAAAAAAAATCACAAATCAAATCTGTAAAGAAAATAAAGATGTGTATAAAGAATAAACGTACTTGGCCATAAAAGGTACGTGAATCGCTTCTCGATACAATTCGGTCGCCATTTTCGTAGCTTCTGATATGTTACGACAGTCCATGAGCCAGAACCTGGCAGAAACTGTGGTAGTAAACGAAACGCAGTCATTGACGAATGTAAGCGGCGTCGAACCGGTAACATCCTCCCATTGAGCACGTGTCGTACCACCTAATTCAATCATACAAATACTATAAATGTTAAGCATTTATTTATACATAAATTTTAGACTAAACACATATCAATATTTAATTTCTTCATATTTACAAACAGGATTTTTAATTTAATATTAAATTTCAACACTAAATAAATTTTTATACAATCACCATTTTTTTTTTTTTTTTTAATTACAGTGTATTATTAATAACAAGATGCTCTAAGATTACGTTATGATTATTCAAGCAGATATAAATTTTTCTTTGCTAATTTTATTTTATACATTTTATTTTGTAAAGCAATCACAAGCTATATCGATTTTTTTTAATGTTGCAAACATGTATGTAAAAAAATTACTCAACTTTTTTTCTTTTTTTCTTACATTAGACTCATGCATTTCAAAAGTTTCAAGTTCAACAATTTTTTAAAGTAATTACCAAATAAACAGGTTATAAAATTGGTTCGATCAATTTATAAACATATTATGCTATAATTAATGATAAATAAAAATGATTTTTTATCGTTCTGAAATTATTTATGCTAGCAGCCATGCTATGTCTACGCATATTCTACACTGACTTGCCAAAATAAAAATTTCACCATACAAATATAAAATATGTACAGTTAGAAAAAAAACCAAACATACTTTTAATAATAAGCACAGTATAAAATGTGTTTTTTATTTATTTCATTTTTAAAGTTGTCACAAAATCGTAATTATATATTACAACTATAATGAAAATTAAAAGTCTAAATGATGTATTGTTTTAATTTGCAATTTTTAAATATAAGATTGTAAAATAATTCTGTAGGGTTTTTCGATAATTCAGTTTTATCCATGTTGTATTTTGAAACAATTTTTATTACAATTTGAAAAGTTTTTTTTTTAAAAAAGAAGTTTTGAATTGCCAGTTTCGTTTGGGAGCTCATATTTTTCTGAGACATTTTGTTAAAATTGAGGAAAATTTTGTGACATTTTGGTGATGATGCTCTACAAGAAATCACTGCCCGTAAAGGGTTTGCTCGGTTCATAAGCAAAACATTCTGGTCGTCCCTCAACAGTTGATTATGGCCAAAATTCAAGCTTTTGCACCGTATAACTCACACTTAATGACATATAAAAATTTTATGCAACAGGTTTCAACATAACTGAGCGAAATTGGATATGTTTGTCAGAGCGATGAATGTGTTTTTCACGCATCGACCATGAATAATTTATTGGACCTCCTTTGATTTCCTCCTAAAAGCAGTATAAAAGGCCAACTATTAAATATATCGATAACTCTTTCCTGGACAGAAATGTCCAGAGAGGAAAATCCTGGAAAAAACGCAACAAGTCTCTTTGAAAAACTAAAAATCTGGAATTTGTCCGAAAGAAGTAATTTTGTGTTTTGGCGGAATTGTGCCGAATAAACCGTACATTTTAGTGTATAATGCATACAATTGTAGCAATTAAAGTCAACAATTAATCGAAAGCGGGTAGGGGGATTGTTTTCCACTACAATAATATTTGCCTCATAACTACAAACTTTGCAGATGCGACAGAAATTCTTCCAGCTTGGCTGGGATTTTTTTATATTTTTTTAAATTATTATTTTTTTATAATGGCTTTATGTTATTTGCATTGCCAAAGACAATGCGCATTCGTTTTTTGGGGTAAGGTTATCGTGAAAAAATGGCCTGAGGCGACGGCGGGAATCGAACCCACGATCTACGAGCCGAGTAGCTCATGCTAACCACACGGCTACCGTGGCCCCTACCTTGGCTGGGATTGCCGTAGCACAAATTTGTCCTAACATTGCAAATTAGGACTGCTCCTTGAGATTCTGACCAATTCGAGATTTGGAAAAATACATTTTTCCGGGAAATCTTTACTTCACTAATGGACTGCAGAAAACACGTCGAAGAGTTACTCGCTCAAAAACCTGACCGGATATAACGTGGAAGATAGTAAAGGAACAAACTCGTTAAAACATTTTCAATTAAATGTGTCCACAAGTACGTTAAAGTTTTCCAAAAAAAAAAAAACCTCTACGGATTTTTTTTACAACCCAATGTTACACGTGTATTTTTACGTTTTCCCAAAAAACATAGTTGTCAATCTAAAACATGCACAATATACTATATCAATCGGCAATTTAGTTGAATTATAATTGAAGATCAAAGCAGGTAAATTATAGTACTAGATTTAATGAAAATCTTAAAAAAAAGATACTAAACATTCAGAAAATGCAAAACTTCTATAATATTTTAAAGATTTTTTTTAGTTATTTACAATATTTATAATAATTACCTAAGTCTTTAAATTAAAATTTTATTTATGTAAAATTATTTAGATGAAAGTTTAATAACAATATCATAGGTGCACCTCTGATTATAATTTAATATGTACACTTTTTTTTTTTTTGCTAAAAAAACCTATAAAAGGTAGTCAAAGTTCTATATGTAAATTTTTATAGTTGTTTATGTAAATCATAAATAGTAATAAATAAATGAAATTATTAAAATTTTGATAAGCAGCATATTAATTTTTGTTGCTTAAAATGTTACAATTTTTTTTTGTCAATTTTACAAAAAAAGAAAGTTTAACTGACAGTATGATAAAGATGACTGATTTTTTAGCAAGACAGGTTTTATCATGTCACACAAAGCTAAATGTAGTTAGATGAAATAAAAACAAATTAAATAGCATACAAAGCGTTTCAAGCGTCCAAGCAAAGTCAAAAACAAAGGAACAGATTCAGCAAATAAATAAGCGGCTAAATGTTTCAGAAAAGACCCTCTTTGTGCACACCTATATATTTCATATAGTTCGAATATCAATTTGTGTCTAACGGAACAAAAAATAAACCAACGTAAAAAAAAAATTCTCTATACTTATTTGAACGATATTCATTTGAGAAAAGGAGCCAAAGCATGTCTTTCGTTTTTAACTTCTCTGCATACGAATAACCCCTTTAAAATTATATTTCAAATTTTGAAAGTGGAACAAACTGTTGAGAAATAGATAGCATTGAAAGAAGTCTTGTGCTGCTATTAACAGTTATAAAAAACAGTACAGGATGTAATAATTAAAACATAAGTGACTGTGCAAATTATACAAAAAAAAATCAATTAGTGGCTTAAACTAATAGATAAAGAGTTATTAGTGAACTAATGATTGGCACCGAAATAATTTGTTTTCCATATGCAATTGCTTATATTCAAACAGCATTATATGTACGCATATTTTTATAATGATTATAATATTCAAATTTGTTGAATCGTTTTAACTCAACTGGGTTTTTTTTCTCTCTATAAAGAACATCCGTACATGTATTGCTGATTTTCTAGTTTAATTTAGAGAGTAGAAGAAAAAAAATTGTGAAAGATAAGAAGATAAAAATAAAACATGTAGGCAGTGTTAATAAAGTGTCCAATGCTGTTTAAGAGTCTCATTGGTCATAACAGCAGGGCTAAGAAAAAAAAAATCAATTTTGTAAATAAGGAAATCAAATTAAAAAAAAAAGAATATATAAATATATATAGAAAATGTAGAAAAAATATGAATAGATAGAAGGGGTTTCCCATTAGAGTATTTACCTCTGAGAGATCTTTTCCGAAACACGCCTGCGCAACAGTGCAGCAATAATCAAAAGTGGTCAGGTCAGATATTATAAACATTTTTTTTTTTTCTATTGGCTTAAAGGGGCTGGGAAACTTATGACGTAGGCAAACATATATATTTAAATATTATATCATAAATAATTTATCAAATAAATTTAATCGCCCTCAATATATATTTTTGCCTTGATTACTGTAATGAAATAAAATTTAAGTGCTTAATGAAATCGAAGCATTTTATTTTTTATTTTTTTATTTTTTTTATACTGAGTTGATGATAAAAATGATATATGTCAAGAAAGCGAAACAAAAAATATCTCAAGACTAATATAAATGTGTCTCTAAAATTGAAAACGTATTAAAGGGCTTTCTTTGTCCATTCTACACTGACGAGAGCTAAAGGATTATTTAAAATAATTAAATTGGAATCAAAGAACGCCCTCGCTAATCTATATATACGACAAATCTATGATACACAACTTCAGAATAGCAAACATTTACGAATAAAATCTCTCTTTAAAATCATGGTACATTTTAAATTTTATTCTGTAATTAAATTCTAGCATTATTCATTATAATTCAATGCACTATCTCATTATTAAAAAATATTTTCTACACTGGATATGTACTGGATCTATCTAACATAATACAAAATGCACCAGTTCTAATCTTGGTTCATTTTAATCAAAAATTACTAATTAAAAAAAAAAATAACTACACATGAAACCTATTGTAAAAAAAAAAATTATATAAATGTCTAAACTGATACAGTAATCTAGGTTGCAGTTCTGTTTCTATGCACATTTTTATCACGGTCACTCATAATAATACTCAATTATTCAAATTTAAAACTCCTAGTATCCATGAAGCTGTCAAGAATATGACAATACAAATACAAATTTAATTTAAACTCAATGAGTTTTAAAAAAATTTTTTTTTGGTAAGTTTTTAAAAAGTTTTAAGTAAGTTAATGAACAGAAATAAAGTTTTTGTTTGAAAGATGTTCTTTAAAAAAAAGAAGAAGAAGAAAAACTACATCACAATGTGCACATGTGAATTTGAAACACACTTTTAAAATTAAAAAAAAATATATGTGCCATAGACTAGGCAGACCAAATCACTATTACATTTATTTTAATATTTTTTTTATGAGAAATTTTTTATTCGACAGGGATAATGTTTTAGTGCCAAACAGCACAAAAATAAAAAGTAAATTAAAAAAAAAAGAAAAGAAGAAAAGTAGACACTGAACACACAGAGCAAAGCAAACTGTACAAATTTATCTTAATTTTTATTCTTGAACTGCTGTGAAGGCTGATGTGGTTTATCTTTACTTTTGGCCTTTTCAAAAATAAGTATAACAAAGATTTAAATTAAAAAAAAAAAAATAATAATGATAAAAAAAGAGGCAAATTTCCAAAAACAAATGTAAACATATTCCAACTTAAAAGAAAAAGTCAAAAACAAATCGTACCTGTGATACTACAAAGAAGTCGTAAAGTCGGCGCGTCCCCGCTGTACTGGTTTATCATCCCTTTGTTGGCCGCTTGCGGGACGGGTATCGTGAGCGAAATCGGCTTGTGGAATTTTCGCCTTCGAGGTTCGACTGTCACAATCGGCGAAACGGCAACTCGATTCCCGAGGAGCTTAGCTGTCAGTTCGGTTGGTATAGGTTGTGCCTGGACATTAGAAAAAAAAAAAAAATCAATTTAGTTTTATTTTCCCCAACTGAAGAATAAATATGAAATGAATTTATATATAAATAGTCTTAAAATTTAAGGTTTGGCAAAATTTGTTCGTTTCTAAAGAATTCTGAAGAAAATGATTTTTTTGATAGAAGGAGAAAAAGAAAAGAAACTATCGTGCCTACTAGCTCTATATATGGAGCCAATGAATATAAAATAAAACACATTGGCTAACAATTATCTTATTATTATTTCGTAAATAAGATGTATTTTTTGTTATCAATTATTATTATATTTTGAACCGATGGTATAAAAAATACACTTCCAAGCAACCATACAAATTATTTATACCCGTATAATCTTTTTTATCATTTTTGAAAAAAAAAAAAACTTTTGAGGCTTCATTTCATAGTTAAGTAGTTCATAAGTTTCATAGAACAATATCATGTCCATTTTTTTTTCAAAACTAGGTAAATTTAATGATTCATTCGAAAAATATGCATTTCTGAAGTCGATATTTTAAAATAATTTATTTGAAAAATTTGAAATATTTTTATTATTTACAAAATTATTAATTATAAATAACTAATAAGTTACAGTTTGAGTAAACTTGAATAACAATAATGGAAGAATTAAGACCATGGTGGTCATAATAAAATTAGGAAAAAAGTATTGTAAAATGATTTGTCTCGCCCAACTTTGAATGTATAGTTAAATTTTATGCTTTAACATGACAGAAATTGCTTTACCATAATGGGACAAGTCTATGTGAAGAAGCCGTATGCGAAATTTTTTCACGATATAAGTCAAATTCAAAATTTTAACAAAAAGTACACGAAATATATTTCTTATATTCTGCTATAATGAAGCCTAAATCAAATTAATTTCTTTTTGAGCATTTCTGTCAGTCTTATCAAAGTTTCAGTTGTGCAAATAATTTTTATTTATTTTTTTTAATTTTTTTATTTTAAGGAACCTTGGCTAGCCAATAGCTTTCAGTCAATTTGATAATCTAAATTTAAACAGATTCGGCGTTTATTTTTAAGGTGCTCCAATTAATTAATATAAAGAAAACAGCTTTTTTTATTATTTAAATTTTTTATGATATGTGATGTATAATGATAAAAAAAAAACTGTTTGATGAGAAAAAAATTAAATAGAATTATTTTGTAAGGAATGCACTAATATAGCAAGCTTTGCTTTCAGTTTAATTACACTAATAAAAAAAATCTAGCTTCATCTCATCGTCGTTAATGAGTGCATCTGATCAAATGTGTATATTTTCTTCGATAATTGTCCGCTTTTTTAAAGTTTTATTTAATTAGTCATTAATTTCAAATTTAAAAGCAGAATATAGAAAAACATCCCCAGTATATCTAATTTTTAATTGAAAATAATATGAAAAAAGATGGTATAGTGGTTTGACACAATACCCAACAAGTAGTTGGATAGGAATTAATTAAAAAAATATTTGTAAAACTGAAGGAGTCCAATTTAAAAACAAAAATTCTTGTTAATATTGTAACAAGTACAGCTATTAGTATTAATACATAAAAACTAAACAAATTAGCATTTATTATTCAATTACTTATTATAGTTATTCAGTTAAAAAAAGATCAGAAATCTTAAATTTTAATTTCATAACGGCTACTTAAAAAATGTATCAACAACGAATTGGAAGAAAAAAACATGTAGGAAATTGTTTTTGCTCAACCAGCGCATTTTTCTACGGTTATAATTTCCTAATATGACTATTTTATTTAACTAGACTTTATTATATTAAGTATTATAATGAAAATTAAAAAATGTAACTATTTGGAAATTGTGAGGTTCGGTCTGGTGTGACGTACGTTTACAAAAACATTTTCTTTATCGTGGCTACGTTTCAGCCTTTATTGAGATCATCTTCAGAGAACTCGATAAAGATTGAAACGGCACGATAAAGAAAATGTTTTTCTAAACGTACGCCACACCAGACCGAATCTCACGATCTCCAAATAATCATTAATTAATCACTTAACATGACACAAATATAATACCCGTAACATTTTTAAAAAGAAACACACTTTTCCTTTCAGATTTTACTCTTTCTATCATTAAAATAAATCATAAAATATGTATATAATTTTTTTTTTTTTAATATCTTGAAAGTCATTAATTTCAGAAATGTGTAATATCTTAGCACAAAAAGTGTTCACTTTTTAACTAACTTACCTTTGTACTTATTTTAATATGTACTGGAATTTTTTCATATGGCAATGTATTAAAAATGTCAGACCTTTCCGACAATATCGTAAAGAAAGTGTAAAAGACAAAACTAGTTTTTTTTTTAGAAAATAGATTTTACAATAGCTTCCGAGATTGACGGGAATGTTCTTATATTTACGTTTTTGTATGGATGTGTCTTTTTGTTCTTTTAGTAGTAATTTTAAAAGTTTAGTTAACTACGAGAAGTTAGCAAGTTAAGAAAACAGGAAAATAAATGTAAGTATACATAGATGTTTTCTTAGCCTGTAACTAACATTTTTTATTATTTACTAGATTAAATTAGTCATAAAATAATTATTAGTAACTAAACTATTAAAACAATTAACTTTTTTTTGGGATTGATCGTGAAAATTATGAGTTTCTTATGGCTGGAACTTTGAAGCAACCAGACACACTCATTCTATTTTTTCTTCTCTCGAATTCATTATAAAATTTATTCCATCGTGTAACTGTACATACTACGTATATTTGAAATTGTTATGCTATAAATACACACGTTCTTTATATCTGTCATTCCATGAGATAGTGAGTTTTTGATCAGAGTAAAGGAACTTTTTTGATGAATTAATTTTTCAATTGAGTTTAGCCAATCCAAAGGCTTTGATCAAATTTTCATGCTTGCATTTTTTTCACACATTGTTTCAGTGGAAGCAATGTGATAAAAATGAGTTCAATGTATCTCAATATAGCTAATAATATTCACTGATGATAATAAGCAGTAATAAAATTTATTTATTATTATCTTTAAATATCATTCCTAAATATAGTCTAATTTTTGTAATAAAGGTGTAATAGAGGTACCTTATAAGGTAGATTACCTTTTGTTTCTAAAAAATATGTAGAAAACCTTCCATGCATGATTTTAAAAAATTGGAATTTTAAAAGAATTTTGATGTCCAAAGTGCAAATCCGTGTATCAACGTATTCCACGTTTATTATTAAAGAAATGTTAATGTGTTTAAAAAATAAAACAAACAAAAAAAAAACTGTTTTGTAAGTGCCATTATCCAATTTTCTGTATAAGCTGGCCAAATAAGGATAGAAAAATCGGGAAGTGGAAAGGTAGAGATGCAATGTTTAGTGGGTATATAAAAAAAAAAAACAGCACAAAAGCATAGCTCGAAAATAATGGGGCGCATGTCAGAAACAAGCAATGTTAGGAGTAAAAAGCGTACAGGACATTGCATCTAACATCAAAAGCAAAACTCAACCATTGAGCAACAATTTGATGCCCAATAAATGTTAGTTTTTTAAGAAATTATTATTTTTTTTAATGCAATTTTTGTTATCGTTTCTAAAAATAACACGACGGTCAAAACTGTACTACATTGTCCACTGTACTGCATTTGAACCTAAATTATTTTCGAACTGTGCTTTATAGGCTACAGTCATCACTGCCAGATCTGGAAATACTGTCTCGCCTTTTACAACGTTTAAACTGATGGCATTATGATGCGATAGCCTCTGTCAGATCTGTGTAATTTAATTTTATGGCTTAGAGAAATCATAGGCAAAAAATTAAAATACACAGAAATAAAAACAACTTTTAATGCAGTATATAAACTTTGTACCAGTTTTGGTATTAAACTAAATTTATTGGGCACATTTTGTAAATTTACAAATTTTCTTTTATGTCTATAAAGTGCAACATATAACTAGTGGCAAGTGAACCTTACAATATCGTTTTAATACATTTATTTATAAACTTCATTGTATTTTTAGTCTTCTAATCTAAGGCAGTTTTGAGGTCAAAAGTTTTCAATTTTATTTAAATGAATAAATAATTACATTATACTTTTAAATTAAAACACAAAAAATTGTTTTTCCTTTAGTTTTCAAAGTTAAATTAATTAAACAACCAGTTAGTTAATTTTTTTTTCTTACCTTATGATTATTATTTTAAAATAAAAACACTACAGATCAATACAAACAAATTCTAGTTGCTAATTTCTTCCAGGGTTATACTATTAATTTGTTGTAATTTGGCATTGATTAATTTGATTTTACACATTTGTTTTTAATTGAAACAAATACTATTCGTTTTGAAGTATTTTAGGTACAATAGCATATCCAAAAAGAAATAATAAATGTTTATTTCAATTTTGTTTTTGTTATTTCACTTCACATTATTTTAAACTGTCAATGTTTTTTTTTGTTTTTTTTCTTGAAAACATTAACAGTTCAGTGTTTTATAACTAAGTTTTAATAACTTCTACATTTTTGACATTTATTAATTCACTTCTAACAAATCTCTTTTTCTATAACACTTATTCAAATTATTTTCAGCTGCTAAATGCTTAAATTAGACACAACAATATTAACTTTACAGAATATATTATTACAAAAAACAAAGTGAAATGAATGAATGGAATTATTAATATTAAAAAAAAAAAACATAAACACCAGGACAAACTCAATAATTGTTAATAGCTTTTTTTTTAAATTGTAAACTTGACATTAATAATGGTTAACTACATAAAACACATTACAGATTAGTATGTGTCATCGTGAGTAAGTTACTGAAAAAAACAAACAATATATGTATCAAATAAAATAAATTGGTTCCATGCTAGACAATGTATAAATTATTGAATACATTTTGAAAATTGTGTGCATGAAAACAATTGTTAAAAAAAAAAAAAAAAAATTACAGTAAATTTTCGATGGGAAGGTGTGATCACTTTACACTCATGCACTACCATGCATTTTGATCGGTTTTTTCACTGTCAAAGCATCCAAACAAGTGAAATGAAATAATAAAAGTGCAAAATCTACTGTCACTTCTTTAAAAAAAAATAAAAATAAAATAAAATAAATAAATAAAAAATAAAACGTCCTTTCATGATAAATAAAAGGTATACTGAAGTAAAGTACATGAATTATTCCAAGCACTTAATGGACATAAAAGGTAGAGTAATTAGCATATATGATATATATAAATAAATGATTGAACTGACTAGGAACGATCACAATAATAAAATGAAAGAGATTGCCGAAGGTAAAATCTTGATGCAACCGAATCACCATATAAGCGAGAATCGCTTCTTTTTCGGTATATGGTTGACTGTGATTTTTTTCAACGATGCTGCATGTGCATTCTTCCTTGGTTTGAACAGGTTTACGTTTACCTGAAGGCCTACTTTGATCTTCTTTGTTAGAGCTCCGTGTGGGAACACAGCTTGGACCTGAGGCACGACTGTCGACGAGACCATTCCGCCTTCCGGCCCGATTGCGTGCACTTCTTGTCTGACCCTCGACACGACAGCGATGTAGTGGGGGAATTCGGTTGTCAGAATCCTCGTCGTCCTTCCGCTATCGTCGACCTGATTGATTTCTGTTGGCAGAAAAAAAGCGGATTGAAGTTTTCATTGTTTATTATTAAAACTTCTCAAAGAGATAGTTTGAACAGATATAAAAAATTTACTTATTTTATATTACATACATTAAATAAGAATTTATAAATTATTTTAAAAGAATGACGAAGATAATAGCAGGAAAAATTATAAAATAATTACTCAAGGCAAATTTGAAAGGAACTTTAACCCATATGTGTTTAATGGTCATATTTGATCAAATTAATTATTTGAATTAATTATTCTTTTTATCTAAGGTCTTGGTTGAGATGAAAAAGTTATTGTGATGACCGGGATTCAAACCCAAAACCTTTGCCTTGAAAAAATTGCAAAAACAGGGAAAATTGGAAAGGCTGTGATGAGGATCGAAATCACGATAGCTCAAGTGGTTAGAGCAGCGGCGTATCAAGCCGAAGGTCGTGGGTTTAAATCCCGTTTGTGACACTGGCTTTTTCATCAAAACCAGGACCTTACGTAAAAAGAATAATTAATACAAACTGCAGTGGCCTCTTGAAGCTACCGCTAGATGCCACTATGATCCGTAGAATGTTCTCGCCCTCCATACTGCAGCCAATCAGAGTAGAGCACTTCCTTATATAAGCAGAGGCACTGCCTCGCTAGAATAGACTCGTCCATGCGACGAGGTCTCAAACATCATTAATAGACAACATAAGCAGACTCGAGTTCTCTCATAACTAATGGATCAGAAGACTCCTCGTCATTCCGACGAGCCGTCACAGAAGGAACAACGACAAGTACTCGCAGCATTAGCCTGATCCCGACTTCTAAAAGGCCCACTTGGCCACGAACGCCAAACGCTGCTCTCGGCTATTGCTGCACCCCAGTACTTCGGCCTCTGCGGAGTTAACCGACTCCCTGTGACCGGACCTCAGCCAACGGACTACTCATGGTCACAGACCACCACCAACGGCACCACTCACACGGTCACGGCTTCTCTCCGAACATAACACCGGCCCTTCTCAGGGCCACAAACTCCCAGTCGCTAAACAAACTTTAACCTTTCAAAGTATAAATCTTCTTCATTAGTTCTTTAAAACTACTTTTAATAATTTAAAGTAATTTCTGTCATAAGGATGGCTTAATACAACTTCCCATTAGGTGCTGCAAATGAAGAGGTCAGACCACTTTACAAACATTTCTCATGTATTAATCAATTGAAAAGGTTCTGCAAGGGGACAAACTCCCTAATTACTGTAGTGGCCGGCCGATTTTTAATGGTCAATAAATATAAAAATATATTTACAATATTAAAAATTACGGGTTCACCCAGGGTTATGAGTTTAGCTTAATGCATGTTTATTGGATGCCATTTTAAACTTAATTTTAAACTTTGTACAAAACATACCATCTTTTTCAAAACTGTGGCTGAGGACATCGTGGATAGCTTCTTCGGTGGCTTCGAACGTGTGTTCCCTCCATGTTTCGCCGTTGTCCGATCGTAGGATGACAATTTCTCTCTCTTTACCACGAAGTGAGCCAAAGTGAGGCACTTCGATCATGACGGGGCTGGAAATGATCAAATCATTTATAGATAAATCCAAGTTGTTGACGGTTTTAAAAAACTTACCCGAGGAACTTTGCGCCGACCGGGCCCAGTTCTAAAATCCTACTTGCAAGAGCTTCGCCTTCCATGAGCGGAGGCGGGTGAGGTAGTTTGTCCCTTTTGAGATATCTACACGTTACGCGAAGCGGCATAGAAGCGCGCCGAGGCGGCACAATGACCCTGACGCCAGAATGACGGCAGCCTCTCATAGCACCGCCTCTTGCGTCTACTAAAAAGCTCACCAAAAAACTGAAAAATAAAATAAAAATGTTTCACCTTGAATTTTAAAAATAAGTTCTAGAAAAACTTTTCTTAAATTATTCTCATTACTTACTTCCTCCATTGCAACTTTCTATTTATTCCAAACGCAGCATGATAACAATTTTTTTTTTTTAATTAAATAAATTTTCTTTTTAAAACATTTAAATTTTCTCTTAAAAAAAAAAAAAAAAAAAAAAAAAAAAAAAATGGATTGATATTGAATATACACACCCCACATGAAGAGGATGCTTGGTAATGTCGACATTATCAGCAGTCGTGAACTGCGAGTAGCTTTCTTTGATGTGTTGTGGGCTGATCGTGTCATCTATTGCTGTAGGTGGTCCTGCAATTTGATTTTTTTTAATAATTCGCGAACAATTTTCAAATTGACTTGCAAGTATTAAAACTTACCCATGTCCCGGTTGTCCCGTTCATCCCTGGTCACGTCAATCGGTAGTGAATCATCGCCTAGACCCTTCATTTCGTCGACGGTGAGATAGTGGTAAGGCTGCTCGCTCAACATGGTTTCTTCACCTATAAAATATTGAAAAAAAAATGTCGAATTAGCATTATAAATTATAAAAATTAACAATAAAATAAACTGATTCAATAAGCTATTAATTTTAAAATATTAAGGTAAATAAAAGATGAAAAAGTAAAGTCTAGTTTTAATAAGAAAAAATAAGCCAAATTTTTAAAAAATTTAACTATTGAAATTTTCTTCTTACTATTTATAAAATTCACCTTTAGTCTAATTTGTTTAAATCTATATTTTTAATGGTTTTAGTCAATTTTCATGCTATCCATAATCTAAACTTTCATGCATCTGTTGTTTAAGTTTATTTATTATCTAATAAAACATTTTAAAAGACAGCATTGCCAAGCTTTTTCTATGCTAAAATTATATTTTTGTAAAATTAACTAAGTTTTGCAGTACTAAAACCGTCGCAGAAATTGTCTAATTAGAACTAACATACATCACAAACGATTGAATTAGGAAAAAATTTAAAGATAATAATATTAGTTAGCTCAAGTGTTATTTTTAAATAACTATTACAGTAGAAATAAAAGAAACTATTGAGGATGTAAATCTATTGAAAATAAAGGAACATGCTTAGAAAATATTTAGACATAAAAGGCAAGAAGGCTTACTGGAAACTATTGGAATAGAATTAAGTTTTTTTAAAAAAGTAATCGATTGAACACAATAATTGTAAAACGTTTCAATATATTTTGTCTTGGAATATTTATGCAACGTTGATATCGTTTTCATTGAGTTTGAATTTAATTTTCTGTGCAATAATTGACTTACGAGTGAATATGGAGTCGCCCTGAAAGTAGGGTAGATAGACGTGTGGATGGGCGGGTGTAAAGCCATACTCTAGACCGAGCACATCACCTGACACACACACAAGCACAGTGCACAGCCATTACAGGTGCGTAACAATGGACAAAATTTATATTTTATATTCTGATTCTAACCGTTTTATTTATTTTTTTTTTTTCATTATTACATTTATTAACTACTACCCTTTAATGAAAATTATTGATTTTTCGTTTTTTCCCTTGTTGTGGTAAAATATTTGTATAATTTGACAGTAGAAAACCAATAATATTATGTATTTAAAATAATGAAAATCTTCGATTAAAGGACCTTTTATCGAATTATATACAGAGAGCTTTTCTGTCCAATTATCTGCCATTTGCACTCTCAAATATTTATTACGCTAAAGTATATATTTTTAAATTGTATAGGTTTATAACAAAAAACAGACATTCAGGAAACGTCGGTATTTACCATTTGTAAAAAGTTTAAACAACAGGAGGCACTTTAAGAATAGAAAATGCCCTGAAAGTCGGCTTTCGTAAACGGTTGTCCATACAAATCAAATTTATTTGGATTTTTTGTAAAGTTAATTATTCTTTTTATGGTTTATTAATAATTTACCATTAAACTACGTGACGATATTTAACATTTTGTTCACAAATTGACATAAATAAGTGAATCATTGAAAAAAAAAAAAAAACTTGGAACATAGCCACTGGACAAATATTATTTTAAAATTTAACAGAAAATCACACTTTAAAATATTTAAAAAAATACATATTGTGTTTTAAAATAAGTTTGTAGCATTTTTTAATAATTTGATTTTATTTCTCTTATGTTTGTGAAGTCATCAGTTTTTTCATTATTTTAAATTTTAATTTTTGATATGTAATGTTTTTATAATATTATTTTACTTTTTTTGTTACGAGGGTTCGCAACAGAAGAGGTCATATCAACCCTCGGCGCTTTTGAAAAAAAGCCCATTTTTAAGTATGTCGAGTTTGAATGAAGGGCCGCTGGATTTGAACCTGGGACCTTTACCTCGCAGTTATGAGCACTGTGTCAATGCCTAAACGATGCGGCCGCCGACACCCCCCCCCCTGATTTAAGAGAAAGCACCATCCTAAAGTGGTTTGCTTGGTTCAAAAGCAGAAATTTGGAAGGCCCTTGAACTGATGATGATGAACGAATTCAAGCTTTCTTTTCACAAATAACTAACTTGCAATGATACAAGGCATAACAGAGAATGAGAAAAAGCATTCCAATCAATCTGATAGCAACCAGATACACTTTCGGAGCAATATACTGAGAAGAATTGATAAAATGTCCTATTTTCAAAAATATTGTCGACTGAGGATGAAAGTTTTTTTTTTTTTTTGGGGGGGGGGTCCTTTACAAAAATGGTCTGAGAGGAAAATCTTTGGGCCAATGCCACCCACCATGAATAACTCCAAAAGATGGCTGGATTACATCCCAAAAATGTGTATTTGGTGTCATTTGAAGGAGGTGCTTTATTCTTTTAGCTTCTTCTAATATGGGGTGTATACATATATATATGCATACATATCGGACACAATTGGAGTGATTCACCAAAATTAGCTAAACACAAGTAGCTTTCCAACAGGATAACTTGCCCCCTACAAAACTTTTTAGGCTGATTGCTAACCTCATTTTTTTTTTTTTTTCAGTTTTTACAAAGATTTTTCAACCTTTTTTTAATTTTTTTTTTTTCAAAATTTCAACATTAAAGGTGTTTTATTAGGAGCTAAACAACTAGAGTGATTAATGTCAACAATTGGCCAAAAATGACAAGCAGTCGGGATGGTTTTCTGCTAGGATAATGATTTTCACGTTTCTACCTATTCCAGCCTGCAAAATTCAATTAACATGAACAACTTTAATTCTGTGGACTGCAGGAAACTCACCGAGGAGTTCACTTCGTTCAAAAACCCGAGAAGTTCTAGGAGACTTGGATGATTGTAAATAGCAATGCAAAATGTTTCATATATTGTTCATTAATTAATTTATAAATAATTAAATTTTCATTGGATCTATCATTAAAAAATGCTACGGACTTATTTTATAATCCAATATTTTATAGAAATAATCAAATAGAAGTTCTACCTCATTTTGAAAGTTTTTAATAAAACAACACGATTTAAAAAGTTGTATAATTAATTTTTTTTAAAGAGTTTTACTGTATGTTCTATACTTTGTTTACTGCTTTTTATCTTTGTTTTTAATTTTTGTGGAATTTTAAGCTTTTGTTTAGTTTTATGAAATGTTGTAAAGGCAGAAGCAGAGCGAAAGCAATCACAGTATTTCCTTGAGCAGTAACGTAATATTATTTTATTGGTAAAATGGCCCATTAAAAGTCCCCGGTGGATTGCAATTTACAAGCTCTACTTCAATTTACATGCAATTGAGTGATTTAATGAACTGTGTATTATTTGAATGTGTTTTAAATTTTGTAATTTTTAATAATTTTTAACAAATAACGGGGACGAATATTGTGAAAATTATGAAGGATCGGACAGTCGAATAAAAAGAATTATGGGTTCACAAATATAAATTTACTGTGCACATGCGTCAATATTAACATTATTTTTTGTTATTAACATCCAAGCATGTCCAAAAAAGAAACCACACAGAAGAGAGATACCAATGGATTGGGATTTGAAGAGAGTCAAGTAAGTGAAAAGCAGTCATTCTTAAAACTATTATTTTAAGTGTCAGTGTCGTGTTTAAACGGTAATTAAAACTTACCACCTTCATCTTCGGAGTCTGACATAAAAGTTTCTTGCATCGTCTCTGGTGCCACCACTTTATATTTCTCATCAGCCGAAGTGGGGGAAATGGGAGTGTCTGTAACTCCTTTGAGGCTCTCGACGACACTGATGTAGCCAAGTTTCTGAGCGATTGAAAGAGCCGTCTGCCCTTGCTGCAATTCGAAAAAGAACATTTACAATTATATCTCGTCGTAATCAACTGACATTTTGATGCTTTTCTTGTGTTGCAGGTTTTTTTTTTTTTTAATTTTTTATTTCTCGTGAATAAATTATTTGAATCTTTACATACATCTGAAAATATTCAAATTAGTATTATAGCACTTTTTAACTAATATTTTATTTGTACTTCTATCTTCTAAATTCTCTATATTTTCTAAAAGTTACTGCTAAAAAACAAAGTTCTATCAGCCAATAATTTCTTCTCTTTTAAATATATAATTATTATTATATTGTTCTTCTTAACATCCAATTTTTAATTAATTAATAAACATATAATTAAAAATTGTTAAATATTCTCTGTCTGTCTATGTCTGTTGTAACATTAGGAATAAGACCTGGAAAGTGCACTTCTTTTCGACAAAATTAAGCTCTTTCCTTGTTACTTTTTGGCCTATTTTTCTTTGTGGAAGAATAACTAACCGAAGTAGTTACGCTGTACATGTCTAGTGCTTCATAATTGCAAGGATGCAAAAAAATTTCTCTGGGGACATGTTTCTGTCTCTCCTTTTGCGGATAGTTAAAAGGGACAGAGTATGGTACAGAGGTTTAAAATTTTCCTCAATTTTTGCCTGCCGAAAGACAGATCTTAGCTTGTCTCGTGCCTAACGCTTTTGTCTAGGTGGTTGAGATTTCTCAAACTGTTTTCCCTACTCTAACTCTGAACACATCCTTAGGAGCATAAAGGTAGGCATTCCGAAATAAATTTCTCAACAGCCACGATTTATGGGACGATTTTTGAGGCCTGTGGAAACGGCGGAAATTTGAAGATGAAGATGAAACATTATAAATAAAGGCTTTGATATTAAAAATGCTACTGTAAAGCTAAAACTGGAATTCATTAGACAGTTGATACTGATGTTTATTAAAGTTACAGTTATTATTCAGCTGTTCACTAGAATTTAGTTTGTCCTATTTGTCTAAATCTTCTTTTAAACTAAACTAGTTAATTTTTTTTAAAGGAGAAACTTCACTGATATAGCATTTTTCAGTCAAATGTAACCTTTTTTCAACCAAATGAAACTTTTCCCAAGCTAATGAAACCTTTTATTTCAATCAAATGAAACCATTCTTCAAGCAAATGTAACCTTTTTCAAAGCAAATGAAACCTTTTTTTCAATCAAATAGTTTTTTTCAAGCAAATGAAACTATTTTCCCAAGCAAATGAAACCTTTTTCAAGCATTGATTGAAAAAAGTTTCAGCTAATTGAAAAAAAAAAAATTTCATTTGGTTGGAAAAATTTTCATTTGACTAAAAATGCTATGAAAAGATAATTCCTGCTCGCAGTAAGTGGTTTCACAAAAATCCGGATTTTGAGCCCTTTAGCTCATCATCAGGTTGATGGGGGTTTTCGCGTTGGCAGGGGAATCAGCAGGTTTGCTTTTGCAATTCCTGTCGCGAGACTTGCTTCTAGACGGCCTTCAACCTGATGAGCTAAAGGGCTCTAAACACAAATTGTTGAGAAACAATTTATTGTAAGTAGGAACCTTGTACCTAAGCATTTCGATTCAATTATTGCAATATTATTCAATAATCATAAAAACTATTGTTAGTACTATGTCATTTATTTATTCCTCAACATAATTATTATCATTGGGTTTTAGGTTACATTTGTTTGCAAAAAGGTTCCATTTGCTTGGAAAATAGTTTCATTTGGTTGAAAAAAGGTTTCATTTGATTGAAATAAAGTTTTACTTGATTGAAATAAAATTTTATTTGATTGAAAAAAGGTTTCATTTGATGGAAATAAAGTTTTATTTGGTTGCAAAAAGGTTTCATTTGCTTGGAAAAAAGGTTTCATTTGATTGAAATAAAGTTTTATTTGGTTGAAAAAAAGGGTTTCATTTGGTTGAAAAAAGGTTTCATTTGCTTGGAAAAAAGGTTTAATTTGATTGAAATAAAGTTTTATTTGGTTGAAAAAAAAGGTTTCTTTTGTTTGCAAAAAGGTTCCATTTGCTTGGAAAATAGTTTCATTTGGTTGAAAAAGGTTTCATTTGATTGAAATAAAGTTTTACTTGATTGAAATAAAATTTTATTTGATTGAAAAAAAGCTTCATTTGGTTGAAAAAAAGGTTTCATTTGCTTGGAAAAAGGTTTCATTTGGTTGAAAAAAGGTTTCATTTGATTGAAATAAAGTTTTATTTGGTTGAAAAAAAAGGTTTCTTTTGTTTGCAAAAAGGTTCTATTTGCTTGGAAAATAATTTCATTTGGTTGAAAAAAGGTTTCATTTAATTGAAATAAAGTTTTACTTGATTGAAAAAATGTTTCATTTGATGGAAATAAAGTTTTATTTGATTGACAAAAAGGTTTCATTTGTTTGGAAAAAAAAGTTTCATTTTATTGAAAAAAAAGCTTCATTTGGTTGAAAAAAAGGTTTCTTTGCTTGGAAAAAGGTTTCATTTAACTGTAAAATGCTATATACTGCTTTCAAGATCAAAATGCAATTTTTATTCTAAAAAAATCACAACACATGCACTCTACTTTCACTTTAAACGTGTGCTTCTAATTAAATTATTCTCTCTAAATTTTGACAAATTAACACAGAATTATTAATTTTTAAAATTAAGTTTAACATACCAGGCCTGTTTCCTATAACAACAAGCACGGATATTATTAAATCAAAATAACTTCAGAGAGTGAACACACTTAGGTAGTAAAAGAATGATTAAAACGTGACATGAAGTTTGCCGAATGGCAGAAATGATAAACCAGTATGGAAATTACATCAGGGATGAGGTCATCCTATTGCTCTTGCGCCCGAAAGGAAAATAACTTAACGAACTGGTTGCTATTCTAATTCTAAAGATCAGATACTACAGCAAATCTGTTAATTGACTGCTTGAACTTTAATCAATTCATTTCAACCTTCAATCTCAGTTTATCTTTCAATCAAATCAAATTTAATTTTGCACATTGGAAGACTAAACAGAATAGAATGTTAATTCTTACTAATTTATATGAAAAATACATAGCAACGTATTTCGGCAAAATATTTTTAAAAGTTTTGTAAACTTGACAATTAAAAGATTAAATAAATTAAATTTTTTGTACAATGTTATTGTAATAATGTTGAATGTATTAATAGTGAATGAAAACTTTAATAAAGTTTTTATTTTTAAAAGGAAAATGATTAAATATTGATCTCTGATATAATTACAGCTATAATCAGGAAAAATTTAACATATGGAAGATTCTTAAATTAAAATAATAAAAATGTTATACTTACATTTGTAGTTGCATTAGGGTTGGCTCCAGCCTCCAGTAAGGCGTTGACGATGCCTGAATGGCCCTGTTGAGCCGCTTGGTGCAGAGGAGTGTAATTGACTGCTGTAGTTGGTGTAACGTTTGCGCCGTGGGACAGCAAGAGCCTGACCATGCCCATTTGACCAAAGTGGCTCGCGACGTGGAGGGGTGTATAGCCGGCCTGAAATAAACCGAGCACGTCATGCCTGTGTTTTAAAAGGCTATTTATCATTTTTAGTTACTTTGGTGGTACAGTTGACTTGGGCGTTGTTTTTAAGGAGGATCGTGCCAACTTCTACGCAGTCTTCTTGCGCGCAGAGATGAAGCGGGGTTAAACCATTCTGTAAATATTTAAAAAATTTTAAGAAAGTTCAAAACAATTATTGATCAAATATTGTGCAAGTTATTTTTATTTTTTAATTTGAACGATGAAGATAAAATGTTGAAATGTTATTGAAACAATAAGTAATATTTGTTTACTCAATAGAGAGATAATTTTGGAAACATAGTCAAACAAGAATTATTAATTAATTTTGTAAGAATTCAATTTTTACCTTTGCTTTGTGGTTGATGTCGGCTTGGTGCTCTATTAGAAGATTTGACATATCTGCATGACCTTCTTGTGCTGAAAGATGAAGTGGTGTGAAGCCCGCCTTAGATTCGGCATTTGCCTTAGCGCCATATTCCAAAAGTGTCGTAGCAATGTCCATCTAAATTAAATAATAAGATAATTTTTTTTTTTTTGAAAATAATCCAAAATAGAATAATTACTTGGTTTTTCCTTGCTGCGATATGAAGCGGTGTGTGACCGTTTTTAGCTGTGGCATGAGGAGAGGCGCCTTTCTCCAGAAGGAGCAAAGCCACGTTTTGATGATCGTAATGGCTTGCGACATGCAGAGGAGTGACACCATTCTGAAATTTAATTATTGATATAATTTTTTTTTCAATAAAAAATTATAAAAATTAAAGTTTCTACACACTTTGCCTTGAGCATCAACGGGAGCATCTCTTCTCAGTAACAACTTGGCAACGTTCATATGACCATATTTAGCAGCTAAATGCAGAGGTGTGAATCCTTTCTTAGTGGTTGCTTCCAAAGAAGCTCCATTTTCAAGGAGAACTGACGCCACCTTAAAAAAAAAAGTTAATTAATTATATACTTTTGATCCAGTTTTCTCTGTGTTGTGATTAACCATTTGATCCTTATTGATCATCTGCTTATCTTCACTGTGTTATTCTACCAGATGCATTTTGGCAATTCGCCATCTTCAGACTCAGACGTTGATCATGAGTCTGATAGGCCAACCCAGTAAGGATATCCCAAGATGATCGGATCAAATTACATGTATAATTTTGACTTTGGACTTTTTTTTAGACATTACCTCATCTTGACCTTCTTTCGCTGCAATATGAAGTGCTGTGTATAAATCTTTTGTTGTTGAATCGACGCTGGCACCGTGCTGAAGTAACAGCATTACAATATCAACGTTGCCAAGCCTTGATGCAATATGAAGTGGAGTTTGTTGCTCCTTAAAAAACAAAAAAAAATAGATAAACGTAAAATTTGTTTGATATTTATTAAAGGAGCCAGATTACCCTGGCTCTGGCGTCAACTTGGGCATCGTTTCTAAGGAGAATTCTTATAATGTCAGTCTGATTCGCTCTGGCAGCTAAATGAAGTGGAGTTTCACCTCTAACTGTGGTCACATCAGGGCCAGCTTCATTTTGTACTAGGTAAATCACAATGTTCATACAACCCATGAAGCTCGCGACATGTAAAGGTGTGAGCCCACTCTGAAAAAAAAAAAAAAAAAAAAAATTAAGAATTTAACTTAATTTTTTGTTACAAGGTTTGCAAAGTTACCTCTGTGGTTGCTTCGATTGAGGCTCCGTGTTTCAATAAGAGTTCGACGACTTTAATCCTGTTCTTTTTACATGCGATATGAAGTGGTGTGAAACCGTTGAGGGCTCTTGCATTTGGGTCGGCTTTTCGGTCGAGCAACAATCTCGCAACGCCAACATGACCGCAGTGAGCTGCGACATGCAGTGCAGTTAAATAATCGACCGTTACATCGTCAACGGGAGCACGGTGGTATAAGAGAATTCGAGCAGCATCTACGTGATCCCCTTGGGAAGACATATGGAGTGCAGCCAAACCGTTCTAAAAAAAAATCATACAAGTACATAAGAATTATTAGAACTTTGATAGTTTCCCTTAAAAAACAAATAATATATTCTAATGATATTTGCTGGCTTAGAAATTGAAACAGAAATTTAAAAAATATTGTAAAAGCCAATTTTCATCACTGAACACAGATAGTAGTTCATCTGTATATATACATTTTTTCAATCAAATGAAACTTTTTCTAACCAAATGAAACTTTCTCCAATGAATTGAAAGTTTTCTCAAACAAATGAAACTTTTTTTCGATCAAATGAAGCTTTTTTCACCCAAAAGAAACTTTTTTCAATCAAATGAAACTTTTGTACAATCAAATAAAAAATTTTTCAATAAAATGAAACTTTTCCCAACCAAATGAAACTTTCTTCAA
>CM077113.1:10642665-10654515 GCA_039619505.1 Cimex hemipterus
CGATCTTTCTTGAGATCATCTTCAGTTTTCTCGTTTTGAAATGTGTGGTGTTTAGTGACCGTTAATTGATGATTATTTCGTGGGATGCGGTCTGATGTGATGTAGGTTTCAGAAAAATATTTTCTTTATCGTGCCAACGTTTCGATCTTTATTGAGATCGTCTTCAGTTTTCTCGTTTTGAAATGTGTGGTGTTTAGTGACCGTTACTTGATGATTAATTGGAAGTCGTGGGATGCGGACTGGTGTCATGAAGGTTTCAGAAAAACATTTTCTTTATCGTGTCGACGTTTCGACCTTTATTGACATCATCTTCAGTTTTCTTCTTTGGAAGTGTATGATGTTTAGTGACCGTTACTTGATGATTAATTGGAAGTCATGGGATGCAGTTTGGTGTGATGCAGGTTTCAGAAAACATTTTCTTTATCGTGCCACGTTTCGAACTTTATTGAGATCATCTTCAGTTTTCCCGTTTAGAAATGTGTGGTGTTTAGTGACCGTTAGCCAATGATTATTTGGAGATTGTGAGGTGCGGTCTGGTGTGACGCAGGTTTTAGAAAAACATTTTCTTTATCGTGCCAACGTTTCGATCTTTATTAATATCGTCTTCAGATTTATAAACATTGTCTAAATTTTACAAATACATGCAGAATGTGAAAAAAAAACAATTCTCAAAAATTATATTCAAAGTATTTGTACTCATTCAAATTACCAAACTCATGACCTTTTTTCCACAAAGAAACATTATTTTTACATGGAAATAATCTGTTTGAATGGTTTTAGTAAAAATTTGAATTGAATTATAGAATGATTTTTTTTTACTTGAAAAACTGCTCATACTCCAGTTGTACTTTCCGTCGATTTTGTTTATTTAAAAAAAATATAATTTTTGTGTATTTATAATAATTACAATCTTTGATAGATTAAAGATTAATTAACAATTTTTGTCTATAGCCTTTTGTCGATAGAGTGTCTTTAACTGTATATTTACTATTCCTTTTTTTTAAATATTTTTTTACGTTTTCTTTTATCTATAAGTTTGTTATATAATGTTGAGCTCATCAAAAATCATAAAATAGCCTGAAAATTATATAATAAAATAACAAACAAATACCAAGGCTGATCTTATGATTTTATGTTTTTCTATAGTTCAAAATTTTCACGCCCAACCCTGGGTGTATGCATATTTATTGTTTCTATGCTACGAGGATATATTTAATGATGTAATAAACCTGTGTAAATATAATTATTAGTCAGATATAGCCCAATAGATATGTATATTAAATTTAAAGAAAAAACACACTTTTCAAGGATGATAATAATTATCACAATTTCTTGTTGTAATAGATTTGATTTTTAGTGTTTTTAGCATTACGATAAATCTTGGTTTATGGTGTAAAAATTGATTTTTTTGTTTTGTTTCGTGTAGCCAGCCGGCCAGGACGACGCCAGTAATTTCAAGTTGTTTCAGATCGATTCTTACCCCTTCCATGGGATCTGAGTTTTATTTAGATCCACTTCCACATCGTTTCGGATACTGTACGAATCTCGATCTTTTTTACCGATAAAATGCAAATTGTCAATTAATAAAAATTCTTTTTAATTCTCTCGTGGTCATTGTTACAATCAACGTTGAACAATTATTCTGGATAAATTGGTTATTGAACTTTAAAAAAAAAAATATTGTCCTTGTTTAGTTCGTCAATAATTTAATAATTAATGAACGATTTGAACGTTTTTCTGGCTTTTAATTAGCCATCAATTATCGATTTATAACATTTACATCTACAATTTCTTTTGCTGAAAATTATTTCATTTGTGAAATATGCATAAAAATTTAAAAAAACAAAAATACTGGAAGACATTTTCATTATAAATGAGCTATAGAATACTCAAGGCGTATTTATCATTCAAATCAGGTTCATTTGGAATGCTAAGAAGTGTAAAATCAAGAAAATTTACCCTGGGAAAATAGAGAGTAATTGATAAGAAATTGACAGTTTTTTTTTTGAGAGTTATACCAACCGTGCCAAAAAATTGGCGAAAATATTTCTTGAATCTAATATATTTTGTTTTGTGTATAAAAATATATTTCATCGTCCTTACCGCATTGGAAGTGTTGATGTCGACGTTATTCTTCAGCTGTTCGAGGACCTTGTCCAAGTGGCCAGCTCGCGCCGCTCTGAGGAATGCAGTATTCCCATCCGACTATGAACAAAAAAAAAAATACATTTAAAAACTCATAGAAGAAATAGTTCGAAACAATTCAAATCAAAACCGGAAGTCATACTGGGAAATATGGCCGGACGGATGAAAGGATCTATTTTTAGTAGACGGATAAACTAAACATCAAAAATGTTTACAGGATGATGACTGCAGCAAAATCAACTTTTTTTAAATAGAATATTTTATAATTTTAACTACGAAGCCTCATCCGGATTTCTTGAATTCCAGGACGATCGAATTGCTGTTGAACTACTTATGTAATAAACTTGGGGAGTATGAGTTTTAAAATGATTAGCTTATTAATATGTTTTTAGTACTTATCAGACCAACTTTCTTTCTGTCGTGTATTGATTGTTATGTGTATTTACACGTTTACTTTTAGTTAACCGTTATGACTTTGCCTGCGTCAACGATTGAATTATAGCACTGTCAAAAGATACCACGCGATAAAATATGATAAACTAAAGAGAAAAACCTTTCTGTACTGATTATTGTTATATTATAAATTAAAATTAAGTAAAACACTCTCAACCTAAAAATGAAAATGACGTTTCACAATATGAGGTTTGAGGTGGAAGTGTCGCAAGTGGAGTATAATGGCCAAAATCTTGGAAAAGAAGCCAGACGCCACAAAATAAATTCAAAAAATTAAAAAGATTGGCATGTCTTAATATTGCAGGCAAGACTAGAGGATCTTTAACGTGTGCACTTGGCTTAATCGGTCTTCTAGGACGTTTTGATTGTCAAGATGAGAGTTGACGCAACTCCGCATACGACGGAGCAGTGTTACAGCAGCAGCATTGGCGTAGAGACGTCCCATCCCCTAAGAACCTAGAAACCGCGCTCTTTGCTTGTCCACTCCGAATGGTCGGACCCGCATAGTCCATCGGGACGTATGCCGCGCGCAAAGGGCTAACAAGCTGAAATACATTAACCTGTTCTCCAGCGCACTCCATAGATAGAGAAGGCCACTCTACCTGCCAGAGGCTTCCACAGCGTAGAAGCTTCCGGATCCGACCCGGCCGCGGTTTTGTTTAAAGTGAATTGCTAACCTCACCCTAGATGAGCACTGCCTACGGTTAAAAACGGCTCATCCTACACCAGCTATGCACTTTCGAGGGAAGCCATAGGCTCAACCTAGGTGGTCCGATCCTTCGCTTCCCCAAGGGTACTACGTCGGTCTGCACACAACAATGCAAAGCTCGATTAGGAGAAAACCCGTTTCCGTCCGCTTACTCACGCATTCGAGGGACTATTCAGCATGATCGTCGCGTCCTCAACGCCTGCTGTCGTCTGGTCCGCCGTATCCCATGAGGCCGGGCATAAAAACGAAGGCCATACACAAGCGTCACGAAGGTCACAGGTCTCTAAGTTCCCGCCAGGGGCGTCACCACGAAACCATTCCCAGTGTAACTTGGGCTGATGTTGGAACATTGAAGTTACCTCGTGGAACAGATGGCCATACACCCTATGCAGACAGGATCTGGTGCACTGGCCCTCGTGTGACTCTGCTAAGGCACCCTAGGCCGACACGAGTACAGCTTGTGTTTCAGAGAGGTTTCCACGCCCTCTGGGCTACATCTTTAATTTGTGCCCGGATACCCACTTGCAACCAAAGGTTGGGAGGAGTCACAGGATGGAATGAAGGAACCCGGATGGAGAAAAGGACCGTGGATGAGAACTCGAGGTGGGCCGTTTCGGGATTCTCGAGCCTCAAAGCACACTGTACCACCCATAGTGGGCTATGGCTCCTAAGGTGGGTGAATATTACAAACAGTCCTGAACCTCAACAGCAGAAGTACTAATTCAGGAAAAACTGAAAAAAACCCTCACCAAAGTGAAAACAACCATAAAATCTTAAAAAAGATAAAAAAATAAACTAAATATCTACCAAGTCTGACAAAATTAAATATTAATAACAATTTTTGTCCTACCCTTCTTTATAAAAATATCTACGGGAATTTTGGAAGAATAAAAACTTCGAATATTCTCAGATAGCCAGAAATGAAGGTTTTAAATTACTCCACTTTCAAAACAAACAATTTTCCGAAGTATGGACCAGTATGGCAATCTTAAGGATTAATCTTGGCTCATATTTTAAGCACGTTTCTTTGCTAGTCTGACATTCAATTTTTATCGGAAAAGAACCTTGAATAAATAGTACAAAGATGGGTCTAGAATGGAACAAGGATTGGGGCAAAAGGGAGAATTTTGACCTGACAATCCTCAAAACTCCTTGTGCAAAGAAATACTAAAAAAAGGAAATTAAAGCGTGGATAGATATATATTTTAAGACAGGCAAACAGAGAGGGATGAATGAGTGGTTATTTAAAGGGACGAGGTCCTTGTTTAGGACTTTAAGGATAAGGATACAATGGACCTTGATATATTGTAAAAACCACTTTTTATACAGATTAATATACTAAATTTATACTTGACACCGGTTTTTCTTACGAACTTACTTTGAACAAATATGATTTCGAACAAGGTTATGTTTCATTTTGAATCTAAAGTACCCCGAGGGTCCCGGCAATGGACAATATCGATACGGTTGCCGTGGAGACCTCGCTCGATAGGTCACATACAATTTATATTCACTCGTTTTCCTATTTGTTCGCTCATAGTCTAAGGGGAAAAAAATGACCCGCCTTTAAATTGAGATATTACGTTTTGTTTTGGATTTTCTTCTCTCGATATCCATACATTACAGTCTTGCAGAGAAAACAATTGGTTATGACAAAACCAAAGAAATATGGTCATATGATCCCGACACAATTTCTAAATAAAATTAATTGTGGCAATTTTTTCTTTTAAAGCCATTGTCATTAATTTCTTATACTTTAGTATTTTTTCTAACCAGTTGGATAATGGGGTTAATCGGCCATTCCAAGTAAGGTGACAAGAACGTTGGTAGACCGTCTAAAAATACATCCTTCTTATCCAGATTTATCCGGGCTTCGTTCGTGGATCTACTACCGAGATTATATATAATTACTTTATTCTTTATTTGTTTAACATCTTTTATTTCTTGATAAACAATTATGACAATGGTAAAAAAAGCAAATGTTATTTTTAAATGATGTATAATAATCTTTTATTAAGCATTTTTATTAAATTTTTACATGCATTGATTTAAAAAAGTACATTTTGTAAAGTTTTCAATATTAAGAAATACTTATTATATTCACTACTTTCGTCGTCCGCTTGACCAATTAATATCTTCAATTAATTCAGGTTTTTAGTTGAGGTAAAAAAGTCAATGGCAAGAGCGGGATTCGAACCCACGATCTTCGGCTTGATACGCCATTGAAAAATGGCGAAAAGGAGGGAAAATTCAAAAAGTGGGGTTGAGTTGGGGAGTTAGTGTCCGAGTGGATGGAGGTCACGATCGCTCAAGTGGTAGAGCAGCGGCCGTATCAAGCCGACGTGGGTTCGAATTTCACTCGTGCCATTGACTTTTTTTTTTATCTTAACTAAAATCCTTAATTAATTGTAATATATTAATTTGTCAAGTGGACCACGAAATTCGTGAATTTAATGAATTGAAATGAAGTATACCTCAATAAAGCGCGCCGTGGCCGTTTCATTTGTCGCCGAGAATCAAATAGATTACACGACTTATGAAAAATGGCAAAAAGGAGGAAAAATTCAAAAGGTGGGGTTGAGATGGGAGGTTTGTGTCCGAGTGGATCGAGGCTCAAGTGGTAGAGCAGCGGCCGTATCAAGCCAAAGGTCGTGGGTTCGAATCCCGCTCGTGCCATTCACTTTTTTTTATCTCAACTAAAAACCTTAATTAATTATAAGATATTTACAAATACATTATGATGTGACAATATCGTTTATATAGGATTTTTGAGGTTTTTCCGTTTTGTTTTATAGGGTTTTTTTTGTTCGACATTTCTAAATGTCTATTTACATTTAAACCTGTTGCGTGTAAATCGTCGGTCGATGAAATTCAAAGCTCAAACGACTCGCTCGCCGGCGTTATAAGGCGAAATCTGGGTTAAGTTGTCCAATCGAAGGACTGTTTCCGCATGCGCCCAATGTTTAAAATTAACCCATCTGGACATTTCATCTTTTTTTTTTTTTTAAACTGAAGGCGCCTATTTTTTGAAAAAAAAAATTTTTTTTTACACCTCAAAAAACAAAAAGTGTACTTTGTTCGTTTTGCGACAGGGTGTTGCCATTTTTCGTACTCGTTGAACCGACTAAACGTAAATTTCATTTTTCTCTCCAGGTTTTTTCAGAATCATAGTTAATATCAATTAAAAAGTCTTGTTTTATTAAAATTAATTTATCAAACAGTATCTTCATTTTTTAAGATAAAATTAGTAAAGGTACTTAGAAAAATATTGATTTTTTATACTTATATAGTGAAGTGGTCAGAAAAGTACTAATGTGGCATTGTAATAATGAACCCTACGTTTTAAAGACGTTTTTAAAGACATGTGTTGAATTTTAGATCATAGTCATCACACCCTATCAGTGATTGTGCATCTATGTAAATGAGATCGATTTTTTTCTTATCCGATGTAGACCAGAACGCTAGTATGTACATTATCATCAAACGTGTTTTTTCCTGTCTTTCTTTTTCTCACGCACATCGATCGCGTGGTTTCCGTTTGTCAGAGACCGTGGGTAGCGTTTTATGCTTTGAAAATGCCATAAATAAGATCGTTAAAAAAAACACAGGATCGATAAACCTATCCGACTACAGTCGAAAAAAAATCAGTCTAGAATTTTGGAGTTATCGCCAGGATTGTAAGCTTAAACTGGGTCAAAAGTTCAATTAATGGATTTAAAATTTATCGAACTGCCACCCTTTTGACCAGTTTACAAAAATAAACCCGGGCAAACCTTTGTGCACGTTTTTGTCCGATTTCTCGAATTAATCTTATACCGTTACCAGGACATCTATCAAAAAATCTTTGACAATTTTTTTTCTATGAACACGAGCAGAAATTGCACTCCAGAGTTTATGTGGAGTTCAATCTTTGTTGCTAATGTGCTGTTAGTGCATAACCTTAGGAACTCATTCTGGGTTCTTTGCAGCTTTTTATAATTAGTCTTACAAGTTAAGCCCCAAGCAGCACATGCGTACGTCAACACTTGCCTCACTATGGCTTTGTACATGAGTAACTTGTTTTGCACGCCCAACTGGGACTCTCGACACAAGAGTGGAAAAAGTATTTTTACATGTGTTTTCCCTTTTTGTATTAGTTCATTGATATGAGCTGTAAACGTTAATTTAGCATCTAGCCGAACGCCGAGGTACCTTATTGAGGGAGACCAGTTAATTTCTTCACCATTTAGGCGAACTTTAACGTCTACAATTGGACGTCTTCTCGTGAAGAGTATGGCTTCAGACTTCCCACCTCGTAAAGTACCCGATAGTCCTCTCCGCTGACCTGTTCAATCGGTTCACTATGGCACTCACCCTCCATGATGATGTATAGAGCGCTGTGTCATCAGCGAACAGGGCCAGTTCTACGCCATGGGTTTTGGACATATCATTAATGTAAATGAGGAACAGAGTAGGTCCCAGAACAGAGCCTTGTGGTACTCCAGCAGCCATATTACCAACCCGTGATTCAACGCCTTGAATTGTTATTACAAACTTTCGTCGGGTGAGGTGTGAGTCTATGATCTTGACTAAGTATTGAGGAAAACCCATCTTGATAAGTTTGAATATTAGTCCACTGTGCAAACCTTACTTTTAATCGTGTAACGAGCTTATTAAAGTTAAAAACAATTTAAAAAATTATTTCAAGCAATTTTATTGCTCGATTATACACTTCTATTTCAGCTATCGTTTTTGAATATTATTTACTTTTTCCCCTTTCCACACCCCGTCCTACCTGAGGAAGACCCCATACCGGCGGACAAACGCTTTAGCTTAATCAAATTTGTATAAGTAAGGATTTCAAATAAAATGGATAAAAATACCTCCTAACGCTCTTTCTTTCAGGCGAGACCGCTGGTCGGTTTTTGAAGGGACCTTTTTTCATTTTAGAACCTATGATGATGATGATAATGATGATATGTCAGGGTGTTGTATACTGCGCCCTTTAAGAGCTATCGTATCTCCCGTTCTCTGCCTAGAGCACATCGGTGAGTCCTATTTCATCTAGGTGAGTTAGGCTAGTAGACCCCGCGGTCGTGGGTTCGATCCACACCGTCGCCTTTTGAATTTTTCTGACGTCTAAGGGGACCGGTGGCCGCAATTAAAAGAAATTGACACGGCACTCAATGGACTGATCCTGAACCTGATCTCAACCCCCTTCAAAAATGAGTTTCTTCGATGGAAGAACACTGGTACAACGGGGGCTCAAGTTCAATTTGTGTTGTGAGCCCTCCACCAAAAATAAAACCAGGGTATATAGTACAATTAGCAGTACAGCTGCAGTGCTCAGGAGGGAACTCCTCCAGTCTCTAGTATCCATCCATCCATTCTATTTCATCAAGGAACTTGATTAGTAGGCCCGGTTTTATTGGTTGAAGATCTTCTATGATCACATTGTACATCCCAAAACACTTCTTCCTGCGGGCTAATGTTGCTCCACAGTTTGTTAGTAGATGTGCTGGCGTTTCTTCCGCTTCTTTGCAAAATCTGCATGTGCCATCTTGGATTATTCCAATTTTCTTTAGATGACCATTTAACCTACAGTGTCCTGTTAGGATTCGCAGTTTGTTCCTTCCTCCTTTGACACATTCTGTAATTTCTTTCTTTCCGAAATTGGCTAGAAGATTCTTGGATTGTCTGTGTCCAATAAGTGAATTCCAGTGTTCCCTTATTTTATTTTTGTTGTGAGATATTCATTGATAGTGTGGATTCCTATGCCACAGAAGGGTTCGGGTCCTGTCAGCGGTGTAGCTGCCCCTTTCCTTGCAAGGGTGTCCGCTCTCTCATTGCCATCTACTCCCATGTGTCCTGGGGCCCAGCAGAGGCTAACTTTGTTCTGCGTACCTAATAGATTTAATTTGGTTTTGCAGTTCAGCACCATCCTTGAACTAATGATATTTGAACCTAGTGTTTTGATTGCTGCTTGGCTATCTGACATGATAGGTATATTCTTGTTTTTGTATCCCTTATTTAGGTTGAATTGGACACATCTTTCTTTTGCGTGAATCTCTGCTTGAAAGATACCGGTAAATTTTCCCATGGTTTCCGAGTATTTGATACCAGGTCCAAATACTCCTGCTCCTGTACCTTCTTGTGTCTTGGATCCATCTGTGTACCAAAGGATGGTGCCGTTTTTAAAGGAGTTGTTTTCCATTCCTTCCCATTCCTTTTTGATGCCCGGATGTATTCGGAATTTTTGATCAAATTCAAACATCCTGTTCATGTCATCTCTTGGTGCCATGAGTGATAGATGGTTTTTCCACAGTTTGTTTCTGTCTCTGCATTTCAGTTCTATTCCTGTTGGAGGTTTCTCTCTAATAAGGTTAATTGTGGTTTAGAACCTAAAACAAAAGGCCTTCCTTCGCTGGTTTTCCCTTGGACATTTACTTTTCCTTGGCTTTATTTTCTGTCTATTTATATTATCTAAAATTTTCATACTAAGGAGAGGAAAATAACCCGGAACCATAAACCTAAACCTATGCTTAATTATGCAAAAAATACGGTAATAAAACTCTAACAATAATAACAAATATTTAGGACTTAATAAATAGAATGAATGTTCATTTGAGCGTATTTGAGTCTAAAATCTTTTAGTGCTCCAAAAAATTTGATATCACAGACTAGCTTTTGGAAATTAAGCGGCCATTCTGCTGAGGTGATGGTCTTTCGTAAACGTTCTCTTTCTGCATTAAATTTGATACAGCTGAAGAGTTTATGTTCGGCGTACAGTGCTGCAAACAGAGCATAAAGGGATTTCTCTTTTCTTATGTTCATGAAGATAGCTCGCGAAGTTTCCATGTCCTGATAGCATTTGGGTGGTCCAGTAGTCGGGGTGCAGCCATTTTGCTTTTTGTCTTTGTTCAACGCTGGGGCAAAATTTGGATGTCAGCCGACCTTTACTGCTATTTCTCCATCTTTCTTGCCATGATGCCCTTGTCATTTTTCCTAAGTACTCTTTTGCCTCCTTTCCAGTTGAGCTTCGTAACCAGTCTATTTATCCTTGGCTTGCTCGTATAACAATAGCCTTTTTTTTCTTTTTTTTAATATATGTGAATATTATTTACTAATTTTTTGTTTTAATATTAATAATACTTGATAGACTTAGACTTGTTAAATTTAGTCCTCAAGAGTTTGTAAGATCTAGATTTTCAGACCTACTCATATATTTATAGTTCAATTTCAGCCGGGCTCGAATGATTGACATATCAATAACAGAAATAATTATTAATTAAAGGATTAACTTTTTATCGATAAACGAGTACAAAATGTTCGTGTGTATAAATGTTGAGACTTGGCCCGAGGGAAGGAGGAATACGGCCGATTTAATCTGTCTATTTTGGAAGGAGAGAGAGTTAGGGTCTGGAAGAGAATGATGCCAGGGGAGGAGTCGAGGAATGTCTTCGGGGCCGAATTGAATTTCCTTGTAGGGTGTCGGATCCCCTTAAAACAAATGTTCTTGCACCAAGGCGCAATAGGGAATGATGAGGATGGGTATTGTGTGTTTTTTGTATTATGAAATCCTAAATCGTTTGAATCTAGCTGGACAGTTTTTGGAAAATGAATCTTTAATATTTTTGAAACCCTAGCTTTATCATTAATTACAAAGAGTTAAGAACAAAGTTACTTCGCGTCATGGGGGTCATTGTTTTTAACGAGTTTTTTGGGTGACAAATGGTGAAAAAATATTAAACACTAGCCCCAGCATTCTTGCCAAAGAGCCTTAGAACCCGAGAAAAATTAAATAATTTAAACATTTTTTTAAAAATTGTATTACCTTTGTATTTCAAGTTTATTATATATATGTCGATTCGTTTTTTAGCTTATGATCAGAAAATATGTAGGTTTGATTAAAACCCTACTAGATATATTAAGTTAAAAAGTGAAAACTTACAAAAAACAATCTTTTCAGTATTGTAGGCAAAAAAACATTTGTTTTGTTTCAACACGTACGATATCCATGGCTTGCTGCCAAATACAACTTTGACACTAAGGAACGAGTGACGTAACAACCTAAAAAACTAGGTTAAAAAATTTATGTTTAGCAAGGAACAAGGATGGATCAACACTACTATTAAGTCGAGTAAAATTGTTCGGATATTTCAAATTTTGACGTTGATATGTCTTACGGCTGGAGGTCAGTCCGAAAGTTTAACATGGAAATTGTAACCACGACCGTGCGTCGGTTTACCAAGGATACGCGAGAACGAACTGGTGGGCAGGTGTTTTTAAAGTCACGACGCGATTGATTCTTATGACGCGCGCGATTGACGCTTATGACGCCTGTGACGCGACGGATTAACGCTTTCGACGTGTGTGACGCGACGCTTATGACGGGGTGCGATTGATTCATATGATGCGATGTGCTTGACGCATTTGACGCGATGCGGTTGACGCCTATGACGCGACGGATTAACGCTATTGACGTGTGTGACGCGACTCAATTGATTCTTATGTCGCGACGCTTATGACGCGGTGCAATTGATTCATATGACGTGGTGCGATTG